>JAOTOM010004850.1:0-387500 GCA_034440615.1 Ashinkailepas kermadecensis | reverse complement strand
CCAAAATCGCGCTGGGCCCCCAAAATCCGACCAGGACATGGAAAAAATAAAGCCGGAACACGAACAAATTAAACCGAGACAACGTAAAATCATCCGTGCCGGGAAAATCGCTCCGAAGCACCACAAATCGCATCATATGCCTTCCAAATCGCGTAGGGCTCCGAACAAGTGTTGGGCCACATGCAATAGCGTGGGCCCAACAATTCGCGTTGGGGCCTAAACATATCACGCCTGGGGGCACCACAAATCAATCCGGAGTCCAAAAACTCTTAGAGCCGAAAAAAACATTGGACCGGGGGGGGAGGGGAGATGGTAAGGGATAAGTCCGGTGTCTTAGAAACGATGGCAGTCGGCTGCACCCCATCACAGGCAATGAGGTGGCAAATAATTATGTTAACGAAAAATGGGCACATTAAAACAACGTGGTCGAACTCTGGGGACTATTTTAAATGGTGGTAGTTGTGCCCCTTCAAACCAGCTTGCCGCTAACGGAAATCCTAGGTACGCCACTGAACGACACCAATGGGTAGCTCACCTTGTTTTCCTCCTGTCACGTCTCTCTGGCTGTCCGACGGTGCGAGCGTCGCTGGCTGTGCCGCAGTGCAGCGGATAGAGACGGTCCTGCCAGTCTCACTCGGCGGACCTGACTGAGCCCTCGTCCCGAACGTGGCCGCTCCCAGCCGCTCCTATCCCCGAGACATCCGCGCCTCTTTAATATACACTGATCCGCGCGACGACTTGGCCCTGTACCAGCCGTGATCACCGAGCGCAGTAGTCTTCTCGACTCTTCGGAGCGGAGGCGCCCCACACCAAGACGCCAGCCTGCACGTGCGCCGCCGCCGGAGCCGGAACTGGCCGCGGCTGCCCTCTGACCTCGTCCTTCAATGCGTCAACAGGGCGGGCCTCGTTCACGTCGTGCCTACCTGCACCACACCGCGTCAGCACCTCCCTCCCTCCCCCCCCCCCACGAGGCCCGGCAGCACCGCGCTGTGACATCACGGACTACCGCCCGCTGACGGCTGCAACGTCGAAGGCAATTCCTCGGTCGGACGTGAGTGCCCTGGAGCGAACGGCCGTGTCTGCTGCACAGATGGAGCCAGGAATGTGGAGTAAGGGCTTCGTATAAAAAAAAACATTGCTACAGCATTTAACCGATTGTCGCAATGCAACGCAATTTGGTTAACATAGTAACCGAATGCTCCCAATATATAGGGAGCATACGCTTTGAGTTGACAATATGTGTGGAAAGTGACTGAGGATGTACTACATACCTAAACTAGAGGCGCAGCCAAGACCCCCCCCAGCCCCCACCTTAGCAACCACAAATGCACTAGATGAATGAAGAAATGTTGAGGCTGTCATTGAAAACCAAAAAATGTCGGCGCTCTTCGCGCCCCGAAAGCTTTCTGTGTTTCATCCCATTATTTTTGTCAGGACCCCTTAAGAAAATCCTAGCTGCGCCCCTGCCTATACCAAAGCCATTTTCCCAGTAAGCTCACCTGAGTTGATGGATTAACTCTAAACCATTGAGGAAACCATCATCACCCATTATCCATAATTATCCATATTAGCATCAGATTCTAAAATTTAGGACACAACAGAGAGGATATCTGTCATGATAGCCCACGGTCAGCCCACGCTCAGCCCATAATAGCGGCCCCTTCAAAAACGCTCAAAACATAACATATCATGCATCTTGACGGGCTGAACACAATTGTAGTATCCAAAGCTTGCCGCATGCAGTAGTTCAGCTTCCAAAGCTAATTACAACCTAATTATACAATTACCACCACAAAATCCCAAGATTGTACCAAACAAGGCAAGCCGTATATCGAAACGAATCGTCTTAGTTAGCAAAGTTCAAAGCTGCACATTGCTAACTAACTTACATCCTACTTTCTCAGCTGCATACATATGATTCGGTTTTTACGTAATTATTTATTTCGCATAGGATCTAGCATGGGTAGGAATGGATGTGATCAGGCCGGCCCCTACTATTTGTCTGATTTTCTTGCAGCGGAGCGGAGCGTTTAAGGCGAAACAAACTTGCACACAACACAACATGTATGATGCATAGGTACATGCTTCGCTACAACGCACATGTTCCAATGAGGGCAAATGTGACCACTCATCTCGAATACATCACGTGCAAGGCAGCACGCACCACGGCCTTAACTTATCAGATTGACCGGTACTGATTATCAATCTGCCCCCCCCCAATTGCACAGCCAGCACGTATCACGGCCTTAACCTGTCAGATTGACCTGTACTGACTCTCAATCTGCCCCCACCCTCAATCGCACAGGCAGCACGCATCACGACCTTAACTTGTCAGATTGACCCGTGCTGACTCTCAATCTGCCCCCTCCCCATTCGTACAGGTAGCACGCATCACGGCCTTAATTTGTCAGATTGACCAGTATTGACTCTCAATCTGCCCCCCAATCGCACAGGGAACACGCATCAAAGCCTTATCAGATTAACCGGTACTTACACTCAATCTGCCCCTAATCGCACATCATTCGGCTATCACACGTGTTAAGCTCTTAGTGATATCGCAAATGCAAGCTCTGAACCGTGTATCGCTGCGTGGTCGCGTCAACTTGTGACATGGTGATCTGATTCGAAGCTTGTGGCACAACAGCACGCCTCCGCTCCGTATGAATCTCTCGTACGAGTCATTCAAACTACATCTTGGCACTAAGACCCCCACAAGTCATGACACGATCCCGTGACACCCTGAACCGATCCAATTAAGGGGCATGACACATGAATAAATGACACGAGTTACTTTGGCTTGAGGAATACTTCGAATGCGTAGTTATATTACGTCAAGATGAGCTTCTGGCAAAAACAGATCACGTTTAATCACGACGTCTAAATACGCTCTCACCACCTTTACTTCAGAGTTCCGAAGTTCAACGAGTCCTTCTCCAGTACACCGCACAGTACTTACGCTTTTCCCGTTGCTTTTCCAGTTACCACAGTCGACTCAGTCGCCACCCGTCTCCACTGCCCACCGCACCCGGTGCCAGTCGTCGCCACAGTCGTATCACAGTCACCGCCGCGGCAGATACCAGCCACCACCACAATTACAGGCGCCAGCAACCACCATGGCGACCCTTTCGCCCCGACGTCATCCGGCCCACAATGTCAGACACCACTCGGATCATAGTGATGTCAACCCCGGACGAGAACCGCTGCATGCACTATCTGGCTGCCGCACCAGCAGCTGGACCCGGTTCAGCTCCTGGTGGCGACACAGAAGGGTTAGGCGGTGGCGACCAGACGTCGCCGGTCACATGGTACGGCCAGACGACACCGACCACACCGACACACAACTCAGACGGTACAGCCAGACGACACCGACCACACCGACACACAACTCAGACGGTACAGCCAGACGACACCAACCATACTGAAACACACCTCAGACGGTACGGCCAGACGACACCGACCATACCGACACACAACTCAGACGACACCGACCACACCGACACACAACTCAGACGGTCAGCCAGACGACACCAAGACGTACGGCCAGACGACACCACATCAACTCAGACGGTACGGCCAGACGACACCGACCATCAGACGGTACGGCCAGACGACACCGACTATACCAACACACAACTCAGACGGTACGGCCAGACGACACCGACCATGCCAACACACAACTCAGACGGTACGGCCAGACGACACCGACCATACCGACACACAACTCAGACGGTACGGCCAGACGACACCGACTATGCCAACACACAACTCAGACGGTACGGCCAGACGACACCGACCTACCAACACACAACTCAGACGGTACGGCCAGACACACCGACTACCAACACACAACTCAGACGGTACGGCCAGACGACACCGACCATGCCAACACACAACTCAGACGGTACGGCCAGACGACACCGACCACATCCAACACACAACTCAGACGGTACCCAGACGACACCGACCATACCGACACACAACTCAGACGGTCAGCCAGACGACACCGACCACACCAACACACAACTCAGACGGTCAGCCAGACGACACCGACCACACCGACACACAACTCAGACGGTACAGCCAGACGACACCGACCACACCGACACACAACTCAGACGGTACGGCCAGACGACACCGACCATGCCAACACACAACTCAGACGGTACGGCCAGACGACACCGACCATACCGAAACACAACTCAGACGGTACGGCCAGACGACACCGACCACACCGACACACAACTCAGACGGTACAGCCAGACGACACCAACCATACCGAAACACACCTCAGACGGTACGGCCAGACGACACAGACCACACCAACACACAACTCAGACGGTCAGCCAGACGACACCGACCATACCGACACACACCTCAGACGACACCGACCACACCGACACACAACTCGGACGGTACGGCCAGACGACACCGACCACACCGACACACAACTCAGACGGTACAGCCAGACGACACCGACCACACCGACACACAACTCAGACGGTACAGCCAGACGACACCGACCACGCCAACACACAACTCAGACGGTACGGCCAGACGACACCGACCACACCGACACACAACTCAGACGGTACGGCCAGACGACACCGACCACACCGACACACAACTCAGACGGTACAGCCAGACGACACCGACCATACCGACACACAACTCAGACGGTCAGCCAGACGACACCGACCACACCGACACACAACTCAGACGGTACGGCCAGACGACACCGACCACACCGACACACAACTCAGACGGTACAGCAAGACAACACCGACCACACCGACACACAACTCAGACGGTACGGCCAGACGACACCGACCACACCGACACACAACTCAGACGGTACGGCCAGACGACACCGACCACACCGACACACAACTCAGACGGTACAGCCAGACGACACCGACCACACCGACACACACCTCAGACGGTACGGCCAGACGACACCGACCCACAACTCGTCCGGTTGTACCAGATCCTACCTCCTGCTATCTCTACAGCTGGACCTGTTATGTTGATGGGGCAAAGGGCACTCGATAACCCTCGTTAAACTGTATCAGACGGGCTTCATTGAACAAATTCAAACGGTAAAAATAATGCGGAAAACGGCATTGGTTAGCCTTTGCAAATCTGAATCAGATGTGCATTACTGGACATCGACGGATGCGACCTGTAACATGTTAAATCAGTCATAGATGTCGAAGCTACTATTGCATAGCGACTAGTCCAGCTACATCAAGAACTAAACATGCTTGGACAATGGGGGAAAACGGCGTTAGCTATGTCATGTCAAACTAGAAGTACTGTGCCATCTATGTTGGCAGCATATGGCCAACGATAGATCAAATCAGGCCACAAGTGTCAACACTTGACATTGGATGACCTAATCTGGTAATGTTATCTGGTAAGGTCACGGATGACGAGGAGCGTCACACCACCGGATGGTCCGTGGAGCTCCACAGAGGGAATAGGCGCAGTAGCGGATACGACACGCTGGTGTTCGTGTTCGTGTTCGTGTTCGTGTCCGGCCAGCGGCTTAATTTGATAGGATTAATCACCGCGGATGTCGGAGAGCGGGTCGTTGGGACTGTCCTTGATGGCTGGTGGGCGGGTTGATAAACATCATCCGACTATCACCCGATACTTAGTGCTATGAACGTTTGTGTTGCTGTGGGGACCAGTTTGTGGTAGTGCCGTGGGGGTTTTACTGCGCGTACGGCACGGAACACCGCAAGGGTGAACCCGCCAGTGATATGCATACGAATTGCTCACGTGAATAAACGAAACGTGTTCCCTTGAAGAAAAAACATCATCTTGAAACGCGATGTGCCAGTATGCGCAAACCATGATTGTTCTTGTTTTGCTTCTTAGATGATGATGTTGTAGCAAACTTGTAAACCCACAGCTGAGGAAGGCCCCTGGCCAACATGTCCTGCAACAATTATTTCCATGTATTATACAAGTAAAAGTTTAGACAGATTCGGGAGTGCAGTTATTTTATACAAATGTATAGTCAAAGTTCTTTAGAACCCACTTCCTGCGACAAATTTAAGTTATCTGGCACTTTGATATCGAATGCAACTGACATGACATTGACAAAGAGGGGGTAGGTCATAAACAATTGAAGGTAGATGTTTCACAGTACGTGTAAGCGTTGTAAACTCAGCTGGTAAAAAAATCCACAATCACGCTGATGGCCGTTCAAAAGCCATCAGGAAAACATGAGGGAGCCTTTGAACCCCCTAGACGGGCAAGGGCACTGCATCACAATGTTGCACAACCGCTACTACCTTGGCCGAACCACTTCGCATGATTCAGCTGTAAAGCTGGCCATCATTCATGACAACTTCAAGCTACTTTTACTGCTGTAGGACCCTGGATCGTAAAGAAAGCTTCGCCAGCGACATTCTTGCTGACCAATCATTGATTCACCGATGCGTGGTTACCATCTATATAGCTCCAGGGAAGGGCGACATGGCGATTAGAAACGGGAGAGGGGGAGTCCGCTAGCACTGGGTCGAACTGCTGGTTGTGCCGGTATTATGTCTAAGCTAAGACTGTCATACTTAAGCTAAGTCAAGCAGCACCATTCACTGCACTCTGCCAATAACATGGTTGGAAAATAGGCTGTTCCTCGATCTCTGGCATGCAGAACCGCCTGGAAATTGTACTCTCATTTCTTATCTAGAGATTGGATGGTGCTGTTTCACAATGAACTGTTCTGTGACTATGATAGAGTACCCAAGATTCACCGGAATGTACAAACTTAGATTCTGCTGCCATTCGTTTCAAGACAAACATCATCTCGATATTTGATTATCCCAACGTCTTCCTGTCCTCATCCATGATTATAAAGCACAAATCCAACCTTTGCCAATAGTCATACTATTAATTTCATAATCGAGTGGCAGAGGCAAGTGAACACTAATCATGTAGGCTTCAATTCATCTGTTAAACTCCACACTTACGGCGTCTATTTAAATACCGAAATTTGGTACAGGACATTTTACATATCATGCTTCTACCGCAATATTTAACGATTGTTAGCTAAATGTTCGAATGATTTTCTTTAAAACTGGCCGCGTTCGCGGTGCTGGGATTCTCAACATAGGAATGAAACAGTCCAGCCCACTGACTCACGAACATTACGTTCAAAACCGACTGCACTGTACTTTTCGAAATACTTTGTTTCGTTTAATACATGCAGATTTCGACCTGGCGATCGTTAACAGGCGCACTGAAGGGGGGGGGGGGGGGGGGGCGAAATCCGCCCACCCCTCCGGTTTTACGTACATAACTCCAGATTTTACCAGTCGATATACGCCATTTTTTTGCATACCGGCTTAGAAATGACCGGCGCGTCGCTTAAAGCAAGAACATGGAAATGGGCCGAACATTTTTCGAGTTAAGGCCGTTAAAGTTTAAAGAAAAAATCGTACACGAAACTAAAAAAAATCCTACACAGACCACAAAAATCGGCGCTGATGCGCTTCCCGTATATCCGCAAAAGGGAAGTGTTCTTGGCAACACTAACGACATTTTTTATGTATATTGATATGCTATGTAGTTTCAAGGTCATGTTAGGTCACCGAGGTCAAGTCAGGTCAAGGTCATGACAGATAAATGGAACCGAACTTGGTCAACTGGAATGTTGTCATAAATGCACTCCGGTTCGTCATTGTGTACCTAAGCGTTTCCATACTTTATTCATGTACTTCACTCCTTTCTTCGCGAAGCCGATTGCGCCGAGCTGCCCGACGGAGCAGTCGGGCGGGCGGCCCGATTTGGGTAACTGGAACAGGTAACTGACCTGATAAAGTGCTGGCTGCTATGTAGGTGACCTGAGGTCAAATGTCGGGTCTAGCATCTGTATTGCATCATTAGTAATGTCCAAAACATCATTGATGCCCATTTTGGAGCAATTAAACACAATCACAGCGACTCATAACAATGACAAGCCAAGTCACGCAAAACAAGAAAATGTTGACAAATGTGACCCCATTTAGCCTTGAAGATATTGACCGAAGTTCATGAAAATTGGACACAATAGAGTTCACTGCCGTACCCATCCTGCCTACGAATTTTGTTCCTCCAGCTTTAATAGGAGCCGAGATCTTAGGGGGGGGGCGGAATCCGCCCCCTCCAGTGTGCGTAATTTTCAGAGGCCCTCCAGGGCGCGTGTTAAGAAACTGAATTCGGAAAGTCGGCAAATTGTCGGTCGCTCAGATCTGCATTTTGGTGAAAGTTCCTACCCCCTGTATTGGGTGGGAATATGAATGCACCCGGCTAATTTGATCGGCAAGCCATGTGTCGGAGGTGTGTCTGCTCGCATGCCAAGAATCAGACAAATCGTAGTGGCCGGCCTAATCACACCCGTTGCTTCCCATGCTAAAGCCTATGGGAAGTAAAGCATTACGTCAAAACCGAATCATATGTATGCAGCTAAAAAGTATGGTGTAAACTAGTCAGCAATGTGCAGCTTTGAACTTTGCTGACTAAGACGATTCGTTTCGATATACTGCTTGCCTTGTTGGTGCAGTCTTGGGATTTTGCGGTGGTACTTGTATACTTAGCTTATAATTAGCTTTGGAAGCCAAACTACTGCATGCACCAAGCTTTGGAGGCTCCCATTGTGTTTAGCCCGTCAAGATGCATGATATGTTATATTTTGAGCGTTTTTGAAGTGGCCGCTATTATGGGCTGAGTGTGGGCTGAGCGTGGGCTGACTGTGGGCTGTCTTGACAGACTTCTATATGGGCAAGTTGTTACTGATGATGGGATAAGTTGAAAAAATGTAACTTAACTAACATAGATAACCCATAGGTGGCATTCGTCTACACCATCTTTAAGATCCACATTTCACGCTTAGAGTAATACAGCTGGTTTGAGTCCTGGCACAACAAGGCTCATGGTTTATGTCATTTATAGAAGGCGCAAACGTGCATTCAGTAGTTGCATCTCTTCCTCCGCTTCGTGTTTTTCGTATGGTGAGAAATGCCCGTAAACATTTTGATTATCTTGAAACAGTTTTAGCAGACACCTTTATACAAGTACGAAATTCTGTAGTTATTTTATTTCATTAGCAACCCACAAAACGTTGACACAGGCCAATGTTGATACAGGTTGATTAAGTTTATGCAGGTTGTATCAATTTACCCCGCAGGTTTTCTGGTGCAAGTTGCAACATGTTATGAAACATTGCGGATACAGTGTATCGGCAAACGATCAAAGTATTTCAATTGTTGCAAAGCTAAGAGAACATGGTAATGATAGCATACACCTAAAAATTTAGCAGGTGGGTGACAAATTAAACATTAAAGGCGGAGCACAGACATTGAAATTTTACCTTCCCTCCAGTATACCTATGTATATATATACCTAAGTATATATATACCTATGTATATACCTATGTATATATATATATATATATATATATATATATATATATATATATATATATATATATATATATATATATATATATATATATATATATATTTATATATATATATATATATATATATATATATATATATATATATATATATATATATATATATATATATATATATATATATATATATATATATATATATATATATATATATACCTATGTATTTACCTATGTATATAATCAAAGTCAAAATCAATGTCATGTATTGGGGTACTTCCACGTGGTGGCTGTTCTGCACCCAGACAATGTTGCGTGAGCACATCCGGTGAAGAAAATTGCGTCAGAGACATTTCAAGAGCATACAAGAGCATACAGCTCGATTTACCCTCTTTGGCACCAAGGCGTCATTCAAAAAGGCAGTGAACTTCCAGATCACTATTTCAGATTCGATCATAACTCCCAGACAATGGGCGGCCGGTATATGGCGCTGACGATCGCAGTTCGCCGGCCGGCACTCGTCACTGAGAGCCAGAGCGACTCGACTGCAGAGTCGGCGCCGCCAATGTCCAGTCTCGTGACTGTGATTGATGGTGATGTTCTTGCACCTCTGCAGCTGGTGGCTGTTCGGCAGCTAGTAGGCATGGTGATAGTTCTTTTTTGTGCTGATTTATTGGTTGCTTTCGCTGATGATGAAATTAATGCGATGTTTCCTAGTTCTGGGATAAATCTACGAAACGGCAAGGGGCGGCCGGGGGTCGTTGTCAAGCGCTCGCAACCCGAACGCCCCCGAAATAGGTGGTCATGTTGTTTTAAAAAACATAGAATGGACGCTTCTTGTGAGAGACATCACGTTTTTTCCGCTCGAGGAGAGAAATGTTGACTTGGACAAGTTCACAAAATGCCAGGTGTCAAGTCAGATTTCGATGAATTATATAAAAAAAAATACCTACGTATATACCTATGTATACCTATGTATATATATATATACCTGAGTATATATATATATACCTATGTATATACTTATGTATATACCTATGTACATATACCTATGTATATATACCTATGTATATATACCTATGTATATATACCTATGTATATATACCTATGTATACATACCTATGCATATATATACATATATATATATATATATATATATATATATATATATATATATATATATATATATATATATATATATATATATATATATATATTTATATATATATATATATATATTTATATATATATATATATATATATATATATATATATATATATATATACTTTATATATATATATATATATATATATATATATATATATATATATATATATATATATATATATATATATATATATACCTATGTATATGTTGCATTCACGGTCGGCTTTGATCACATTGCAGAAAGCAACGCGAGCAGGTGCGATCAACCCATGTGAAAACTATGTGAAAACAGGGCGATGACATCAACGCCTCAGTGGATTTGTATTCGAATTGCTGGGTACTTTGTCTATATGGGTGGCCTAGCGGCGGACCAGGGTTGGCAAGATGCAGACGTAAGCTGGTTATTGCCAGGCACCTGGCAAGAACATTTGTTGTCATAACACAGCCTCGTGCAGGAGACAACGACAGGTTTGTGATTCTGGCTCCAGATGTTCCCCGAACTCAGAGATATAAGCCCACCGTGGTCGGTTTTGGGGTTTTAACAGTTTTTTGCCAGTAAACGTTTGCTTTACCGGTTAATACCATTGGCATGGGAAAGGCTAGTTCTTACCAGGAATTTGCCAGCTCGGCTGTGAAATCATGCACACCGAGGCAGTGAGCACAATGGCAAAACTGGCGTCGTAACCAGCTCAGTGGTTAAGCTGAGCGTCTGAGAGGCCAGAGATAAGGGGTTCGACTCCGCGCGACGCCCGCCCTTCCCGCCAGGGTGAGAGGCGGGCGACGACATGTGACATCAGCTGCTGAGTGCGTCGTAAAGCCGCAGACGACAACAAACAACAACACTGCAGTAACATCAATCACCATGACCACACCCGCCGCCGGCCGGTCACAGCACGCGCCGCCGTCAAAAGCGCACATGGGCCGTCTCAGCTGTGGCGCCGCAGGTCAGTGGCGTCACTTCTCTGGATGGAAGGCCATGTTGTGATCGAGTCTTGGCGACGCGAAGCACCGCCGAGCTGGCCGCCCCCTCCAGGCACGCAGTGACCTGGGGACGGCGGCGCCTCAGGGCAGGGCTAGCGGCCGGTTGGATGACGCGCCGGTCAGCGTCGAGCCGCCAGCAGCACGGGCGCACCCAGGAGTTTTACCACGAAGGGGGCACTCGTCTGGGGAGGAGCCATTTCCCCGGAGGGGCACATCGATTGAGAAAACTTAAGGCGGGTACACTCGGACTACCCATGGAGGGGAGCCTTATTCCACTCGGAGGGACGCCGCCACTCTATTGGGAGGGGGAGGGGTCACATGGCGATGTACCCCCTGGATCCGCCCGTGGCCAGCGGATGCCTGACAAGGCACTGGCTGAGGAGCGCAAGTGCTTGCAACAATATATTTAGCATAGTTATCTGGTTATCTGGATCTGGCTGCTTTGCTTCACGAGCAATAGCGAAACTGGTGCCCAACAAACCCTATCAAAGTACAAAGCGCATTTTCCACATCGTTTATGTCTACAGCAATCCAGTGGTGTACCTAGGATTTGCGCTAGGTGGGGGGCTAACGGATTTGGAGGAGGCACGCCTACCCCAATTTTTTAGAAGTCCCCGGATTTCGATTACTATTTTTTCAAAGGGGCCCTTATTAATTTTTTTAAGCTGAAATAATTAGTGACCAACTTAATTGTCCTGTGGATGGGGCCCAATCTACCACCATTGTTTCTGAGTAACCGGATTTTAACCCTAGCTCCCCCATCCTGTTGGAAGGTTTTTCTTTCGGCATCGCTTGATAAGTCACCTCACACTGCTGAAATTACACCTGTATAAATCACTCAAAGATGTAAAATTTTCGAATTAAAACATTCCATTTCATGACGTCCGTTCGCCAAAACTCCAATTGCGGATTCGGTGCATTCGCCACACTACCTGTGATTCTTCGGTTTCTGCTAGGCCTCCCACGTTTTGATAATTCCTGTCACATGATAGTTTTGTTCCATATTTGATGTGTGTAATGCTTCGGATAGGGGTTCGCTGGGAAAATGCGATTCTTCAATTCGATAATTAGTTCTCTTCTTCCCACATTTTCTGGTGGTTAGGAAACCCGGAGACCCGCTGAGCTTTGATGCACCTCATCTCTTTGGTTAAATGTGCTCCCAGATTGGCTACCGAACCTAGGCGCCGGTTCGGTGTTCTTTTTTGGACCAGTTGTGTTTTTCTTCGTCCACGGATGTGTTTTAGGACTGCAGCCAATTTGTGTTAGGGTCCCGGCACACGATTGAGACCACGGCTCTTTTTATAGTTTTTTTTGGGTGCACCGACCACATTTTTCAGATATCGGCGCGTTTTCGAAACCCCGATGTGTATATTTAGTGTCCGATCTTTTTGTTCTTTTTTAGGACCATGTCGCTTTTTGAAGGCCCCCAGTCCGTTTTTGAAGCCCCATGCGGTCTCATGGATCCGATGTGCCTTCAGGGTCTCCGATTAAAAAAATGATTTAGAGCTGCAACGCATATGTTAAGGCCTTGCCGCTTTTTGCGGAACTAGGTACACTTTGGAGGGCCTAATGCATTTTCGGCTTTCCGTTGTGCTCCTAGGGTCCCGCTGTGTTTATTTGGGGCTCCTGATCGCACATTTGTGGGACCCCAGCACGATTTTGGGAGCTCCGGTATAATTATTCGGGGTCCCGACGCGACTTTTCGGGCCCAGACGCGTGGTTCCGGGGAAACCGTAGCCAGTTTTCTGGGCTCGACGCAATTTTTGGTGACTTCTTTTCTAATTTTTTAAAGTCAGAGTCCCGGCATGATTATTCGGGCACCGGCGCCATATTTTATGTCCCGCTGCGATTTGTCGAGCTCCGGTACGTTTTTTTTCGGGGCCGTACGCGATTTTTGAAGGCATCTGGTGGCATGTTTGGGCTCCGGAGCGATTTTCCTGACTCGGGCATTTATTTTTCGGAATCTCTCCTTATTTTGGAGGGCCTCGGCATTATTTTCTCGAGTCTCGATGAGATTTTTGGAGCCAAGCTGTGCTTGCAGAGGGGAATATTTGATGCCCGGACTCGGATTTTTGGGACTACCGACAGGAATTTTGGGTCTCGAGCACGATATTTGGAGGGTTCGGCACGAGTTCGCGGGGCGTGTGGAACTTCGCCGAGCCCCAGCGCGGTTTTGGCGGGCCCCGGTGCAAATATTCGGGGGCCCGATAGGAGTTTATTGGGCCTGATGTATTCATTTAGAGCCACCTACGCGAATTCTGAGGGCCCAGACGCGAATTTATAGGACCCCAGCGCGATTTTTTTGTACCCCATCGCGATTCTTGGGAGCCCGCCCCCTCAGGAGGTGGGAGGCAGTTTCCTCTTTGGTACTCTGCGGCTGCTCAAGGAGTTATTTTTTTTGTCAGCTGATGGCACCCTTCGGAGTTGAAATGCTCTTCGGAGAATAATCTTTCAGGACCTGTTCCGAATTTGCCGGTGCTCGGGTCGATTCAAGATGGAGTCCCCTTGTGATTTTTGGGGTCGAGTTCTTTTTTTTGTAAGCCCCCTGCGCGATATGTTTGGGCCCCGGTACGATTCTTCCGGCTCCCGGTGCGTTTTCGGCTCTTCGGGCTCCCGGAACGAGTGACATTCCGGGTAGGAATTGATTTTTGGGAAGCCAGCTCCGACTTGGGGAGCTCCGGCGCTACTTTTTTTTTCCCGCAGAGACTTTCAAGGGAATCGGTGTGAACTTTTTGGCTCTAAGTGCGACTTTTTGGGCCCCGTAGTCACTTGCTGGGATCCCGAGCTCGGGTTTTGGTGGCCACGACACGTCTTGGGGTCAAACATGTTTTTGAGGCTTTTGGAGGATTGTTGGAACCCCATAGTGATTCCCAATGTCCGGATATATTTTTCGTTGCCCTGGCTTCATTTTTGGGTGGTCCCAATGAGACTTTTGGGGCCCCGGTGTGACCTGTCGTGTCCCTAGCATGATTTGCATGGGCCCGGGTGAGACTTTTCGATACCCCCAGGCTGGGCTTCATTTTCAGGGGCCCCGGTCCGATCTTAATTGGAGTCCTTGTCCTGATTTTCTTGAACCCCGGCACGACATTTGGTCCCCCAGCGTGATATTCAGGGGCCCAGATGCGTACCTTTGAGGCCCCAGCGTAATTTTCAGGGGCCCCGACCCGACTTTGTGAGGGCCCCAGCCCGACTTTGTGAGAGCCCAGCGCTACATTCAGGGGCCCCGGTCCGATCAATTGGGCCCCAGCGTGATCTTCAGTGGCCCGTCCCGTCTTTTTGGGTCCCAGCGTCATTTTCAGGGGCCCCGGCGACTTCTTGGGCCCACAGCGTGATTGCCAGGGGCTCCGACCCGACATTTTGATGCCCCAGCGTGATTTTCGGGGACCCCAGCACGACTTTTCGGCGGACCCTGGCGGTATTTTCTTTAGAGACCCAACGTCATTTTCTGAAGCCCCGGAACGATTTTTTGGGGCCCCAATGTAATTTTCAGGGGACTTGGTGGGATTTTGAGGTCCCCAGCGTCATTTTCAGGCCCCTGGTATTTGTTTGGGGTCTCCAATGTGATTTTTAGGGGCCCGCACTATTTTGGGGCCCCAACTTCGTTTTCAGGGGTCCGCAATGTGATTTATAGGGAACCATACGATTTTTGGCCCCCTCCCATCGTTTTTAGGCGCCCCTGTGAGGCTTTTTGGGCCCCCAATGTGATTTTGGGGCCCCATGCGATAATTGAGGCCCACGGTGTCATTTTGAGGTGACCCTGCGCGATTTTATGGGGACCCCAATGTGATTTTAGGGGCCCCGGTGCGATTTGTAGGGCCTCAATGTGATTTCTCAGGGGCCTTGGTGTGATCTTGGGGTCACTCAGCGTCATTTTCAGGGGCCCCTGTTCGACTTCTCGGGACCCAATGTCACTTCCAGCGGCCCCAGTGTGGTTTTTGGGACCTCAGCGGGATATTTAGGGCACTTGGCGCAATTTGTCCAAACCCAGGCGCGATACTTGGGTCCCCACCTCTCAGGACGGGGGGGGGGCATGGCCTCCTTAACCCCCCTCCCACCCACCCCTTCGATACGGCATTGCAGTAAACTCACAATATTAAGCATGCTTTTAGCTTTTCCGTGGCACCCCTTTCGCACGTACTTCTACCTTGTATGTACGTCATCATTGAGCCCCTCAATGCTCAGTCTGCGGATTTGTCGAAATAACCCAGGTGCCTTGGCGTGACGTCAAGGCAGCCTTTTCACAGCCTTGCAGCCTCTCACAGCCTTCTCTCTCTCTTACAGCCTTCTCCCTCAGTACCACAAAATATTTTTTTTTTACCAGGCGCCAATTTTTTTTTTCTAAAAAATTACCGCCCGGCATACATGGCAAAAATGTCCAACCTGTGTTGTTTCTTGCCGCATCATTACAATTAAAGATGCACTTGTAGTCGCTGGGTCCGAATTCCAAACACGTATGACAGATTTCGAGTTCACACCGCGCGGGCGGACCGCACTCCGCGCGGGCGGACCGCACTCCCCGCGGTCAGCTTTATTCTCACTCTGCCCGCGGCCGGGGTATTTCGGCGCGAAACCAACAAGCCAATCGGAAGGCACGCGTCGCCAAGGCGACGCGCGGGACCATGACGTCACCCGTCTACACACTGATGCATCGGTGGTAGAAGGGACCTCTAAGAACAATTTAAGTACTGATGCGCAAAAGAAACATAACCAAAACACAATGGGATTGTGCGGGAGGTAAACATTTGGTTTCTCAATGTAAGAGCTCCTGTGTGTCCATTCACCTTTCCTGCTCTTTTCAAGTACAATTTTGAAGAGCTAGATAGGTAGATATTGTCACAATAATTTGTTAAGTGAATCGTAGGTTTCCGAGATCTCATTGAAGAAAAATCCGACCTCAGCAAAAACGCTCCACATTGGAATTAAGCGAAAATGAACACATAGGCGTCGGGCAAGCTATTCTGACCGCATACTGACAGACGACACATCCTGCTGCCGTGGGCACTACTTACAGATACTGTAGCGAAGCTGGTTGTGGGGATACTCCGATTTCAGAAATTTAGCCCCCTCCCCACTGCATGTCGCGACAGTTTCCGGCAGATACCATACCCCGGGACCGAGCTGCTTAGTCGGCATGTCGCCGACCGCCGGCGAGGCCAATAGCTATTGTTCCCCTCCCCATTTACGGCCGAGGTGCACAGAAATCACGGGATGGGTACTGCCGCCGTTTGACGACGTGACCTCGATGCACGCCGCCGCTGTCTTCAGATGATGAAATGTCTAGGGTGATGTGAATATGAATGTCAGTGGGTGACGTGAATGTGATTTGTCTTGGGTGATGTATGTTAACAAGTCTATTCTGGGAACCACAGTCGGGCAGGTGTGTGTACATGACGGTGGTATGGTAGCGGTATGACTGTGATATGACAGGCGTCTGTCACTGTGGCGACCCTACGTTGCTACCGTCTCTTGTGCAATGTGTGTGTATGGGATGACAGGTATGACAGATGTCATGCCCCGTTGCCAATGTTGAGTGTGTCAGTGCATCCGTGATGTCAGGTGTGGTGTCAAGCACGTAAGGACAAGTGTACGTCTAAGTCTTGGATGTGCGTATGGATTATGAATGTAAATGAGAGGGTGAACCGACATTTCGTCAGCGCTCGTGCAGATGTCGCCACTGCGCTGGCCGCTGCTCCGCAGGGGAGCCACTGTCCCCACGGCTGCCTCGCGTGTGCAGTAGTGCATTTATAGTTAGGACTGTGACGCTTCTCGAACTTTCATCTGCGCTTAAGACCATGGGGAATTCACGTGCTTGTAGCAATGATGGAATAACTATCGAAATGCTGAGGATGACCTCTAGCGTAATAGGGCCGCATTTGCTGCTATTTATTTTTTTTTTTCCTTTTTTTTGGTTTTTTTTTTTGGTTTTTTTTTTTTTTTAATCGTCGGTTTTTTTTTTTTTGGTTCGCCCATTTTTTCCCGCGGTTGGGGGGGGGGGGGAGGGGGGGGGAGGGGGAAATCCCCCCCCCAACTTTTTTTTTTTGAGAAGGGCTTTTTCCCCTAGACCACTCTTTCGTCACCGCACTGGTGACGTTCCAGCCGGATGGAAGGAGGCGTGTGTTTTGCCGCTGTATAAGAAGTGCGATCGTAGCGATCCAGGGAATTTTAGACCCATATTGATATTGAGCGTTGTTGGCAAGATTTGCGAAAAATTGGTTTGTCTCCAGCTTTCCACGTATTTGGAAGAGAATCATATGTTGTGCCCAAATCAGCACGGTTTTCGAAGTAGGCATTCTACGGAGACAGCAATGTTAGAGACGTTAATTTTTGTATGTCAACAAGTATAGACTGTGGTCGTGTGGCGACCCTCCTAGCAGCGGATACGTTTCGTGCGTTTGACACTGTGAAACACGGTCGGCTGTTAGACAAGATGGGCTGTTACGGCATTGATGATCATTGGTTTAGGGATTGGCTGCATGGTCGAACTCAGATAATTCAGGGCAGCTCCGTTGGGGCGCTACCAGTGACCCACGGTGTGATTCAAGGTTCTCTATGTGGCCCAAAAAATCTCCCAGACGGAAAACTGGTCGCCTACGCTGATGACGTGTAATTTCTGGAGACACCCCGGCAAATTTGGAAGTATTAAAACAACGAGTAGAGCACATCTTGAGTATGGCTCTAACTTGGTTTACCCAAAATCGGCTCAAAATCAACCCTAGCAAAACGGAACTAATAGTTGTAAAATCTCGGCGTCTGAAACTGGGCGAAAACTTCTCTATCACATTTGGGGACAACGAAATCAAGCCCTCGCCCCACGCCAAAATTATCGGCATCTATGTAGATTCAGCTTTGTCATGGGAAAAACAGATATCCCAAGTAACTCGCCGCTGCTACTGTGTTCTCGTCGAGCTGTCCAAATTACGGCACAAAATTCCCCCGAAACGAAAAAGTTACTGGTTCAGGCATTGGTTTTCCCCCACATCTATTACAATATGACTGTTTGGGGAGCTGCAACACAACTCAGAAACACCGAATTCAAAAGGTCATCAATTTCGGCGCACGTATCGTCTCTGGCTTAAGTCG
This sequence comes from Ashinkailepas kermadecensis, assembly GCA_034440615.1. Lineage (NCBI taxonomy): Eukaryota > Metazoa > Arthropoda > Thecostraca > Neolepadidae > Ashinkailepas > Ashinkailepas kermadecensis. Next base: position 368,871 of record JAOTOM010004850.1, on the reverse strand, counting down.
ACGAGAGCACATTACAGCGACGCTAGATGCCCTGGATTGGCTGAAGTTCGACAACATGCTTCAAGAGCGCGATTTGGCCATGGTGGCCATGGCTGCTTGCAACATATGACCCCCTTACATTGGCTAACAGTATTGAGTTCCGCTCCGAAATCTCCAGTAGGAGCACTCGAGGAACTGACGCGAATAAATTAGAGCTGCCCCGCATTAATACGGAAGCTGCGATGCGCAGCTTTCTGTATCGGGTGGTCAGCACGTGGAATAATAGGGTTGATGCTCAGGGGCGTATTTGATGGCATGTTTTATCCTTTTATCTTTTTCCATTGACGTTTTGCGTTATTTAGTGTTTTTCATAATTCGAGTTTCTTTTATCATTGGACCATGTATTGAGGCGAGTGTTGAAAAGCCATGAATATGGAGAACTCAACATACGACTATGACCATGGTGGCATATAATAATGGTTGACTGCTGGATGAATGTTACTGTGTCTGTCAATGTCGGATGTCAGCTGTCCGTGAGCTGAGCGGTAGTCATGAGTCGCTACTGTCAGGCGCTGTGTCGCCCCGACCTGCCAGCTGTCTGTGTGCCGCTGAGCTCAGCAGCTCTCGTGTCAGACGCCAGGCCGCAGCGCGGTGCCGCAATTGTGCCGAGGATAGCAGTGGCTCCCACGAGCGGTCGAGCTCTGGTTGCTACCAGAGATGACTCTGGTCTGATGGAATGTCTCTAAAAGGAAGGAACCTTGGGTTCTTTTACGACGCATTCAACCGCTAGGTCACATAGCGTCGCCAACCTCTCACGCTGATTGGTCGCAGTGAGATTGGTCGAGGTCCGTCAGCTGTGAGATTCGAACCCACAATCTTGCGATCAAGAGTACGACGCTCTAACAACTGAGCTACCGCGGCCCCCGATGGAATGTCTCTGATTTCTGAGAGATGGCGCGCCCGCCGGTGCAGTAAAGTTCACTGGGTACGAGCATTGCTCTCGATTGTTCAGGGCTGTACGACCGAAGCTCTCACATATGACGTGTCGCGGGCTAGGTCACATGACTACCTGGCATGATGCCATGGGTGTTGGCCGTCGAGCTTAGCTGGCGCGGAGCCGAGGGCTTCAGCAAGGAGTCGTGAGACGGAGCTCAGCGGGATAGGGCGTCCGACGGCTGGCTCTGTCCAGCTCTTCGATACTGGAGGTACGTACGACTCTGACTGAGAGTCGTTGGTTGTCTGTTGAGATGTAGTCGCTTGAGATGAAAGTCGTAGAGTACTTGAAGACCGGTCGGAATGTAAGTTGAATTGTATGTTGATGTGATCACCAATGCCTCATTGAATGCTTGGACGTTTAACAAGAGGTTGAGATGATGTATGAAGATGTGGCTGATCAGATGTATGGTGACTATCAAGAAGTACGGCGGCCCTGTGAATGTTGAGATGATGTATGAATTGAACGCTAATAGCGGATATCACCTACAGGTGGCAGGCTGGCCAAACACAGCAACACACACACAAGTGAACGCTGATATGTATGGTGGCCAGAGAACTAACGTACGTAGATGTGGCAATTGAGATGTATGCTGGCCAATGGGTGGTTGTATATCAAGATGTGGAATGGCCTGGTGAATTGTCGTCTGTCGAGGTTGATTGAAGCTGCCTGTCGCTGAGAGCCAATTGTACCAATTTTGCTATCACTGCTGCACTATTGAATCTGAATTATTGTAGTCATTTAATTGCTACTTAATTACGCAAATATAAGTGTGGGATTTCAGGTGCCTGTCAAGAGATGTTTGGATCGGAGCTTTTGAAATTGTGGCACAGAGCTATTGAAAACAACCGAGGTTTTTAATATCGTCAACGCGAGGTCCATAGTGCTATTCACGTAGCCCAAAGAAGTTTGCCCAGACATGGCGATAAATATCTGATAAGCTCTGCGGAGCAGGAACTTCCCTACAATACACACACGGATCGTGTGGACGTCATTTCTTCCATCGCTACGTGCCAAATGCCGTCAAACGATGAAGAGTTAGCACCGGTGGTGAGCAGTACACCTTCCGAGACAGGCGCGTGAAGCTGGGGAAGCTGCCGATACCCAGATATAGTGACAATATGGTCTGGCAAACAGTCTGTAGAGGTCGCATGACGCCGGCAAACACCGACTCGTCATTATCCAAGAGGCTGTCGCCAATTGAGCCGTACATTTTGCGACTGCTGCTGACATACCTGGCGTCGGCGCCGAGCGTGCGGTGGATGTGGTGATAGGTGACCACCTGCATGCGGGTGCAGACACCTGTCACCGCTCTCCAGACAGTCCGAGTCGTGCGGTGGATGTGGTGACAGGTGGCCACCTGCAGGTGGGTGCAGACACCTGTCACCGCTCTCCACAGTCCGAGTCGTGCGGTGGGTGTGGTGACAGGTGACCACCTGCAGGCGGGTGCAGACACCTGTCACCGCTCTCCAGACAGTCCGAGTCGTGCGGTGGGTGTGGTGACAGGTGACCACCTGCAGGCGGGTGCAGACACCTGTCACCGCTCTCCAGACAGTCCGAGTCGTGCGGTGGATGTGGTGACAGGTGACCACCTGCAGGCGGGTGCAGACACCTGTCACCGCTCTCCAGACAGTCCGAGTCGTGCGGTGGGTGTGGTGACAGGTGACCACCTGCAGGCGGGTGCAGACACCTGCCACCGCTCTCCAGACAGTCCGAGTCGTGCGGTGGGTGTGGTGACAGGTGACCACCTGCAGGCGGGTGCAGACACCTGTCACCGCTCTCCACAGTCCGAGTCGTGCGGTGGGTGTGGTGACAGGTGACCACCTGCAGGCGGGTGCAGACACCTGTCACCGCTCTCCAGACAGTCCGAGTCGTGCGGTGGATGTGGTGACAGGTGGCCACCTGCAGGCGGGTGCAGACACCTGTCACCGCTCTCCAGACAGTCCGAGTCGTGCGGTGGGTGTGGTGACAGGTGACCACCTGCAGGCGGGTGCAGACACCTGTCACCGCTCTCCAGACAGTCCGAGTCGTGCCGGCAGAACTGGCGGTGTCCCGACCGGCGCGTCGTCACCAACTACAACCACAGCGACTCAGCACCAATGGCACCAGGGTGGTGTCGTTGGCCACGTCGCGGTACAGCCGACAAGAGCCATTGTCGCTGTGGTCGCTGAAGCTGGCGCACGCCGTAGTGTGATGGCAGCAGGCGCAGCTGCTGTCGTCGCCGGACGGCAGGCTGAGGCCAGGCTCCGCTCCGGCCCGTCTCTGTCGCCGCCGGACGGCAGGCTGAGGCCAGACTCGCTGCGGCCCGTCTCTGTCGCCGCCGGACGGCAGGCTGAGGCCAGACTCGCTGCGGCCCGTCTCTGTCGCCGCCGGACGGCAGGCTGAGGCCAGACTCGCTGCGGCCCGTCTCTGTCGCCGCCGGACGGCAGGCTGAGGCCAGACTCGCTCCAGCCCGTCTCTGTCGCCGCCGGACGGCAGGCTGAGGCCAGACTCGCTCCGGCCCGTCTCTGTCGCCGCCGGACGGCAGGCTGAGGCCAGACTCGCTCCAGCCCGTCTCTGTCGCCGCCGGACGGCAGGCTGCGGCCAGACTCGCTCAGGCCCGTCTCTGTCGCCGCCGGACGGCAGGCTGAGGCCAGACTCGCTCCGGCCCGTCTCTGTCGCCGCCGGACGGCAGGCTGAGGCCAGACTCGCTCCGGCCCGTCTCTGTCGCCGCCGGACGGCAGGCTGAGGCCAGACCCGCTCCGGCCCGTCTCTGTCGCCGCAGGACGGCAGGCTGAGGCCAGACTCGCTCCGGCCCGTCTGTCGCCGCCGGACGGCAGGCTGAGGCCAGATTCGCTCCGGCCCGTCTCTGTCGCCGCCGGACGGCAGGCTGGGGCCAGACTCGCTCCGGCCCGTCTCTGTCGCCGCCGGACGGCAGGCTGAGGCCAGACTCGCTGCGGCCCGTCTCTGTCGCCGCCGGACGGCAGGCTGAGGCCAGGCTCGCTCCGGCCCGTCTCTGTCGCCGCCGGACGGCAGGCTGAGGCCAGACTCGCTGCGGCCCGTCTCTGTCGCCGCCGGACGGCAGGCTGAGGCCAGACTCGCTCCGGCCCGTCTCTGTCGCCGCCGGACGGCAGGCTGAGGCCAGACTCGCTCCGGCCCGTCTCTGTCGCCGCCGGACGACAGGCTGAGGCCAGACTCGCTGCGGCCCGTCTCTGTCGCCGCCGGACGGCAGGCTGAGGCCAGACTCGCTCCGGCCCGTCTCTGTCGCCGCCGGACGACAGGCTGAGGCCAGACTCGCTGCGGCCCATCTCTGTCGCCGCCGGACGGCAGGCTGAGGCCAGACTCGCTCCGGCCCGTCTCTGTCGCCGCCGGACGACAGGCTGAGGCCAGACTCGCTCCGGCCTGTCTCTGTCGCCGCCGGACGGCAGGCTGAGGCCAGACTCGCTCCGGCCCGTCTCTGTCGCCGCCGGACGGCAGGCTGAGGCCAGACTCGCTCCGGCCCGTCTCTGTCGCCGCCGGACGGCAGGCTGAGGCCAGACTCGCTCCGGCCCGTCTCTGTCGCCGCCGGACGGCAGGCTGAGGCCAGACTCGCTCCGGCCCGTCTCTGTCGCCGCCGGACGGCAGGCTGAGGCCAGACTCGCTGCGGCCCGTCTCTGTCGCCGCCGGACGGCAGGCTGAGGCCAGGCTCGCTCCGGCCCGTCTCTGTCGCCGCCGGACGGCAGGCTGAGGCCAGACTCGCTCCGGCCCGTCTCTCCCAGAGTGCCGTTCCACGACCCGTGGCTGCAGACGTCCGCTGATAAGACGTGCAGCGAGAGCTGTAGCAAGGTCAACCTCAACCTCAACCAGAACAGGCCGCCCATCAGCTTCATCGTGGCATGTTTTATCACGCGCCCAGAACGGAGCGGTGCTGCCGCTTCAAAGTATTACTGATCGTTAAAATATTATCCGGATTAAATATGGTGCTGGCGGCTAAGATGGCCTTCTCTGGTTCAACCTGCCCCTCGTTGATTGATGATTTAGGTTCAAGGGCGCGCAGACTACAGCGTCATTTGGCGCCCACATGGCCCTCGCTGAACTAATGTGTTCCTGTCGGATCCCGGAGTTGTTCGCGAGATTCGGTGCTGCTGCGAGACAAGATGATGTTCCTGGTGGCACGATAATGCTTCCCGGGCGAAAGTGCGAAAACAACAGCTACAAACGTTGCAGCTGCGACGCCATCCATCTAAGCTTACAGCACTTCGCAGCACCAACCGCACTTCCACTTTGCAGCACTAACTCTTTCGCTTGGTAGCACCTGCTTTCGAAGTTGGAGATCAGTTTTCCTGGAGACCTATACCCGAGTCTGGAACGCCATCTGGCAATAAGCTTGCATGGCCTAGCGTGCTGTACTACACCAATTCTGATGCGCAACACCAAATTAACCAGCCATGGGCGTCACCACAGCGAGGCACGATAAACATATCCCAAACGTCGCAAAATGTAACATATCCTCCCGGTGCGAAACGGACGTCAACTTGACACCAGCCCCTGATTGTTTTCTGAGGTAGCTCCCCAGCCGTTCATTCTATCATTCTTAATTTTGGCACACTTTCCGATATTTCATGAGCGCATATTGTATCAGAACACTGAATTGGGATTTCTAAAGACACCGGAGCTGGGTCAGGTAAAAGCGAGGTCGCGATCTCGGCTCGATACAGTTTTTATAGATGTACATGTACATATTGTTCATGAACAAATCATACAAGATGCAGCCAAAAGCGAAATGCGCTTTACACGAGCAAATGATCAAAGAAAATGTCACAATACTCTCAAGTTGACATCACGTCAGGCCCCCAGGATAAATTCAGAATCGTCGTTGGTGCCTGGTAGTCTTCGCATTTCCCGATACTAGAAGCGATTGCCAACTAAATATAAAACCATTTTCATGTCGAACCATCCCATTCAGAACGGTTATCTGTTAACACGCGCACTGGTGGCTGGAAGGGGGGGGGGGGCGAAATCCGCCAAACCCTCCGGTTTTCGTACAAACTCCAGATTTTACCGGTCGATATACGCCATTTTTTGCATACCTGCTTAGAAATGTCCGACGCGTCGTTTAAAGCAAGAAAAGCGGAAATCGGCCGAAAATTTTTCGAGTTAGAGGCCGTTAAAGAAAAAACATTTCGTAGCGCCAGACCACAAAAATCGGCGCTGATGCGCTTCCCGTATATTGGCAAAATGGAAGTGTTCTTAGGCAACACTAGCAACTTGTTTGAGGTATATTGTTATGCTACATAGTTTCAAAGTCATGTTAGGTCACCGAGGTCAAGTTCATGACAGGATAATGGAACCAAACTTGGTCAACTGGAATGTTTCATAAATGCAAATGACTGCATGCGATTGATGTCACTTTGCATGCTACTCACTACACATCCTGAAAACTACTGTTTGTCATTGTGTACCTAAGCGTTTCCATACTTTATTCATGTACTTCACCCCTTTCTTCGCGAAGCCGATTGCGCCGAGCCGCCCGACGGAGCAGTCGGGCGGGCGACCCGGTTCCGGTAACTGGAACAGGTAACTGACCTGATAAAGTGCTGCTATATAGGTGACCCGAGGTCAAATGCCGGGTCTAGCATCTTTATTGCATCATTAGTAATGCCCAACACATCATTGATGCCCATTTTGGAGCATTTAAACACAATCACAGCGATCCATAACAATGACAAGCCAAGCCACGCAAAACAAGAAAATTTTGACGTGACCTCATTTGACCTTGAAGATATTGACCTAAGGTCATGAAATATGCACACAATAGAGATCACTACCGTACCCATCCACCCTGAGAATTTCGTTACTCCAGCTTTAATATGAGCCCAGATCTTAGGGGGGAGGGGCGGAATCCGCCCCCCTCCAGCGCGCGTAATTTTCAGCGGCCCTCCAGGGCGCGTGTTAACACGACCGTGTTTGAAGCGCTAAAGTCCGGGATACCTCGAATTTCAGTAATTGGTCGAATCTCCACGCGCCGCACAACTCCTAAATGCCGACAACGGCGTCTGTGGTGCGAACTCAGAACCACGGCGACAGCACCCGAAAACTCGAAAGTGTCAACAGTTGAACTTTCCAAATCGCCATCGCTTCAAAACCAGAGCTTTTTAAACGCTGGGTTTCTGTTGTAGCTAGCTCGAAACATACTTGCTGAAGACATGAAGGGCCGACGGCTCGGAGCTCGATTATGGCCAGCAATTTCGGCCAACTGTAATGAAGGTGCTCAGCAGCAGACGGCGACTGGAGGTGCACTTTAAATACCAAGCAAACCCAACAAAACTAAGTTAGCCTATACGAACGTTAACACCAATGACACTTTTTAGGTATTGACCAACATCTCACTCTTAACTGGAAACCAAATGGACGCAATCGAGCTGAACGAATTGTGGTTTTGTACAAACAAATATCGTGCATGTTCATAATGCCGGTATGCCGCTTTATTAATTAGCTCGTGTTCCGCAATGCATGAAATGCACCAAATTACCACCGATGCTTCAGGTACAGACACAATGTTCCTACTCTCCTGCCACACCCCCGGGCACCAAACAGCACATACCTCGCGACAAAACCCCTCCGGAGATCAAAACAGAACCGAAACACAACCAGACGCTACAATCAGCCGAACGTATATCTCGACACAAACGGCACCCGTGGAAATATAAATAAATGCACTGAAGCATCAAATCCATGTAATAAAGCTTCGGTAATCATCTTTGACGGCAATGGGCAAACGAGATACTATAAATTAATGCTAGACTCATGTTTCTGCATGCGAGGGGTGGATAAACAAGTTAAATCAGCTTCTCGATATCATCACGCACCATTTCCAGAGAAAACTCATCCTATCCAGTTAACACCAACACAAAACGTCCACAATGCCAGACCACCGAATGTCTGGTGAAATCACTGTGCATGGGGGTGGACTTGGGGACGGGGGTATTGCAGGTTTGTTGGAGGCCAGTGCACGTATTGCACCTGCTACACCTGAGGCGGACCGCTTCGCGAGCCACACACACACACCAATTCGGCTCAGAGCCACGTCGGCGCACTGACGTCGCCTTGGCGTCACCCCTCCGATGCGCGTCGTCCGGCTGTTGTTGGCTGCGCCACATCCGCCGCAGCTTGCCACCTGAAATGCCACCACCCTGACAGTCACCACGCCTTGTGTCGCGTCGCGTTTCGTCTCCCCCCCGCACCGACCCCCCCTGGTGGCATCTCGTCCTCCCTCGGCTGGTGTGGCACCTCGTCCCCCTCCCCGGCTGGTGGCAGCTCGTCCTCCCCCGGCTGGTGGCAGCTCGTCCTCCCCCGGCTGGTGGCAGCTCGTCCTCCCCCGGCTGGTGGCAGCTCGTCCTCCCCCGGCTGGTGGCAGCTCGTCCTCCCCCGGCTGGTGGCAGCTCGTCCTCCCCCGGCTGGTGGCACTACGACTTGGTGGCGTGTGCCGGATCGTCGATGGCCTGTGTGACGTCACAGGTGAAGGCCACCGTCAGAGCGTACCGGACGCCGCCGGTGACGGGCTCCACGCGGTGCGGGTTCTCCCAGCCGGCCGTGAACGCCGACACGCGGCCTGCCGGCACGGGGCGCTGACGTCACTGGAACAGTGGTGACCGTCATTGGACCGCGTCACCAGGCACCAGTGGCTGCCGATGGTACGGGGGGGGGGGGCGGGCGCATCGGCTGCAGTGGTCATGCAGCCCGATGGTACGGTACAACGACACGAAAACCAGGGGCTGAGGTATCAGCGGCCCCAAACTTTTGACAAGCTTAGCGTTGACCCTGTGGGTGTTGCAGGCAAAGAATTTACTTCAAAATGGATCCGATTTAACAATGCAAATTTACATCGTGTAGGATATTAAAATATCTTGTACTGCCGTGTTTAGACCAACGAATCCCACCCGAACCCACCGCGCCTCCCAAGCGCAAATCACGCCGCCACTCTACCCAATCACCTCCCAGAACCCGTGCGACCAGGTCCAGGCTACCACCCCTGCCTGTATCACCTCCCAACCCTCTCTCCGTTCACCGGTTCAACCTTTCTCCCCAACTCGGACACCGACACCACCCCAGTATAGGAACACCAACAGTCACTAAGCGCGTTCGACAATGGGACTTTTTCTGCAGTGGAACACCGGAGGCCTTCCAGGCAAGTTCATAGAATTCAAATCTGAATTCTTGCAACAAAAACCATTACTAGCTGCGCTCCAAGAAACTCACTTTCGAGATTCTGACTCCACTTGGAACAAAATCCCAGATTATACTTGGCACGTCGACAACGTAAACGGCCCAAATAGGAAATGAGGCGCAGCCATACTCATTTAAAACAGCATACCTCACCGTCGGGTAACGTTAAATACTCCCCTGAATTGCGTAGCAGTCAGCCTCAAAATTGCCCATTGCCAAACCACAGTCATTTCACTATACATCTCGCCGTCAGCTGAAACCCCCACACCACAGGAGCTGAGCGACTTGCTGCTTCAGGCCCCTCCACCAGTTCTCATTATGGGAGACTTTAATGCTAAACACCCCTCCTGGGGAAGCGACCAGACTGACACTAGATGACGCAAAATTCACCAGTTTATTTCGGACCACAACCTAGTACTTCTTAACACCGGGGCCGCCACCCACTACAACCCGACCTTAGGCGTATCGGACAGTTGCATTGACTTAACGTGCTGCTCCTAACGACTTAGTTCACTTTTTGACTGGTCAGTTTCAGACGTTCCCGGGCTGAGCGACCACTACCCAATCTCAATTAGGCTCAGCACGGACGCTATCCACCACACTAAGCTATTTAGACAATCTTGGAACTTGAAAAGAGCGGACTGGGCTAAATTCGAGGAACAGGTGGACCTCAACCTAACAACTTCAGAGACCAGTAAGATCGAGACAATCCTAAGGGCCATCAGTTCAGCAGCACGAGACTGAGTCCCAAAATGTAACAAACCTAGGAAAAAGGCATCTACGCCATGGTGGACCACGGACTGTCAAAGGGCAATCGCCGCACGGCGCCGTGCCCACAAACAATTCAAAAGATGCGTGTGCGAAGCACACCTATCAGCATACAGACAATCTCAAAAACACTGCCGGTACACAATTCGAACAGCACGACAAAACTGTTGGCAGTCTTTTGCTTCTCAATTCAATAGGTTCACCCCTACCGGCAGAATCTGGGACCTGATGAAGCGTTTCAACCTGCAACGCCCACCACCAGGCCCCTTCCCCCAGCTGACGGTGAAAGGACAGCACATCACTGACCCACAACAAGTCGTAGACCACTTTAAACTACACTACGCCAGCGTATCTGGCAACAGCAACTACGACACCACTATAGTAAGCGATCTAGACGCCCTTGCCTCCAAAGCAAATTTTAGCTCTAGCAATATAAAAATATACAATCAGTCGTTTACTATGCACGAATTACACCTTGCCCTCAGCAAGTGTGGAAACACGTCGGTTGGGCCGGACGACATCCATTACCAGTTTCTTAAACGACTTAGCAAAAACTCTCCAACGTACCTACTAGCAGCCATAAATGAACTGTACGAAAGCGACACGTTTCCCGCATCCTGGCGAGAGAGCGTAGTCATTCCATTGCCAAAACCGCACAAAGATCACTCCACCCCAAAAGGTTATAGACCCATCTCACTTACTAGCTGTGCTAGCAAGTTAGTCGAACGCATGGTCAACACACGATTTAGGCAATTTCTGGAACACAACGACCTGCTCGACGAATTTCAGTGCGGCTTCCAGCGTCAAAAATCAACTACAGACAATCTCATTAGATTAGTACATGACATAAAAAGTGGTCTACACATCAAACGCACAACAGTAGCTGCCTACTTGGACATCATTGCCGCATTTGACCGAGCACACAAATCCGCACTGGCCCACAAACTCCACAAGATAGGCCTACGCGGACACATGGCACACTTTATTCTCAACTTCCTTAGAGATAGGACCCTTAAGGTCCGATGCGGCAGTGTCACATCAAACACCACAACACAGGAGCAGGGCCTGGCTCAGGGGAGCGTGCTCTCACCGAGCCTCTTCATCATCATGATCAACGACATACTTGCTGACCACACTGACACTTCACTTCAATACTCACTTTTCGCGGACGACATAGCCATTTGGACAACATCACAATGCTTCCTTAAAGCTAAAAAAACATTCAAGCAGGACTAGACCACATTGCAAAGTGGTGCAAAACTTGGGGCTTCACCCTGTCCGCAGAAAAATCGGCCACCGTCACATATAGTCGTCTCCGCCCAACACCCAAAACTCTACTTAAAATCGATGACAAAGCCATCGAACAGGTGAAATGCTTCAAGTTCTTAGGAGTACATTTAGACGAAAAACTCGGTTTCAACACCCACATCACCTCCATCTCGAAGCGATGCGCGAAACGATGCGCGAAGCGCGTCAACATACTACGTGCACTTGCAGGCACAGACTGGGGCGGAGACAGGAAAACACTAAAACACTACTGCGACTGTACACATCAATCATACGACCCATCCTAGAATACAACAGCATCATTGTTGCCACCATTTCAGAAAGCCAGAGCCGAAAATTAGAAATCATCCAAAACAGCTGCATCAGAGCAGCCACAGGTGCCCTCAGCACCACACCGATAGCCAGTCTTCTAGTGGACTCAAACACGCCCCCACTCCACGTCCGGAGGACACAACAGTTGTGCTGCTACCACATCAAAGTCAAATCCATTAAAAATCATCCAGCACAGCGCTGCTTTACGCATGACAGATACAAGAGCCGATTTGCGCGCAAACTTCCACCATATAGCATTCAAATTTACACGGCTCTCTCAGATCTTAACTTCGCAATGCCATCCACTGCAACTCGACCGCACACTAGGCCATCCTGGACCTTCAGTCAACCAAAGGTCGAGTACTTGCTCTCGGAGAAGAAATCCACTATCACATCGGCGGAAATTCTTGACCTCTTTCACAAGTTCGCCGATGACAACAAACACAAATCGTATTCTCGGATGGGTCGAAATACGAGGCTAAGGTAGGCATCGGCATCACTGGACCAGGTCTCAGACTTTCCAAGCGTCTACCGGATAACTTCTCGATCTACTCCGCCGAAGCAATGGCCATTCTGGCCGCTATCACCATTCTCATGAGACGTAAAGCTAGAAACGTAGTAATTTGCTCAGACTCAAAATCTGTCCTCCAGTCAATTAGTAACACCCACGACTGTCCACATCACTTCATTGATAGAATCCAACAACTCGTGGCCGATAACGTAAATATGAACTTTTCCTTCCTCTGGATTCCGGGCCACGCCAATATCCCAGGTAACAAAGAAGCAGACCGGCTCGCAAAGCAAGCCTTAGCATTGAACACTTACCCTAGCGTGGAATATTCGGTAGACGATTGCAAAGCACTCCTACAACGCCACATCCGCCAACATCAACAGAACAAATGGACACAACACAACTCGACACAACACAAATCCAACCACACCCACGCAATCAAACCAACAATAGGTACATGGAACACATCAAATCAATCTCACCGACAAAAAGAGGTCATCCTCACTAGACTTAGAACCGGTTGCACAAAACTAACACAGCCTCAATTAGAGGGTGACCAATATACAACACCGCACTGCGGCACCTGCAACACCACGTTAAGCATAGGCCACATCCTGCTAGACTGTAGTAGCTTTAGCTCTCAAAGACAACCACTTAAGGCATTCTGCCAAAAAGAGGGCATCACCCTATCGCTTCCATCGCTTCTCGGTGACAAGCACCCAGAACTCCTTCAATTGCTATTTGAATATCTGTACGCCACAAAACTAGGAGCACTGTAGGCACCACACCACCAACACTCACATCAACTCGCAATGCATGACCGAGAAACACTCGAAGGAAACACGTAAATAGCCATCCCCGCATGGCGTCGGACGTACATAAGCCGATTTGCTTCCCAATTAGAAATAAATGGCTACCTAGCGGTGCCGTCGGAAGTAGATGAGCCGACTTGCTTTAGGAAAATATAAACAAAAACAAAAATAAAAATAAAAATTAGCATAACGTAAAACGACTACCCAGAGGAGCCATCGGACGTAGATGAGCCGATTTGCCTAGCAACTCATAACGTAAACGGCTACCCAGAGGTACAGCGGACGTAGAAGAGCCGAATTGCAAAACACCGTACTAACCCAACTGACAACCCTGCATGGCATGCTTAGACTAACCCGCTACTAACAACTAACACGCGGCGGCCGGCGTGATAGGCGGTGTGAACAATTACCTCCTTGTTCGCACGGTAAAGATCCCTCGGTGCTCTTCGATAAGAGTAGGCTAAAGCCGGCACCCTGGCAAAATCAACTTCTCGCCACTCTCAAAACACCCCCACCCCCACCCAAACTACGAATTATTGTGTGGAGGAGTAAAGTAAAAACTAAACCATTTAGATATCAGGGAGCTGTCCCCAACCCAGACCCTCGCCTTCAGCACCTAAAATATCACGCAAACTAACGTAAAATTCCTTAACGTAAATGTCCACTTGCCTGCACGTTGATCACAAACGCTCGCTTTATAGACAGACATGTAACGTACTCGCTTTAAAGGCGGCGCAAATGACCTTCATGGTCCGGCACGCCTAAAAAAAACACTCCCCCTATATATATATATATAAAAAAAAAAAAAAAAAAAAAATAAAAAATAAATAATATATATATATATATATATATATCCAAAAAGCCGGGGGACGAGTGGTCTAGGGGTAAGATGCTCGTCTCACAATCGAAAGATTGTGGGTTCGAGTCTCACCTGTCGCTACTCTTCTCCCGCGACCAATCGGCGTGAGAGATTGGCGACGCTATATGACTCAACGGTCGACGTGTCGTAAAACCAATAACCAACCAAAAAGCCTGGCAAAATCAACTTCTCGCCACTCTCAAAGCCCCCCACCCCCACCCACACTACGAATTATTTTGTGGAGTAGTAAAGTAAAACTAAACCATTTAGACATCAGGGAGCTGTCCCCAACCCAGACCCTCCCCTTCAGCACCTAAAATATCACGCAAACTAACGTAAAATTCCTTAACGTAAATGTCCACTTGACTGCACCTTGATCACAAACGCTCGCTTTATATACAGGCATGTAACGTACTCGCTTTAAAGGCGGCGCAAATGACCTTTATGGTCCGGCACGCCTAAAAAATCCCCCCTCCAAAAAGCATAAAAAGACGTCTGCAGTGGGAAGGGTGCGCTATGCCGCCCGGAATCCCCTTCCGGACCCCGGGGTGCCGGGGAGTCGTGTGTGGCGTCCCACCGGCTGGGTACGCTGGGGTACGATGCTACCACCCGGTGCTATCCGCTGGTAAGTTGGTACCGCCGCGGCAGAGACTCCAAGGGCGTTATGTAACGGTGTGAGGTCACGTCACCACCGCTACGTGGTGTTTCAGCTACAGCTACTTCGACATGTGACATTGCCGCGAAAGAACGCCGCTCCGGCGATCACGACCATCTTCCGAAGAGTACTCAGGATACACCAACCCGCGTCGTCACCCGAGGAGTGCTCAGGATACACCAACCCGCGTCGTCTCCCGAGGAGTGCTCAGGATACACCAACCCGCGTCGTCTCCCGAGGAGTACTCAGGATACACCAACCCGCGTCGTCTCGGGGGTATTTTTACACCCAAGTTAAGGTTTTCCAAGGACGGCGAAAAACGGCGCGCGACAGCGCGCCGAAATTTGGCATACCATTTTCCACATAAATTTGACATGTGTGAAAATTTTGAGGTCGGGCAATCCACGATCACAGAGTTAATCAAGGTCAAGTGAGGTCACCTGCAAAAAGTTTAGCCAGTCGTCACGCTCTAACGGCTGAAGATATTTGAATGAAATTTTCAGAGTTTAGAGACGCAACAAAACGCACCAGAGTAATTTTTGAATTTGTCATGATATTTGCTTTGCATATTTGCCTATTAGGGCTAAAATCGAAGATTTTGGCTAAGGTAAGCACTTCGGATGAGACTAGGTTTCCTTAAAACAACGTTTCTCGGTGCGCTCTACCAATTCGAAAAAGAAAACTTAAAAACTGAAAGGTATAAATGTTGCAATTTTAAACACATACAAATTGTATTTTGTGTGTGGGCAAACATTTTAGGACCATGGTCCATTTCGCCTCCATTTTCTGATTCCAAATAAGTTTTTTTTGTCTCCAAAATAAACTCACCAGAGCCAGAAACATGACAATAAGTCGGTCAATCGTGACCACATAAACCCACCTAGTGACGTCACTTTTTGAGGGGATACAATTTTATGGGTGGCTTTCGGCCCTACTCGCCGAACGCTTTCCGATGACACCACTTTTGTTTTCGTGCGACGCTTAGTTTGGAGATTAGAGAGGGCTTATAATGACCCCCCCCCCCCCCCCAGACGGGATGTGAAGATCTGACCGGAATGACGGGCGGCATAGAGAGTGACACCAGCGCAAAGTCAATTGCCCTTGCTAAGAGTGATAGAGAAACCACAAAAGAATGTTCTTCGTTGATAACAATTTGACAAACCATTCATAAAAGAACGAAAGTTTTCATGAGGTTAGTGGTATCAGAAACTCATATCAAAAACAAAATTGATGAGCAAAATTAACTTGTGAACCCTGAGTTGGTAGATGCTTTACTGCCTTTAGCTCTTTAGACATTCACTATGTATGAAGTAAATGTAGGCACGCATCACCGTGAAACGCAAATGTCCTTATTATCGCCTCCAAAACGCCTGTGATGCATGTGCTATCGGAACATTCCACCTCATACCTCAGTGACCTTACCTGGTACCGACCACTTGAAGCGTTTTGAAAGGATATAATGGAGTAGATGTATTCCGACTGAAGTAATAATTGGTGACAAGGTTATTATTCCAGTTATTTCGAATTATTCCAGTTAAAATATCCGTGTCACCCAGCAAACCGACGAGAGGCCACTTCTACGTGTTCTGACTGATTCTTTGTTTACACGTTGTTTAGCATTGGACTAAGGCGTGTGCACGTCTAAAACATAAATATTCACCAACTGGTTACGTGAGCTGCTATGAAAGGACAAAACAACGATTTGACGAAAACACTGAAGTAAAACTGCCTCCAGATATACAGTAAAATACATCGGTGAAGTTAAACGACCTGGCGATTTTTTTCTGACACAATTACTACAACTATGTGACAGTTGTCCTTCACTTGATCATAAGCCTAGAGTTTGTATTCAGGTTCATGAATACAAGAACCTGTGAGGGTATCGCTCAATTGTCTAGGCAAAGCAACAGACAAGGGTGTAATTCCCTTCGTATGATTGGCAATTACTTTCGAGATTTAGGGAGTGACAAAACAATAATAAACGATGCGGTTCAGTGTGGAGTCGGGGGTGGGCTCCGCATTTTCCTTCCACGCGATTTGTGGGTACACAATGCTTGTGGGCGCATAAATCTAGATGCACGTGGATGGAAGCATGTGCACCAACAAAGAGAGATAAAGCTACGCTCCTGGAAACATAATAAGTCCATGCTAGTGTACATCGTATGTCCTCGGACATTAAAAGTAAGAATGACCGGGTGCTTGCTGGGGCCATTATACACTCACCCCAGCATTATGTCATCACTCACCCCAGCAATCGGAGCGGCAAACATGCTGTCCACACAGTGGCCCCCCCAGCGGCTGCCAGCTGCCCCCAGCCGGCTGTCAGCTGACCTCCCAGCCGGCTGACCTCCCAGCCCTGTCTACCTGACCCTCCCAGCCGGCTGTCAGCTGACCCTCCCAGCCGGCTGTCAGCTGACCTCCCAGCCGGCTGTCAGCTGACCCTCCCAGCCGGCTGTCAGCTGACCCTCCCAGCCGGCTGTCAGCTGACCTCCCAGCCGGCTGTCAGCTGACCCTCCCAGCCGGCTGTCAGCTGACCTCCCAGCCGGCTGTCAGCTGACCTCCCAGCCGGCTGTCAGCTCCAGCCCTCCCAGCCGCTGTCAGCGACCTCCCAGCCGCTGTCAGCTGACCTCCCAGCCGGCTGTCAGCTGACCTCCCAGCCGGCTGTCAGCTCCTCCCAGCCGGCTGTCAGCTGACCCTCCCAGCCGGCTGTCCTAGCTGACCCTCCCAGCCGGCTGTCAGCTACCTCCCAGCCGGCTGTCAGCTGACCTCCCAGCCAGCTGAGCTGACCTCCCAGCCGCTGTCAGCCCTCACCCTCCCAGCCGGCTGTCAGCTGACCCTCCCAGCCGGCTGTCAGCTGACCTCCCAGCCGGCTGTCAGCTGACCTCCCAGCCATCTGTCAGCTGACCCTCCCAGCCGGCTGTCAGCTGACCTCCCAGCCGGCTGTCAGCTGACCTCCCAGCCGGCTGTCAGCTGACCCTCCCAGCCGGCTGTCAGCTGCCCTCCCAGCCGGCTGTCAGCTGACCCTCCCAGCCGGCTGTCAGCTGACCTCCCAGCCGGCTGTCAGCTGACCCTCCCAGCCGGCTGCCAGCTGACCTCCCAGCCATCTGTCAGCTGACCCTTCCAGCCGGCTGTCAGCTGACCTCCCAGCCGGCGACTACATGGACCAGCAGGCGCCCACAGTCACTCTACTCCGGCACTGACGGCCGGAAAATGTCACGCAAGAGGAAAATATTTACATCGTATGTCAGCACTTTTAATTTTAGTTGCATCTTACACTGGCCTGTATGTGTAGCATAGGTACACATATTGTTAATGCATAGCGTGCAGTTGACGTAAGATGTCTGCAATTGCCAGTTTGCATACTGCTGGTGGAGACCATACGTGCTCGAAATGCTCTCATTTAGCTGTTTTCCCAGCGCAAATATGCAATTCGATGCCATTTATTTTCATCTTTGACAACACAAATCAAAGTTTCTTATTCAAATCCGATGCACAGCTGGAAGCGAATTTGGTTAACCTGCCCTCAGGGCAGAGTACTCCCGTACTTTAGGACAGTGTGGAGTACTCTGCTACTGAGGGCTCTGCTATTGAGGGCAGAACACTAACGTGAGCAAATTACTACGGTACTTCAGAACAGTGTGGAGTACTCTCTATTATCTCTATATCTCTATTTTCTCTATATTCTCTATATCTCTATTATCTGTACATCTCTATTATCTGTACATCTCTATTATCTCTATATAATGTTACTCGTGGTTCTGCTACTGGGGAGAGAGTATTCCAATGTGGGCAGAGTACTCCAGTACTTCAGGGCAGGGCACTCCAAGTGCACCGACGCCTTAAGGAATTGAGCTATTGTAGTGGCGTTGATATGAAATGCTAGAATTCCCTCACTAGCGTAACATATGGCAACAATCTCAGATCGCTCGAACACAACCATATGCATTCAAGCAGCCCCGGTGAAGTAGCCCATTGGTAGTTGTGAAGTCAGAAGTCCAACACCACTCCGATGCTCTCGCCGCTTTTTATCGCTTGGTAAACCAACAACCGTGGGCACATGAATTACCTAAATTCATCAACTGAAACAGAACAGATGTGGGTTCAGCACTATTGTGACTTGGTTGGCCCAGGAAGTCTCGAAAACAACTTTCCGTCGCTCGTACCGCATCGTGAACGGTACGGTCCGGGCGGAGGAGGGGGGGTGATATGCGACAGGCGCCTTTGATGGCGATGTGTGGAAGCATAGGTACTTCTTAGGAAAATGAATGGCGTGCCCAGATAGTGAGCAATCAGGGGCACTTCGACGGCTACATAAATGGAAGTAAAGCTGGACGATATTCGGATCGAGATCAACGATAGAGAATCGCAAAATCTGTATTGTTTTTCATCATGATTAATTGATGGTCTCGTGGACTTTACATGCTCTCGACACTCGTGCTTCTTTCCGTTGCTAAGTGTATTTTTACACTCCCTCAATACCACAATTCGTTTTAGATGGGAAATGTCAACGTAATAAATGCAGTTCCAGTTTATTCAGATTGCTATGGACGTCCGAGAGGTAATTACCCAATATTTCCCCATCATTTTCCCGACTACGATTTCTGGCGACCATTAACAAACATATCAACCAACCACCTGATTGGTTGATATGATTGTTAATGGTCTCCAGCAATCCCTTAACAAACCTCGAAAACTGAACTACATATGCGTATCCCTCGAAGAGTGCACATTTAACTTATTGGCCCACGTCGTTAGAACCAGTGACATTCTACTTTACCAATTTGAACTTAATTCGGCTTCAAATACTATAAATGGGTAAATAAATGTAGTCGCACTTGCATTTGCAGTTGTAGTATTTGCATTGGCAACACGGTATGCTGCATACTGTGGCATTGGCAACACGGTACGCTGCATACTGTGGCATTGGCAACACGGTTGGTTGGTTATTGGTTTCACGACACGTCGACCGTTGAGTCATATAGCGTCGCCAATCTCTCACGCCGATTGGTCGCGGGCGAAGAGTAGCGACAGGTGCGATTCGAACCCACAATCTTTTCGATTGTGAGACGAGCATCTAACCCCTAGACCCACGGTATTCTGCATACTGCGGCACTGCGGACGATACGGTGGTGGGCGGACGCCATTTGATATTTGCATTGGTGCTGGTACTGGTACTGGTGAGGGAGTGTAATGACACTAGTACTGGTACTGGAGGGAGAGGAATGGTATCGGAATTGGCACTGGTACCGGAAGGAGAGGAATGGAATTCGTACTGGCACTAGAAGAGGAATGGTATTGACACTGGTACTGGATGGAGAGGAATGGTATTGGTATTGGCACTGGAAGGAGAGGAGTGGTATTGGTACTGGAGTGAGAGGAATTGTTGGTTGGTTGGTTGGTTGGATAAATGAATGAATGAATGAATGAATGAATGAATGAATGAATGGATGGATGGATGGATGGATGGATGGATGGATGGATGGATGGATGGATGGATGGATGGATGGATGGATGGATGGATGGATGGATGGATGGATGGATGGATGGATGGATGGATGGATGGATGGATGGATGGATGGATGGATGGATGGATGAAGGAAGGAATGAAGGAATGGATGAAGGGAGGGAGGAAGGGAGAGGGGGGGGGTGGTAAAAGAAGAGTGAGAGGGGGAGCTGGCAGAGGGAGAAGGGATGGCAGAGGGAGAGGGGATGACAGAGAGAGAGAGAGGGGATGGCAAAATAAGAAATGGTGGCAGAAGGAGATAGGACGAGGGGTAGCGGCGGGAGATACATGAAGACACAGGGAGAAAGACAAGTAGACAGAGTGACAGTGAGACAGTGAGACAGAGTGACAAATAGATAGAGGCCGACAGACAGAGTCAGACAGACACAGAAACAGACAGAGCAAAGAGGCAGAGAGCCTGTGGGGCTTCAGAGACCAACTGCCAGCACCCCAGCTGCCCAGCTGCCCACGTGAGCGGCGCCGGGCCGCGGCCACTCACCTGTCTTGGGCTCCACCGTGCGGTTGCCGTCGCTGTCGACGAACACGAAGCGGCCGCCGCTGAAGTCGAGGCCGTGGTCGTTGAGGTACACCAGACTGGTGTAGTGGAAGGACGGGTACGTCTCCTGACAACAAGCGGGGCCGGGCTACTGGACGCCATCAGGACGCAGCGATGCCAGCCTACACGACGACGTAACTAAGCTACCCTTCGCATTGTCAAGTGGCGGCCTGATGGCACAGAACAGACGCTTTGGATGTCGGCGCTCAGTTCGAACCCAGCCTGCACGCCTGCCCGTGGTGACGCGACTCCACCGGCACACCGAGACAACACCAGTCACCTGTGGTACCGTGGTGACGCGACTCCACCGGCACACCGAGACAACACCAGTCACCTGTTGGTTGGTTGGTTATTGGTTTTACGACACGTCGACCGTTGAGTCATGTAGCGTCGCCAACCTCTCACGCCGATTGGTCGCGGGCGAAGAGTAGCGACAGGTGAGACTCGAACCTACAACCTTTCGATTGTGAGACGGGCATCTTACCCCTAGACCACTCGTCCGCACCAGTCACCTGTGGCACTCCGGTTGGGCGGGGGAGGGGATGGGGCAACACGGCGTGTCCAGTCCATGGCCAGTGTGCACTCACGCCACACGTCAACAGGTGGTGACACAGTCCCGGCGGACGGACGCACGGCGTGTCGGTGGTTGTGCGGTGGCGGCCACCGGCAGTAGTCGGGCCGGCGGCCGCTGCCACGGGCGTCCGTCGCCCCCTGGCGTGATACTGGCCCGCAGTGTCGGTGGTTGTGCGGCGGCCGCTGCCACGGGCGTCCGTCGCCCCCTGGCGTGGTACTGGCCCGCAGTGTCGGTGGTTGTGCGGCGGCCGCTGCCACGGGCGTCCGTCGCCCCCTGGCGTGGTACTGGCCCGCAGTGTCGGTGGTTGTGCGGCGGCCGCTGCCACGGGCGTCCGTCGCCCCCTGGCGTGGTACTGGCCCGCAGTGTCGGTGGTTGTGCGGTGGCGGCCACCGGCAGTAGTCGGGCCGACGGCCGCTGCCACGGGCGTCCGTCGCCCCCTGGCGTGGTCCTGGCCCGCAGTGTCGGTGGTTGTGCGGTGGCGGCCGCTGCCACGGGCGTCCGTCGCCCCCTAGCGTGGCACTGGCCCGCAGTGTCGGTGGTTGTGCGGTGGCGGCCGCTGGCAGTAGTCAGGCCGGCGGCCGATGCCACGGGCGTCCGTCGCCCCCTGGCGTGATACTGGCCCGCAGTGTCGGTGGTTGTGCGGTGGCGGCCGCTGCCACGGGCGTCCGTCGCCCCCTGGCGTGGTACTGGCCCGCAGTGCCCGTGTCCGGAGCATTGATTGGCTGGTACTGACGTGTCGCCGCCGGGCCTGGCCCAGGGCGGACACGGTGGCGCCGCTGGTGCCGAGCGGGAGGTGACCGCCGGGTCTGGCCCAGGGCGGACACGGCGGCGCCGCTGGTGCCGAGCGGAAGGTGACCGCCGGGTTTGGCCCAGGGCGGACACGGCGGCGCCGCTGGTGCCGAGCGGGAGGTGACCAGTCGGATTGTGTTAAACTGTGGCTGGCAGTGAGCGTACTTTGGATCAATACGTCTGTGCGGTGCCCCGACCAGCGACTGAACGCAGGCCAGTCCCTCGGACATCTTGTTGCAAGCCGTGACGAGAGGTGACGGCTGTGACCATTGTGAACACGGCGCATATCGTGCGCGCGCCGGCTCCGCATGTACATATGGTCAACCGACCATCGTGTATCTAATGTGAAGTAAGAGTATTTACAATAATCCCTCGGCTTCTGTATCATTGGCTGGCCTATTTAAACGTTGAACTTAACGACCTGCGCTTGGGAGTTCATTCGTATTCTCAGCTCATCTTATCGCGTCGAATTCGCCAGTGACCCGGTAGTGCCGGGCTTGGAAACATAGTCCATGCCTCTTCAGGTTTTCTGGCCCCAGTGCAAAGTCGGAAAACAGGCTGTTCCTGTTTTGTTACATCGAGAACATTACCTCTCAAGATAATTATCCTCTCATTTTCATAATCTGGAGGCTTAATGGTGCTGCTTGACAATTAACTTCTGTGCCAATCTGCTCAAGATTCACTGGAAAGTGCAAGCTGAGATTTTCATGTAGCAAAAAAGAAAAAAGAAAAAGAAAAAGATTTTCTTTTCAGGTTAAAAGAAAAACATCCTCCCATATTCGATTACCCAAACATATTCCTCTCCACCTACAGGATTACAAAGCACAAATTCAGCCCCGGTATTGACCCCGCAGCAGCACGCCTTACCGCCATGTTGTCAGGGAGGAGCAGCCTCCCTGACAACATGGCGTTCTGCCGCCGTCATTGGGCAGTGACCTGGCCGCTGTGGCCTAGGGCGGTGGCGCCGGCCGGGAGGTGCGGTCGTATGGTGTCTGAGAACGAGCGGGAGTTGAGTACATTGCGTGCAGCAGGCCGGTCTGTGTGGGCCACGGCCGGCGGTGGTCACTGGATAACCAGGTGGAAGTTGACACATGTCCACACGCCACCACATACCTTGTCGATGTGCACGTGCCAGTACTCGTCGTGCACGGTCTTGGCCGCCGCTGACGTCATGCGCGAGAAGAAGGTCGGCTTGGCCAGCCGAAGCACGTCCGGCCCCAGCTCGAAGTGTTCCGCTATCAGCTGAGCCATTCGCTGCTTCACGCTCCTGCCGGCCACCACCAATCAGAGACGACGCCGAGGACCAGCGGCCAATCAGAGACGACGTTGAGCGCCCGCGGCCAATCAGGATGATGCTGAGGACCAGCGGCCAATCGGAGGCGGCGCTGAGTGCCCGCGGCCAATCAGAGACGACGCTGAGTGCCCGCGGCCAATCAGAGGCGGCGCTGAGTGCCCGCGGCCAATCAGACCACGCTGAGCACCCGCGGCCAATCAGGATGATGCTGGGGACCAGGGGCCAATCGGAGGCGGCGCTGAGCACCCGCGGCCAATCAGAGACGACGCTGAGTGCCCGCGGCCAATCAGAGGCGGCGCTGCGGAGCAACAGCCAAGCAGAGATGATGATGAGGGGCAGCAGCCAATGGGATACGATAGTGGCAGGCAGCCGATCAGGGACCTTGCTGAAAGTGGCTTGAACCAAAAAGTGGGTACATCGAGTACACATTTAGTATGGTAATCACCTCACATCACACATACGAAGTTCGCGTTTTTGAAAAGCTGTGCAGAAAACGGCACCATAGCTGTTTCAACGTTATATTAATCCAGTGCGGTTAAACTTACCAATTGCAGGGGCAAACGACAGCAAAGGGAAAAGTCATAACTCAGGATGGATATTTTACCTCGTATTTGTACCTTCCACCAGAGTGAATCCTCTATGGATCCTCTAATTATCCTTTTTTTAAATGGATGACCAGAATTTTCCTTTTCCACATCCAGGACACCAAAATATAAAGATCCCACCCTAGCCACGAACCATTGGGCGACACTCACATGGAAACAAACACTCACAAGAATCTCAAGTTGTGCAGGAAAAGGATATCCTTGCCGTTTCCACAACAGCAACAAAAAGCATGTGTACACTCGACTTCAGAAGTTCAATCCAACAATTCGACTGTTCTCAAATGACAACCAAACACTCACAGACACTCACCTGACATTCGACACGCAAATGATGCTCACAGGGAATTTGGCAATTACGACATTCCACACTCAAATAACACTCACAGGATACTTGGCAGTCACGTGACATTCAACACTCAAACACTCAAAAGACGCTCACAGGGCACATGGCACTCACTTGTAGACGGCGAGGTCGGCATCACTGACGAGATCGGCGGCCTGCGGAAGCTGGTACAGGTTGATGAAGGCGCTGCCTTTGGAGAGGGCGCCACTGTGCAGGTCCAGGATACTGGCGCCGCCGCTACCGCCGCCTACCGGACACGCCGCGAACGTAAGTACGGACGACCCTTCACTGCACGGTTTGACAGAGGGGTGTTGCTGTGATTGTTGTGGTCTTCCATCACCTCCATGTAATCCTTCGTGGATTCTTTGACATCGGAAAACCATGAAATTGGAACGAAAACGCGCTCAGTTTCCTGAGTAGGAAGCCAATTAACATCCATCTTCGCCCATAGTTTGACCGAACAAATGTACTTATTATTTGTGATACATTTGCCTTGGTCTCCAAAGTCCATTCTTTGCTTCCCAAAATCTTGACTCTAGCTGAAACTCAAATTCCAACTCCGGCCAGGCTCTCGCTCCCAACGCTAATGCCGGGTTGAACAATGGTCGGTCTGGGTAGATGCTTTTGGTGGAGATGGGTGTTGATTTTGGGCACCATTACCCACCGGTGAGGGCGAAGGCACGAGCGGCAATATCCCGAAGAGTGTGAGCTTCCTGCAGCGTCACCACATGGTCCGAGACGACACGACCGCAGCGAGCCGGCGAGCAGCCTGTCAGCAGGGGGCCAATCACAGATAAAGACACAGCACAGTGGGCAGCCTGTCAGCAGGGGGCCAATCACAGATAAAGCCACAGCACGGTGGGCAGCCTGTCAGCAGGGGGCCAATCACAGATAAAGACACAGCACAGTGGGCAGCCTGTCAGCAGGGGGCCAATCACAGATAAAGACACAGCACGGTGGGCAGCCTGTCAGCAGGGGGCCAATCACAGACACAGTGTAGCGGTGCGCAGCGCATCCTGCGGCCGTCTCGCGGCCGACCGAGGACTCTGTGAACCATTACCGAGCGCGCTCCCACCGCCGGCTAGCGGGCGGCTAAAGTCGTACGTGGTGCACCGGTAGTTCGCCCTTCGGCGCAAGGTGGCGTTGCATTAATAGTGCTTAATCCAGTCAATTATAGCTCGTTGCTCTGCTTAACTCTAATGCTCTGTGCCAAGTAGCCATCTGAACTGACTGACCTGTATGCTTGACACAATTGCATGCACTTTTCTATATCTTCGTACTTCAATGTAATAACTAGGTTTGAGAGTTCATCAGCTATTTTACCTATAATGCCGACATGCTGCTCAATAAACTGCTCAATAAATCATGTCACAGCTCAGATCTGGCGAACCGTCTACTGAGTAAGGCGAGGCGGCGGCGGTGACAGGCGTCACCGCCGGACCAAGGCGAGGCGGCGGCGGTGACAGGCGTCACCGCCGGACCAGGGCGAGGCGGCGGCGGTGACAGGCGTCACCGCCGGACCAAGGCGAGGCGGCGGCGGTGACAGGCGTCACCGTCGGAGCAAGGCGAGGCGGCGGCGGTGACAGGCGTCACCGCCGGAGCAAGGCGAGGCAGTGGCGGTGACAGGCGTCACCGCCGGACCAAGGCGAGGCGGCGGCGGTGACAGGCGTCACCGCCGGAGCAAGGCGAGGCAGCGGCGGCGACAGGCGTCACCGCCGGACCAAGGCGAGGCGGCGGCGGTGACAGGCGTCACCGCCGGACCAAGGCGAGGCAGCGGCGGTGACAGGCGTCACCGCCGGACCAAGGCGCGGCGGTACGGCGCCCCGGAAGGCGGTGACAGGCGTCACCGCCGGACAAGCGGGCGGCGGCGGTGACAGGCGTCACCGCCGGACCAAAGGCGGCGGTGACAGGCGTCACCGCCGGACCAAGGCGAGGCGGCGGCGGTGACAGGCGTCACCGCCGGACCAAGGCGGCGGCGGTGACAGGCGTCACCGCCGGACCAAGGCGAGGCGGCGGCGGTGACAGGCGTCACCGCCGGACCAAGGCGAGGCGGCGGCGGTGACAGGCGTCACCGCCGGACCAAGGCGAGGCGGCGGCGGTGACAGGCGTCACCGCCGGACCAAGGCGAGGCGGCGGCGGTGACAGGCGTCACCGCCGGACCAAGGCGAGGCGGCGGCGGTGACAGGCGCACGCCGGACAGGACGGTGACAGGCGTCACCGCCGGACAAGGCGGCGGCGGTGACAGGCGTCACCGCCGGACCAAGCGTCACCGCCGGACCAAGGCAGGCGGCGGCGGTGACAGGCGTCACCGCCGGACCAAGGCGAGCGTCACCGCCGACCAAGCGGCGGCGGTGACAGGCGTCACCGCCGGAAAAGCGCGGGTGACAGGCGTCACCGCCGGACCAAGAGGCGGCGGCGGTGACAGGCGTCACCGCCGGACAAGGCGACCGGGGCGGCGGGACAGGCGTCACCGCCGGACAGGCGAGGCGGCGGCGACAGGCGTCACCGCCGACCAAGGCAGGCGGCGGCGGTGACAGGCGTCACCGCCGGACAAGTAAGGCGTCACCGCCGGCAAGGCAGCGGCGGTGACAGGCGTCACCGCCGGACCAAGCGAGGCGGCGGCGGTGACAGGCGTCACCGCCGGACCAAGGCGAGGCGGCGGCGGTGACAGGCGTCACCGCCGGAGCAAGGCGAGGCAGTGGCGGTGACAGGCGTCACCGCCGGACCAAGGCGAGGCGGCGGCGGCGGTGACAGGCGACAGGCGTCGCCGCCGCCGCGGAATCTTCCATTTCTCCCTCTATCCTAAGAAGGTCGACCGCACTTATGTGGTAGCAGGGTTAGACCCTGCACATCATGGGCGCCATTTAGCGACAGTACCTCCCTGGCTTTATGACAGCCAGTCTGACCATTACCATTATCGTTCTACCTGTGCTCCCTGGTGGCCTTCCCAGATCCTACGCCTATCCACGCACCTAGGCGCTACAACAGCACAACGGACAGCCTGTTAATAGGGGGAGTGGGAGGGGTAGTTGCAGAGACAGACACAAACAAACAGGGGTGATCAGACACAGATGAAAGTTCATGCGCAGAGACACGCACACATAGGGACATGAGGAAACCTACGGGCAGCCAGTGACGGCTACACATGTGAGAAGTCGGCTCGAATGTACAATCGACCGACACCACTTCTACGAAAAGGACATACGATGTAAAAAGTGTTCAACGTGGCAGCTGGCAATTAAAACAATGTGAGAGGGATAGAAACCTGAAAACTGAAGAATCAACACTATTATTGCAGCCGATCTTAAACTGTCAGATACAAATATTTCATACGGAGCATGCCCTCCGAATATCAGGCAAGTCAGGAGCCCAGCACAAATAACCAGCCCAGAAAAAGCACACCTCTCTGAAACAGTCAACAGATAAGTAAACAAAGGATTCCAATGGGCCCAACTATCGATCGAAATCGATGGAAAAGTCCCTGAACACAATACCAGAGCTGTTGCAAAACAAGCCGGTGTAATCGGTACAAGCCGACGAACAAGGAACCGTCCCCTCTTTCTTCGAGGGACAGGAATAAAAAGCCGTCACGAAACGGTTGGATGCCACTGGCCAGTGTTTTGGAACTCATTTGTCGCAGAGTGGAAGGCATGACCCAATACATCAAAACCGGCTGAGAAGTCGAAGGAAGTCAATAATATTACATCTTAAACACGACTAAATGATAAAATAGCAGTAAGCACAACGCTTCAATGATAACGTCAACGGGCGTTGCACAATGAGATGAGCCAATACAGTTCAATGCAGTGACATTTCACGGACGTCAACCCAGGAAGCCGAACCCTGCTCCACCGACTCGGAACGAAACTGCTATTGGCTGTCGGTTTCCATGTATATTTCTGGAATTTACCCGGGCCACTGGGTGCAACTGCCGCCGGTGGCCGGCCCACTGACCCGGGGAGACTGCCGTCTCGGTGGCCGGCCCACTGACCCGGGGAGGCTGCCGCCGGTGGCCGGCCCACTGACCCGGGTAGGCTGCCGCCGGTAGCTGACCCACTGACCCGGGTAGGCTGCCGCCGGTGGCAGACCCACTGACCCGGGTAGGCTGCCGTCGGTGGCCGGCCCACTGACCCGGGGAGACTGCCGCCGGTGGCCGGCCCACTGACCCGGGGAGACTGCCGCCGGTGGCTGACCCACTGACCCGGGGAGACTGCCGTCTCGGTGGCTGACCCACTGACCCGGGTAGGCTGCCGCCTCGGTGGAGAACTTGTCGGAGCAGGGCACCGGTTGCGACCTCTTGCCGATGTTGTCCGCCATGGTGGCCAGCTCCAGCACGGGCTTCTGCCGGCGGCCGGGTGCAGACGGTGACGCACTGGACGCCGACTCACACCGGGCCACATGCCGGGCCACATGCCGGGCGCCCGCTAACAGCAAACTACGCCTCCAAGTGCAAGCCAGTGTGCCCAAATTCGCTCAGTTAGGCCTCAGGATCAGGGTTGGATTTGTACATTGCACTCCTGGATATGAAGGAAGAATGTACGCTAATCGAATACGGAGGGGGTATATTTCTTACAGCCTGTGATATTACAACTTCAGTTCACACTTTCCAGTGCATCTTGAGCACTTGAAGAGAAGTCAACAACAACATTCAACCTTCAAATGAGAAAAATAAACACACTTTTATGGAGAGGATAATGTTCTAGATACAAAAAAAATATATGAACAGCCTATTTTCCAACCTCGATCAGGATGCAACTTAAAAACCACCTCCATGAAGAACATGTGACAGACGGTGAGAATTGAACCGCATTCAGCTGATTTTGTAAACCTAGAAATATACCCAATTCGGACGTTGATAACAATATTTATCAGCATTTGGAAGCATTCTCAAGGTAAATTCCATTCAGATCCTTGCCCCAACGTCCAAAATCGAGAATACAAAATCGTTCAGCTCATCGACAGTTGGGTTCGATTCTGTGGACATACGATGCCAGTAAACACTGCCACGGCACATTTAAAACGAAGCAAAGCTCGATTGAACATTCTGGAATGATACTCAGGCATGCAGGGCCGAAGATCTCTCACGAAGATGGGGGGGAGGGGGAGAAGACCGTAATTCCAAGACATAATTTCAGCTTGAATATGGAAAATGGCAAATTAACATTAGCAGGGTATAAAACCAGGGGTTCCAGACACCCTATCCGGCCAGGATCTTCAGCTATGCTTGCATAGAGCATGCACAAACAGTCATCAGGGTACAATTGTCAAATGTCACAGACAAAGAAATGATACATAATTGGATGGAAGATGAAATGCATTGGTGAGAATAATTTGCAGTTCTAAGAAGCTTCACAGTTTGTTTTGCCTTCCATTAGCTCCGTCGAGATATTTCACCCATTCTTCCCCGTTACCAAAAAGGTGTATACATCGCTGTCCCCACTCACCCACTATTGGTAATGTCTGCAGTGTATCTGACTGTTCCTCCCAGACTATACTCGAGGGGACGTCATGATGATGTCACTACTTTAGGCAGACATCATCACCAGGTTGGATTTGAGGAGCTGTAGTGCTACCTGACCTGACCTAACCTGCCTGGCTAAGAATTATACTCTGTCACATGAATGGATCAGAAGAAAAGCATTGGTGTTGACCCGAACTCACCTGTGTGGGAAAGAGGTAGACTAGAATGAACTGACGGCAACCGAGGAGGTACTGGTAAAGGTTTGTTTGTTTGTTTATTTGGGCTTAAGGGCGCCTGAACTGCTCGTGGTTATCTAGCGCGTACTGATAAAGGTACTGACATGATAGACATGGTAGACATAATGAACTGATTGCACTTGAGGAAGAAAGGCACATACATGATCTAAGGTAGACATAATGAACTGATGGCATCTAAGGAGGAAAGGTATTGACATGATTTGTCTGTGCAAGAATTAGATGTTACTACCCGACAGGACTTGGAGAGATGTTCTGGCACCGACACAACTGACCCGTCTGATTAAGAGATACCAACAAGACTGACCTGTCTGGTGAGGAGGTAGACTCCACCGGCACCCACGAGGATAGCCACACGGAGCAGCAGCCGCTGGATGGTGGACTCGGAGAGACCGCGTCGCGGCCGACTTGCAGCAGGCTCAGCCGGCTGGTGGACGGCCTTCGGCTGGTCACCTCCTGCTGATGGCGGCCGGCGCCTCTTCACAGCCCCAGTCATCACCGCCTGAGGGCAACACGTCATCGCTGACACGTAAGGCCGGGGATGAGTGGTCTAGGGGTAAGATGCTCGTCTCATAATCGAAAGATTGTGGGTTCGAATCTCACCTGTCGCTGCTGTTTGCCCGCGACCAATCGGCGTGAGAGATTGGCTATATGACTCAACGGTCGACGTGTCGTAAGACCAATAACCAACCGACACGTAAGCCCGACATAGCACGGAGGAGGTCAGAGTGACAGGTTAGAGCTCAGCAATCAAAGGTGGACTGTGGCACTTGGAGCAGACTCGTGACAGCAAAATACCTCAAAATCGCATGTCTCAAGTATCTCATGCAATGAATCAATGTTGTGCTTTCAAGTTTGGGCTATAACAAGTCACAGTTTAAAGTTATATGACCAATCTCGAGAAGGCTGGAGGGACATGTGCCCTGTAACATGAATAGAACAGACTTATCACCCCATGCTATCTGGGAAGTGTATCTTTTGCATTCTTTCAATGAAACCTTGGTTTCTGGCGAAGGTTGTTCTTCCCAAGCTTCATTTGTCCAAACAAAAGTAAAAATAAAACAAAAAACAAACAAGACTGGTAAAAACGTCCAACAGACAAGACAAAAGATAAACAGACAAGGCCAATTAGCAAAAAGGCTATATGTAGTGAGAGGACTTCGTCAAAA
This sequence comes from Ashinkailepas kermadecensis, assembly GCA_034440615.1. Lineage (NCBI taxonomy): Eukaryota > Metazoa > Arthropoda > Thecostraca > Neolepadidae > Ashinkailepas > Ashinkailepas kermadecensis. The sequence goes on along the minus strand of JAOTOM010004850.1, from coordinate 337,962 downwards.
AGCGTATGTGTCAGACCAGTGATAAATTATTCTCGAAATAAGGTAGAATATACCACTTACTGAACATTGAATCAACACGCTTCCCAAAGAAGTATTGACATCGTGATTCTCTGTGCATGTTGGTGGAGTCTTAATGCCTCGTTTCTAACTGTATCCCATTAACAAGTATACCTTTGCTCACCATAACGAATCCGGGATCGTGATAACGAACACCCTGTAGAGTAATTCCAGATGAAAAGATTACCTATGATATGCTATGGTATACAATGCTAGTTTATAGCACAGGTATTTGGATTGGATTTGGCATGGAACCCCTACTTAGACAAAGATATAGATATGCTAGAAAGAGTGCAGTGCAAAGCCACTAGACTCATCAATGGACTAGGCAACTTAGAATATGGGGAAAAACTTATGACATTAGATATGTACTCACTCAAGTATAGGAGATTAAGGGTTGATATGATTGAAATGTATAAAATTACTAAAGTGCTAGATCAGGTCAATCTGAATGATGCCATTCTATTTAGACTATCACATAAGAGTCATCAATTCAGGTTAGACAAATCAAGGTGTAGGACAGTTAAGTGACAACAGGTCTTCAGTCAAAGGATTGTTGATCAGTGGAATAGCCTGCCTGCTGATGTTGTGGGGAGTCCCACATTGAATGTATTTAAAATAGGGTGGACAACTATTTTAGGTTGCAAAATCTTGTTTTTTAGTTCTGAGGGGTGGTGGATGGGGTTATGGATGGGGTTTCATCCATGCTAAGTGAGTGTGCACTGTATGGGCCACTTTAGGTGGGAGTGGATGGAATCTGAAAATTATTGGTAGGGCACTCAGGTCACATTTGTTACATGAGATGAAGTGAATAGGGCTGGATAGGTAAGGTTGAAAGACATTGATGAGTGTGGGGGATGCTGGTCCCTGTGTTATTTTTGAAACTTGGACCCTTATGTTTTTGATCATGCTAATAAATTGAGCATTATACTAGCAAAATAGGGTATATTATACTACTAGTGTTATTATACTACTAGTGTTATTATACTATATAATGTACCTCGCAGTGGATTTAGGACCTTCCTTTGGGATGTGATACTGATGAGATTTGCTATGGTAGCACAATAGGGCATGATTGGAATAGGTTGGAATTGTTGAGGAGTGTGTTATGCAATATCAGGCAAATGGTGCTAGATGGGCTGGGATATACAGTTCCCTTGGAACTTGAGATAATGGATTGATTGGGGTGTGAGCATTTACTTTTCTGGTATCTTTTCTAGATAGGCTTAACCCAGATGGGCCCCTGTGGCACTTATTGAGCATTAACACTTTATAAACTTTATGAACTTTATGGTAAAACGGGAGGTACTTCGACAAACATTTCCAGACAAATGAAATGTCCAATCCCAACTAGAACTGTTGAATGTGGTTCAAGGAAGGAATTATGTTCAGGTATGAATAAGAATCACTGGCAAACATTTTTTTGGTGCAATATCTATATAACAGAAAAACTGGATGTGCCCTGCATAATTATATCTTCCAACACACACACACAATTAATGAGTAGTTTCAATAAGGATGTATAAAATATATTTAAAGTGATGCAAGAAAAAGCTGTGCTAGGTGTGAATTTGCACCCAATTGCAGGAATTTCAGAACCATGTGTGCAATAATATGGAATACAGAATACAGGAACAGAGCAGACTGATACTGAGAATATTCAACAAAATTGGATATCCCAGCAATTCATATTTGTTTTTTTCAGGTCTGCAATGAATAATTTTTGTCTCTTAGCTTTCAGTGTGTAAATTGTTTACTGTGATGGAATGCTACTACTCTATGTTCTGCACCAATTACAATATATAATGATTTATAATATAATTCATAGGTGGGTATGGTACTGATAATACCATACCAAGACCAAGATAAAGTTGGCTGCAGGAATGAAAATACGATCTGTATCTAACATCAGTAGGTTTCAAGCAATAGAACATCATGTATGGTTAAAAACCTTAAAGCACAATAAAACTGAAGTTTCCAAAAACAACTTCACAAAAATTCCCCCCAAAATAATTTTGTTTTGTTGAAAGCAGCTTAGGTTAGGTTAGGTTAGGTTAGGCCGACTAGGACTAGACTAGGTTTCTTTTTTAAATTTTGATAATTTTCAGAAAATAAATTGCTTGACATTTTTCTCAATTCATTTTTCTGATTTTTTTATCTAAATGTAGGTTAGGCTAGGTTAGGTTAGGCCACGTTGCAATTATTTCGTTTTTCGAACATTTCTTTTATGCTGTTACCCAACTCAGTAACTTTTTGGCATTACTTTGCTCACGACCTGAATAGTAAGCATTTGCACAGAAAATAAGTGGTCCCATCATCTTAGTCACATTCATAAACATGGTCTTCTGAAGAAAAATTATTTGTTTTAAATTTAAAAACACCTTTTAAGACAAATTTACCCAATGATCTGTATGCCAAATTCAGGGCTATAGTGCTCTTTCAACCCTGATACCTAGTTGCCTAATTTTGGTTTGGTTGAAGTAGTTAATAGTTTTGGTGGGAAAATTTTAACACCAAGACAAAAAGCGTGCATTTGTGCATTACTTTCAACATCACGATCAGCGATCACATCACTATGATTCAGAAAAATCAAAAGCACCCATTCCACCCACCTAAGTTTGAATGCCTTCTTCCTGAGACAGATACTTGCTATATCACAAGGTTTATTTTGATTGTTACTGCAATGGGAAAAAATCTGATAACTAATATTATTTCAGCAAAACTAGATAAGAGTAACGATCCCAAGCAACACCAACATCGGACGGCACCTTTCGCAAGCTTGCGGTAATTTTGTTTTCACAGTAGTTGCCTTTATAGCGCCAATATTGTGTAACATTCAGTAGGTATATACTAGCAAATATATGCATGTGCTGTTTGCTTTTGGCGTTATTTTTCCGAAAGACGAGTGTATATCGACTCATGAGTCGATTTACACATGCCTGCTTCTCTGTGTAAAGCCACTCATGAGTCGATTTACACAGGAACCGTCGGCTGCATATATCCACTCAGATCTGTCGTGATTAACACAGAAGCGCCATCTGGTGTAAAACCATTCATGGGTCAATTTAAGCAGATGGCGCTGCCTGTGCAATAGTATATCGACTCAGATCAGTCGTGATTTACACCGAGATGCTCTTCTGTGTAAATGACGATCTGCCGTGATTTACACTGAATTGTTGTTTGGTGTAAATCCACTCACGAATCCATTTAAGCAAGGAGCGCTGCGTCTGGATATCAACTCAGATCTATCGTAATTTACACAGAGCTGCTACACTGGGCAAATGACGATGCATCATGATTTACATTGAAGTGCCGTTTGGTGTAAAACAGCTCGCAGTCGATTTAAGCTGTTGGCGCTGCCTGTGTAAATCAACTCAGATTGTTCGTGATGTGCACGGACAGGCGTGCGACTTTGCATACTTTTGGGAGAGGTGTTGAGTATCCAGAAACTTTCCCCCCCCCCCTCAATAATTTGAGCGTTTAGAATGGGATCACACGAAATGGATCCAGGGAGGGATCCAACAGCCGGGCGTGTGGGGATTGAAAACGTTTCTCCCATTTCGAAATAAAAGTCATCAGATTTGAACAGCTAAAGTCGTTGAGTCTCTGAAACAATATTTATGTCATTAAATATTCTTAGATTTGACAAAATGACATTTTAGTGCGTAATTTCGACAAAAATTGGCCTCTTAGGGAGGAAGGGGGGGCAAGATCTAGTTAACCCTCCTTTGGATCCGCCAGTGAATAGGTCCCCCACGGTCCTCCAAATTACCTTCATATATAACCCTTCAACCGATCATTTTGCTAAGAGTGCGCGGTGTTTTGGAATGCGTCCCCATGAGCATCGCCACGCCAGGTTCCCCGTGCAGCATATGTGGAGTAACGCATGGCGGTTGAGGATTTCGACTCAGAACGGTACCGGCGAAGTAAGCAGAACCCAGGACTGGACTCCTCATGTGCTGCAGATGCACGGTGAAACCGGTGGCGTCAGGAGAATGGTACCGACCATGTCATAGGAACGATAGGACGGGTTTGGTGGTGTTATTAGCATAAAGCTGGCCAATATCGACCACGGCCTTCGACTTCTGAAGGTTATTGGGAGGAGGGCACAATGCATGAAAGCAATGGACAGGCCAGATGGATTGGGGGGGGGGGGCAAACTCCATATGGCCCCATGTTAGAGGTTTGCATTACGGGGGGGGGAGCCAACATGGGGACTTGCCTCCTCAAAAGTATATAAAACAACATGGTGTCAGGGAGATTTAATTGGCAGTATAAGGACGCATAGTGGAACTGAGTAGCGTCGGGAAATTTGACCGGCGATGGCGGCGTCAGGATGGATACGTCGCGCTGGGGATGGTGTGGAGATGGAGTGAAGGACCTACATAACCTCGCATGTAGGTAGAACCTGCGGCGTTACAATCAGGAGCGGATCGAGGAATTCTCGTCGGGGGAGGGAGCACATTTCCTCGGAGGAACGTTTTCAGTGGGATATTCGTTGAGGGAGAGGAAGTGGAGCATACTGAAGGGACGCCTTTTTGTCTCAAAGGAGCTAATTTAGTTCTGTGAAAGAGGCGTGTTAGGCTGAAAGACCGTGCAGCTTCTGTTGCGCCTTTTGATCCTATCCGTGAGGCATCTTGACTACATTTCAGCATGCTGGGTCAGCTCTAGCCTAAAGGGACCGATATGCCTTCATTTGCTATGGACTCTCGGTCACTGGCGGATCTAGCCCACCGGTTTGGGGGGGGGGGGCAACTTTCGGTTTTCGGCGTCAGCCCCCCCCCCTTCCCCTCCCCCAGTGGCGTACCTAGGAATTGCATCAGGGGAGGGGTCGAACGGATTTGGAGGATGCCCATTCTCCCACTATTTTTGTTAAAACCACCGGATTTCAACCACTATTTGGCAAAGGGGCACATTTTTAAAATAATAATTAAAATTAAAATCAAATAAAAAGTAAAATAATAATTGACAACATAATTTCCTGTGTAGGGGCCCCAGCCTACCTCCACCGTTTCTATGTTACCGGATTTTTGTTCTTGTTTACCAAAACGTTCACGTTCACGTTCAACGTCTTGTACCACGTCAACGTTCGTGCACGTGGACACTGGCGGATCCGATTTTGTCAACTCTTGCTGTAAGCAGAACTTGATCAGCATGGAACCCTCGATGTGTGTCAGAATCTACTATGCTACTATACTGGCTTCCAAACAATTATATATAAAAAAATCCTTTAAAATTGGAGATTCTTTCATCCAGACGCTATTTTTTAAACTCGGCAAAGGTTACTGCATTTTAATTTAGTTGACTTCTATTGGTTTCGGGGGGCCAAAAGACACTATGGCCCCCCTTTTAAGCGCTTCGGGGGGGCCATGGCCGGAATGGCCCCTCCCTGGATCCGCCAGTGCTCTCGGTTGCACTATTGGGGGTCTTGCCATTAAATGTCTTGCCATTTCAAACCTGCCGTAGGAAATTTAGGACTACCCGGCCTGGATTCTGCGGCCTTTCCGGACAGTCAAAATATCTGTGGGATACTAGAGGCCCCCATGACCAAATCCTTCTGATTCGGGGCCCATCTTTGGGTTGCAAGAGCTCTGCCGTTGTAATTGGGAACGGAGCCTCCTACTTGTCAAATGCCTGCCAGCCTCCCATCGACATGCTTGTGGGGTTTCCAGCCCAACTGTTGCGACTGCCAGTTTCGGCGCTTTCCCGTGGGCTGCTGGTGTCTGTGGCCGCTAGTTGAGGCCTTCTGCCACATTCACATTTACTCCGGACACGCTTGCCGTGGCTTTGCTATCACCAGGCTTTAGGGTCTCATGTCGATGCAATAGGGCCTCCAGATTCATCCCTGTTAACAGCTGTGGGAGCCTACTGCCCTGGGACGCCAGCGATGCCGTCCGTTGAATTGTCACGGGGTCTTGGGGCCATAGCATGGCCTACAGTGCATGCGGCTAAGGTGCAGGGACAATATATCGGCCCCTGGGTCCTCATCATTGCCCACCAATTACCCGGGTGGGCTGATAGAACAATGTCAATTCCAATCCCCATGCGATTTACCAGCTCTCATATTTGGCGACATGTGAATGGCCGAAGCGCAATTTTAATAGAGGACTCCATTAGAAGGCGAGTGAAACTTCGATGATAATGATGAATTGGAGTTTAGGGGCGCGTCGATTGCCATGTCATTTTGCGCCTTTGAGCAAAATTTCGAGGTCTGCATCTGCACGCTGCACGAATCTAGTATTCAGTGATTCACGACATGCACATGTTCGCCACATTGACCACATGGATATTGCATGCAGACATTTTTACTTTTTTCGTCTTTTGTTCTTAGTTTCTTCTTCAGTTTGTTCCGACAGACATGAGTCTTTAGCAATTCCACATATCGCGTCTGGCAACAAACGATGTATGTACGAAAACTTACCATACTGATGGTGACATGACAACCGACTGTTCGAAACTGCATTCCTGCCTCATGGATTAACAAGCTCTTTCTGGACTAGACAGCCTGCTTCTTCACTAGCGTGTCAGATCATTCCTGTCAGGAATGCATACCATGCTGCCGCCATGGCACAACGTATTTCGGGACTGGTATGTTGGGTATACACATGTCACAACCAGACACAGCTCTCATAAACTCGAAATGGACAACGCACAGCCAGGGTGTGGCGGAGACTGCGGGCCTGTTTGGTGCAGGTGTAGTTGTACAAAACATGGTGTTGAGCAGGAACGGTTAAACTCCCGGTCTTCTGGGTTCTTCGTGCTAAGGTGACGCTACATCCAGCGAAGGTCCGACGAAGTTTGGTTCATCTTCGATTGCTGGTGAACCTGCAAAATATAGAAAAATAGACATTACTAACTCAACAACGAAAACATAAATTGTTCGAGAACTGTATACAAGGAATCGACCAATAAGCCAAAAACGGCTAGTTTATATGGCCGACACATGAGCCATGGACCACCGTCAGCGGAAGCCACGCAGCATCCCCTTGCGGGTTTTTTCTTCGCCAGTTTTTGAACATGTTGCGCAATTGGCATTGGTCTTTCTGACGTTTTCTAACTAAACGCATTGCCACGCAGTCCTACACACATCACGGCGAAGTGCTTCACACGTCACGAAATTGTAATCGATATCCGTCGCCACGCGTGTTCCAATATAACACGTATTCGTATTCCAATCAGGGCCGGGTCTAAATGTGGATTTGGGGAGGCAAAAGGCGTTAACTGCATGTCTCCAGGTTCCCTCAGAGAATCAGAGGCACGATTTGTTCAACAAGTGCATTTGAAGAATTTTACCCGGGGACGAGTGGTCTAGGGGTAAGATGCTCGTCTCACAATCGAAAAGGTTGTGGGTTCGAATCTCACCTGTCTTCTTTTCTCCCCCCACCAATAGGGGGGGGAGATTGGCGACGCTATGCGACTCAACGGTCGACGTGTCGTAAAACCAATAACCAATCGAAGAAATTTACCCTACGTGAGTACTGCCATACCACCAGCTAATTTACTGAACAGCTGAACGATCTCATAATGAATCCTCTAATGCATTTGCTACTAGTAAGCATATGAATGCTTCACAATATATTGTATGAAGCATTTAGCGAAACAAATTTCACGTTTACTGTCTCCTTGCACCCACGACTGTAATGCCCTGCCTTTTGGCCGGCCGCGATTCCTTTTCACGCGAGGCGGCACGGTCAGATGATCCGGCGTTAGGATACCTCCATCAAGTCGGCCAGGTTACCTATATCGCCCGCAGACGGTCCTGAAAATGGCACATGGGCGGCAGCAGCAGTGGAAGCTGGTGCCTCTGACCCGCTAGGTCTCCCACTATGCTTCCGAGTCACCGGGGACGAGACCATTGGAGAACAAACCCTGTGCATCCGGGGTCTATGAGCGCCGATCACTGGTGAGAAAGCAGGAGAGCTTGAGGTCGGTACACGACGAACCCATCCAATGGTCGGGGACGGTGTCGATGAGGAAGCAGGAGAGCTTGAGGTCGGTACACGACGAACCCATCCAATGATCGGGGACGGTGTCGGTGAGCTGGGGTGGGTTTCGCTCGCTGGCGACAGCTTTGGCGCCCATAGGTTGCGGCAAGCATGTCACATCATATTGGGTATCGACGAGTGGATCAGGAAATGATCCTCTGGCGAAGCGGTGTGAGTTGGACGGCGGAGGGAGAGAATGGTCCTCTGGAGAAGCGGTGTGAGTTGGACGGCGGAGGGAGAGAATGGTCCTCTGGCGAAGCGGTGTGAGTTAGACGGCGGAGGGAGAGAATGGTCCTCTGGCGAAGCGGTGTGAGTTGGGCGGCGGAGGGAGAGAATGGTCCTTGGCGAGCGTTGAGTTAGACGGCGGAGGGAGAGAATGGTCCTCTGGCGAAGCGGTGTGAGTTGGGCGGCGGAGGGAGAGAATGGTCCTCTGACGAAGCGGTGTGAGTTGGGCGGCGGAGGGAGAACAACGTGTGCACCAGCCAGACCAATAACCCAACGGAACTCTTCTCGGCTCTAGCGATGCTGATTGAGCTGCGGTTCCGCCGATGTCATTACCACAAAACGCAGTTGGTGTAGACAACCGCGGTGGTTGGCTTGCGATGTGGCGGATGAACTGTTCCGCTAATGTCCGCTGTAGTGACTGGGCTGGCACTACGCCGCGGCGGACAGACTGTCCCGCTGATGTCCGCTGCATTGATAAATTACTCGCGAAATAGGGTGAATATACCACTTGCCAGTGTGTGACAGACCAAGATTGCCAGGCTGACAGACTGGAGCAAAGAAAAACGTAATACATACAATACATTGTATGGTGTTTGTCCTTGGGCCTAACTCCAACACATAGATGATCAGTCACCTCAATCATCTCTGTGGTACACATTGTGCACCTTAGAATATCCGCCACTTGAAACAGAAATTCTACAAGTATATCATGTGGCACCCCGCTGAAACGGAATGTAAGCGCTTATTTTGGGGACCAACAATTCAGCACAAAATAGCTCACATGTGACAGCACATGGCATCTCATAAAGCCATAAACGTGTTCAGACTTCAGAGCCACAAGAACCCATCCTGAATTCAATTAAATGATCAGTTCTCTTCTCTCACGCTTCTGTTGGCTAAGAAATCCGGATAACCGCTGAGTTTTGATGCACCTCATCTCTTTGGTTAAATACGCTCCAAGGTTGGCAACCGAACTGAGGCTCTTGTTAGGAGTTCTTTCTTGGACCTTTCCGTTTTTCTTTGTCTACGGATGTGCTTTAGGGCTCCAGCCAATTTTTGTTAGGGGCCAGGCACACTTTTGCGACCCCGGCTCTATTTCATAGTTGTGTTGCGTTTTTGTGCACCGACGATATCTTTTTTACGTATCGGCGCGTTTTCCCAGACCCCGATGTGTTTAGTCAGTGCCCGGTTTATTTGTTCCTTTTCTAGGACCATGTCGATTTTTGAGGGCCCAAACCTGTTTTTGAGTCCCCCATGCGGCATCAAGGCCCCGGTGTGCTTTGAGGGCCTCGTTACGTTTTGTTTTTAGCTCCCGGTGTGTTTACTTAGAGCTGCAACGCATGTTTTTTGGCAATGCCGCTTTTTGCCAGACTCGGTACACTTTGGAGGGCCCGGTGCATTTACTTCCTCCAATTGTGCTCTTAGAGTCCCGCTGTGTTCATTTGGGGTTCCTCGCTCACATATGTGGGACCCCAGCACGATATTGGAGGTTCCGGTATAACTTCTCGGGGTCCCGTCGCGACTTTTCGTGCCCAGGCGCGTGGTTCCGGGAGGGGGGGGGGGGGGGGGGATCTGACGCCAGTTTTCTGGGCTCGACGCAATTTTTGGTGATTTCTTCTGAATCATGTAAAGTTCGAGTCACGGCCCGATTTTTTCTGGCCTCTCGGCAACAATGTTTTGGTGTCCCATCACGATTTTTCGCACTCCGGTACGATTTTCAGTGCCGTATGCGATTTATTACGGCATCCGATGGTATGTTTGGGCTAAGGAGCTATTTTCCTGCCTCGGACATTTATTTTTCGGAATCTCTCTTTATTTTGGAGGGCCCCGGCTTGATCCTTGTCGGGTTTCTATGCGATTTTTTTGGCCACGCTGTGCTTATTTGTGGCCATCGACGCCAGTTTTTGGGAGCCCCGAGGTGAATTTTTCATGTCACAAGCAGAATTGATGGAAATATCGACAGGAATTTTGGGTCCCAAGCGTAATATTTGGGGGCTTGCGCTAGTTCATGGGGTGCGTTGTACTTATCTGGCCCTCGGCGCGATTTTGGCATTCCCGGCGCACATTTTTGGGCCCGGTGCGAGTTTTTTTGTGCCGGTTGTATTTATTTATAACCTCAAATTCTGAGGGCCCCGACGCGAATCCCTGGGGGCCCAGAATCATTTCTTTGGGACTCCCACGCGATTCTTGGGTTATTGGAAGCCCACCTCTTCAGGATTGACCGGGTGGGGGTGGGGTATTTGCCTCTTTGGCATGCCACTGCGGCTGCTCAAGGAGTTTTTATTTTCAGCTTATGGCAACCTTCAGAGTAAAAAGGCCCTTAGGAGAACTTTCTTTCAGGACCTGTTCTGAATTTTCCGGTGCTCGGGTCGACTCGAAGGAGTCCTTTTGTGATCTTGTTGGGTCAACTTCTGTTTTTGTAAGCCTCCTGCTCGATATTTTTGGGCTCTGGTACGATTCTTCGGGCGTTTTTGCTTTTTTGTTTTTTTTCAACGCATCTCGCATCATTCATCATTCAACGCATCAAAAACTGATGCGTTTTTGGGGTCTTTGACGCAATTTGTGTGAGCGCAGAACATCATTCCGGGTAAGAATTGATTTTTGGGAGGCAGGCTGCGACTTGTGGGGCTCCGGTGCGACTTTTGGACTCCTAGTGATTTTCAATGGCAGCGGCGCGACGTTTTTGGGTCGAAGTGCGATTTTTGGACCCTGTCTTTATTTGTTTGGATGCCTATCGCGAGTTTTAGTGGCCTCGACACGTATTTGGGGATCCAACACGTTTTGGTTTCTTTTAGAACAATTGCTGGGACCCCAGAGTGATTTTCCATGTCCAGACTGTTTTTTTCGTTGCCCCGGCTTCATTTATTGGGTGTTACCGATAATACTTTTGGGGCCACGGTGCGACCTGTCGAGCCCCTAGCGTGACTTGCATGTGCCAGGGCGCGACTTTTCGGTACCTTCAGGCACAGCGTGATTTTCAGTGGCTCCGTCCCAACCTTTTGGAGTCCTCATTGTGATTTTCAAAAACCCCGGCACGATTTTTTACGGCCCCAAGCTTGATTTTGTGGGCTCAGGCGCGAACTTTTTAAGCCCCTAGCGTGATTTCCTGGGGCCCAGCCCGTCTTTCCGCGACACCCATCGTTATGTTCAAGGACCACGGTACGACTTTTTTGTGCTCCCAGCGTGATTTTCTCGGTGCCCGGTCGTACTTTTTGGGGCACAGCGCGATTATCAGGGGCCCGACCCGACCTTTTGGGACCCAGCGTGATTTTGAGGGCCTGCCCAGTCTTTCTAATGCCCAGTGTCGTTTTCGAGGGCCCCGGTGTGACTTCCGGTCTTTTTGGCCTCCAGTGTGATTTCCAGGTGCCCGGCCCGACCTCTTATGGCCTTAGCGTGATTTTCTGGGGCCCTGGCGCGATTTATCGGGGTCTCGGCGCAACCTTTTGGATGCCAAGCGGTATTTTCAGGGGCACGGTCCAACATTTTGCAGCCATCAGCGTCATTTTAATGGTCCCGGAATGATTTGTCAGGCCTCAATGTGATTTTCAGGGGCCTTGGTGGGATTTTGGGAGCCCCATTGTCATTTTTAGGGACCATGCGCGACTTTTTGGAGCACCCAAAGTGATTTTTATGTTCCCGGGTGTGATTGTTGGGGACACCAACAGGATTTTAGGGAGCCTGACGTTATTTTCCCGAACCCCGGCGCGATATTGGGGGCCCACAACCTCTCATGGGAAGGTGGACTCACTGCTCCAATGTGCCCCCCCTTCTGTGCGCCATTGCGCATGCTCCAATGACGGCATTGTTTAACAATGACGTCCATGGAATACATCGCACAAAATCCACTTTTCTATGCCCATCTAACTACTTGCACCACAAATAGCGCTCAGAAATATACACCCTGCAATTATCCTAAATTCATCCAATTATCTTCGGGGTTCTTAAATCTCAGCTTAGGGGGACGAGTGGTCGGGTAAGATGCTCGTCTCACAATCGAAAGGTTGTGGGTTCGGTCTCACCGTGCTCTCTTCGCCCGGACCAATCGGCGTGAGAGATTGGCGACGCTACATGACTCAACAGTCGACGTAAAACCAATAATCAATCAAATCTCAGCTTAGACGTACGCATCACTGGAACATAAAAGCCTTGACAATGGCACGGACAGTAGTCTCCGTTGTAATTCGGTGTCTTAATGCCCTTCATCAAAATGTCTTCCTTGAATAGATTATGGGATCAGAGTCTATACTAAGCAGATATTTTTACATATACCATGAGCCCACCATCTTACGGAACCATTTCTGTTGAACGACATAATTTGAATTCAATGTTTAACGTGCTGTCAATGCCGCTACGCCGTTACCCAGCTGAAAATCCACTCGGGTCAGTTGCCATGTCGTCAGGTGCCTTCTCAGGTCACATAACAAGCACCACTCGTTACTCGTCACAGCATCACTCTTCATATCACTCCATTTCTATTGACATTGTCAGGTCGCATCACGACCGCCTAATCCTCTCTGGGGATTCTATGATTCTGAGAGGCATTCTCGTACTTGAAGTTGATATAATGGTGTGTGGTCTTCATTATTGTATTTATGCTACCACAATAAATGATGGAAATAAGTGTTTTGCTAAATTGGATGCCAGCACCGACAATACCCAGACATCTCACTCAAAAGGTTGGACATCTGTCTGCTGCGCAAAACTGTCAAATCCATTGAAATGTGGAAATTTTAACGTTCTATTTCATACTACAGTCACGCAATGGATGTATCGCGGTAGTACATAATTTGTATGCTTCAATGATCAAAATACATGTAAATGTTGAAATGTATGGCAGCTAGAACCAAGGCTGTACATAATGCTGTAATATCAAGGCAAGGAAATTGCACTTGCAAATTGTATGTCTTATCTTGATTGTGTTACGTTACTGTCCTCAACCTTTACAATTTTCTACTCTAGGCAATATTAATGAGATCGATATAAATTATGTTAACAGTCAAAGAACCACAGTGAAACTCTAGTATGAACGTATTTTGGTACTGGATGGCACATTATCTGCTTTATAGTCTTTTCATAACATAATACATGGTGTGAATATCCATATATCTGTTGCGTTGCATCAACTCCTGAATTAATTGCGTTGTTGTAGGGTCATGTCCAAGTGTGCATGACTTAAGAACTGAAGTGCTACGATATGATATGTACAGCTTTTACTTAGCTATGGATTTCTGGGAGTTTTTCACATCTTCAAATGTGTGCATGCTGCATTTTAGGAAATTTAGATGTCTCAAAAGTGGGAGGGCCAGCTACCATTTTTGCCCCCCCACTTTGAAAAGTGGATGGGCCATGGCCCCCCTGCCCCCCCCCCTGTTCCTGCGCCTATGACTTTGCATACGCTGAAGCAGGGGTGGTCGGCCCATGTAAGGCACTTAGGCAGTGCCTCACCTGAGTAGAGCCGGACAAATATTTTTGCATGTTATTTTCGTACAAATGATGCATTCATCCACTGGAACATAGCAAAGGTGAAAAATCGGAAACAAATATGCATTGGTGACTCGAAATTATAGTTAAAATTTAAGTTTACATTTACATCTTAGCTTCAAAACAGCTCTGTCACCGGTCGGCAAAGGCAGGCCTCGGGCATCTAGAAGAACCGTGGTCTCGAGCAGATATCGTCATATATTGCGCCTTCGTTTCATAACAAGCGCAGGGTATGCGGCCTTTTTAGAGTCATGGAGTCCATTATATTATTTTTGGAGATCGCTGTGTGAGGGACTCTTTCGAGGTATATCGGGCCATGTTTTGCTCAAAGTGTTCCCATTGATTCGTGAAAGTAATGGAATGTGCGGAATTGTGCGACAGGAGCAAGTTACCGACCCACCCACTTAGGTAGGTAGGAGAAGTGGCAAATACTAGAACCAAAAGCCCAACGAGGAAGTCTGTTAATGACCAGTGGGCTCTTACTGGACTTTGATGTGATGCTTAGTCAGCTCTGTAAATTCCATGCGTTCACTAGTCTTTCCAGGATGGACATATCAGTGCAGCCAACAAAAAACAGCCTGATTTGGAGGAAGCTTAAATTCATATCTTATGGGAAATGAAAACTTTTTGACATAAGCACTTCAAGTTGTACTTATATCTCAATAAGCAGTCATTTCACCAAGAATGAAGGTATTATTGTGCTTTAACGTGGTAACAAGACAAGTTTTTACACACATTTTCCTCCATAAAGCAAACAAATGGTTAGGTTTCATTAGGTTAGGTTAGCTTAGGATTTTTAAGTTATAAAATTTTGTATACATTAAAAAAGTAAAATAATTTAAGTTTGTCTTCAAAAGCACCTGATGTTAGGTTAGGTTAGGATGGGCTATGTTTATTTTTAATTTCAAAAGTTTTCAGAAAATAAATTGCTTGCAATTTTAAAATTTTATTTTTGGTAATTTTGTTTTCTCCAAAGTGACGTTGGTCTAGGTTGGGTTAGGTTATGTTGCATTTTTATTTCATTTTTTAAAAACATTTCTTCTTATGCTATGTTACCTAATTCAAAGCCCCCCTTTATGGTGTTCTTTCGCTCACAGCCCGAAAAGAAAGCATTTGCACATACAATGAGTGGTCCCATCATCTTAGTCACGTTCATAAACATTGCATTGGAATGATAAATTCCAAGAATTCATAAAACACCCTAAAGCACAAATTTAAGGAAAAGAACATCAAAATCAATCAAATAACATTTCAAACAACCACAGAAAAAAACGTCTTTTGTGACAATACAGATGTAGGTTATACTCCTCACTTCAACAAAATATCGGAAGTATACAGAAAAAGCGTTTTGTGTGGGACAGCATAAATTGAAGAATAACGTAATATTACAATACAAACATAACTTAACTTAGCCTGACCTAACCTAACATAATCTACGGACGATAGATCACCTAAACTTACTGATATTGGATCACCTAATACTTCTGATGTTGGATCACCTAATACTTCTGATGTTGGATCACCTAATATCACTACATCACTGGAGGATTATGTATCATCTGCAGTATCAATGCTCATATTGGACATGATTTCAAATAAGGAAAATATTGCTTATATATTATTTCCCAAAGAAACCGGGCACCTAAAAAAGTTGCTCAGTAAGCGTCAACAAGTCCAGTCCATACGTTATTGCATCTGATTTGCTCTCAGGAGCTTCTGTATCAATCGAAGTGTTTGTTTGGGAAGAAAAACGGATTGGATTTTCCTAAGATGCCTCTTTTTGGTGTGCCATGCTTGTGTAGAAGGGGCAAAAGTAGTCTTGCCTATATTATAACAAAAAATGTTGACGGTCCATACAATATATTTGTTTCGTGTGTGTGAAGAAGTAGTCATGCAAAGATCCATTTGACGTAAAATACCTTGCATAATGTTTGCTTCAGGTTACCAAAGTTCATGCACAACTTGACGTGACCATATGAATTGTAGTTTTTCAAACAATTGTGATCGGAAACTTTTTATCTTAGCCAACATTATTCCTGGATCTACCCCTGGATCTATGGAATTCACGTTCTGTCTCAATATATATATATATATATATATATATATATAAATGTTTTTAAAAAATGAAATAAAAATGCAACATAACTTAATTTAACCTAGACCAACCTCATTTTGCAGAAACAAAATTACCAAAAATAAAATTAGACAAATTGTAAGCAATTTATTTTCTGAAAACTTATTGTGTGTGTGTGTGTGTGTGTGTGTGTGTGTGTGTGTGTGTGTGTGTGTGTGCGTGCGTGTGTGCGTGCGTGCGTGCGTGCGTGCGTGCGTGCGTGTGTGCGTACGTGCATGCGTGCGTGTGTGCGTGCGTGCGTGCGTGCGTGCGTGTGAGTGTGTGTATTATCTATACCAGCCTCGCGTATATCGACCATCATCAAGAATAAGAAATATCACTGATAATCCTTAAAGCATAGTTTTCTTATCTTATATAAGGAAAAATTGCACGTAATCAGGAAAGGACCAGGGAGGCCAGCGTTGTTTTGGGAAGTCTAGGCACGGGCGAATGCAGAGGGATCTGGAGCCATGTACCCCTCATGGAAGGTGGTGTCCCTCCGGCCGGGAAATGACTCCCCTCCGGGAAGGCTCAAGCGCAGCCTTACCTCAAGATTTTCAGCCAGAGGCACCCCCTAAGAGAAGCAGGTGTGAATTTTCGGAACCAAAGATATATAGTGGGGAAAATCCGAGGGCATTTTGTTCTGGGGAGAGGGAGGGGGTACGGGTCGCGATCTGTTCTGCCTCACCTCATTTGGGTGCCTCGGACCGCCCCTGCGCTGAAGGCCCTGGCCCATAACTGGCTCCTCAATCGTTTACTTGATCGCTACAATCAGACCGACCTATAACCATTGGGTGTATGAAAGTGAACTAGATAAAAGTGGTTTTCAAAATATCCACCCACAAAAATGTAATTTGCCCTCCAAACATACATCACAGTAACATTCATGCCTGAATGTTAACACAAAGAGGTTACGGCTGTGGAATACTCCGAGAGGTTGATGGCACATACGTTCCAAAGCGACGCCTGACTGCTCAACAACTGGACATAGGGGAATGTGGTGTTAGTTGAGAATATACAGAAGACGATAATCAAGCATTGTTCATTGGGGATATTTTTTTCACGTTTTAAACATTTCTTTTTGAGGATGCATGCTCAGTAGTTCCAGCCTAGCAAGCACAGAGCAAATACCAGAATATATAGATATCACAGATTGCATTGTCTTCTATAAGTGTGCAACGCTTGCGGTCGCGATCAGGTCAGGTCACGGAGATACGACCCAGCAGATGTGCCTATGCCCTTCTGGTGGAATGACACATGGTCGAATTGTCATGGTGTACATTAGGCAGGCAGCTTGTCATTAGGCAGCTTGAAGTGACATAACATGCTCGTATTACCGCATTGTCTTAAAATAGAGGTGCCCGTGTAATATTTTCCATGGGGGTTACACGTGCTGCAGAAATATGCGTGAAAAAGAAGTATTTTTCTAGCTTCACGAATTGCCTTGGAAATGAAGAAATGTTCAGCCCACTCATGGGGTGAATGGCCTATGCAGTCATCGCGCCTCTATTAGCTTACAACACCGATCACTGAGGTGACAATTGTGCCTCCAGTTAACATATTATTCGAGTTCCTGACATAGGTGTTGATATATGAAAATTATTGGGGGGGGGGTTGATATATGTTGATATATTTTGTCCACTTAATCTGCTGATAGGATCAATTTGCAAGTGATGTGATACCCAACATTAAGATAAGAACACAACCACATGTCTAGAAGACCGGGTAGAAGGGGCATGCAATTGTCCGGCTTAGTTGAAAGCCATCCAAAATAACAGCGAATGCAATCTTCGAAACGTTCCGTTCTATCAGTGTGCATGAGTTCCCCAACGACCATTCCTCCCGTTGCTCATATGTCAGCGAATAATCTACTAATCCACCCACACACAAGCGTGATGGCGAACTATTAATATATTAGTAATATTATGATTTGTGGGCAGACACGCAGAAGCGCACCCAGGTCGGGAGCCATGGCTTCGGTCACACCAACATGTATTACACAGCGTGGGACAGTGGAGAAGACTGCTCCGGGAACTACAACATGCATTACACAGCATGGGACGGTGGAGAAGACTGCTCCGGTAACAACAACATGCATTACACAGCATGGGACCGTGGAGAAGACTGCTCCGGGAACAACAACATGCATTGCACAGCATGGGACCGTGGAGAAGACTGCTCCGGCAACAACAACATGCATTACACAGCATGGGACCGTGGAGAAGACTGCTCCGGGAACAACAACATGCATTACACAGCATGGGACCGTGGAGAAGACTGCTCCGGCAACAACAACATGCATTGCACAGCATGGGACCGTGGAGAAGACTGCTCCGGGAACAACAACATGCATTACACAGCATGGGACCGTGGAGAAGACTGCTCCGGGAACAACAACATGCATTACACAGCATGGGACCGTGGAGAAGACTGCTCCGGGAACAACAACATGCATTACACAGCATGGGACCGTGCAGAAGACTGCGTCCAGACATGCAGTATGACACGTGTAAGTAGCTTTCAGCAACAATAGGTAGCTTTTTAATCGATTTGTGGTCATATTTGTGTGTTCTTTCTTGATGGTGAAAAACTACAATATTTAATCCTTGTCGAGTGCAGTTACCAGTTAAATCTACCTAACGCACTGTCTTCACGTCGGTTCATCTCATACCAATATCACCTGAAAAGAGGCCGAGTTCAATATATACTTTAAATCCAGGCAGGCAAAGCCAAGTGGGTTATAGCATTTGCATCACTGGGTTCGCTTGGAACTCTCGTTCACTCGGTCTGAACAGCCAGTGTAAACTCGTAAGGTGAACGCTGTCTGGAAAACGTGTGTGGACGAATGTGTGCTAAGTATGGCTATATCTGGCAATCGGAATAAAATCAGGCCCTTTCTTATATTTACCTTCTAGTGACTTGTCATGAGAATATGAAGGTGTTGATAGCCTTTGCAAAATTCCACGATGAAGGAAATAATACAACGCATCTGCCTTTAATAATCTGAGGACACATAACACACAACTCAGAAGTATTTAGGAACGACAACGTCAATTGCCATCTGGGACATTCCACGACAGATCGACCAGGGTCCGGCACCTTCATCTCTCAGATCTGGACCAAAATTGCCATCTGGGACATTCCACGACAGATCGACCAGGGCCCGGCACCTTCATCTCTCAGATCTGGACCAAAATTGTTGCATGGGGTTATCCTATACCCTGAATCCATCTGTGCAAATTTTACTTCGGTCAGGTCAACGGTTCAGGAGTTATAGCCTCGGGAATTTCTGGACGGTCACGCTGCAAGGTTGTGTTCGGCGGCCGATAACCAAGTTAATTATCAGTCAAAATATAAATACCCAGACATTTTTGAACTCGCAAAGATTCAAGGAATCCAATTCTGACAATATTTTTTAATATGTAATGAATAATAAAAGGTACCCCATGACCTCAGTTCACGTGACCTCCGGTGAGCTCGGTGCCCGTGATTTTTTTTTTCATTGACAGAATGGAATGACCATGTTTTGACTTGCTATATAGCAAAGAAAAAACTGTCGTCGTTTCCATAAATCCTCATTTCGAAAGCGCAAACCATATTTGAAGTCATATCAGCCATATTTGAAGTATTTTGAGGATTGAGCTACTAACTCGGCCGTCTCTCCGTCCAAAATCGAGATGCAGTTCGATACCAAGTAGCAACGTGTTCTCTGGCATTGTGTGGATTTATGTCTTCTAATGTATTTATTTATCTCCAATATCCAGTTATCTATGTCAGATAAAATAGGGATTCCAGGACAAATCGACCAGGCAAAGGGTTGATCGTCCACACTCAGACTTAGGTACAGAGTAGGTACAGAGTGAAATTGGTGTATAGGGTTATCTTATGCCCTGAATCCACTTGTGCAAATTTTACTTCGACCAGGTCAACGGTTCAGGGGTTATTATTTCTGTAAGGTCACGCTGCAAGGGTACGTTCGGTGGCCGATAACTAAGTTAACTATCAGTCAAATTATAAATATTCAAACATCCTTGAACTCGCAAAGATTCACGAAATTCAATACTGACAATATTTTTAACATGTGATGAATAAATGCGCATGCGTCGCCGTTCCTCATGTATGTACGTGCCTGCGAAATAGGCAACGTAGTCGCTACGGTACAAGTCACGGATAATATAAAGTATGGTATTTTATCACACATGCGGCCAAAAATATATCGGAGCATAATTACTCCACACTATGAAGATTGGACATCGGGTGATGGGTCACATACCATGCGCCCCGGAAAAAGGCCGAGGAAGTGCAAAAAAAGTAATTTTAAAACTCAACATTTTAACGTCTGCAGCGCGGCGTCCCTGCCAACGCCGGGGAAATCTGCCATGGGCGGATTCAGGAATTGTCATGGGGGGCACTTGTCTGAAGGGGCACCATTTCTTCGGAGGGGCGGCACTGCGAAAGTACTTGTAGGCAGAACGGATATAGGGGTGGCACTGAAGGCATATGCCCCATTGAAATTGGTGCTCTTTCGACCGTGAATAGGCTCCACTCCAAGAAAGCTTCAGCGCATCCCCATCTAATTTTTTTTTCAGCTAGAGGCTGGTTCAGTACTCTTTTTGGAGCCCAGTCATGTACCACATCACATCCATATTGCTTAGAATCGCTTCTCACCATCGCGCCGAATGTGGGCTCCGAATCCTTATTGTCTCCACCTACTCTCCACACCATTCACCCCATCTCCTTCACATTAATTATTCTGGAAATGGCCCGAGCTAAACAAGGAAACCTCAATCCAACAACAAACTACAAAACTTTTACAAAAGTTTTATTTCTCGTCGATCGAGGGAAATGGTCGATCCGAATTTTCTTCCTGCCGTCGCCACGCAACGCGCCGAAGCGGACACAAAACCAACCAACACGGGACGATACGCCAGACCGACCGCGCTTCTTTCTCTACTGTGTCGCCTCACAACAACAATCTGGACCCGGTGGCAGTGGGGAAAAATCTTCGCTGTCGGAGATGGTGGCAAATGCTCAGTGTTCATACTGTTCACACTGTTCGCGATGTTCATACTGAAGGGCTCTAGTCAATGGTTTTAGTTATCTTATCAAGGGCTCTAGTCGTCACTGTTCACGGTGTTCATAGTGTTCACATTGCTCACGATGTTCACACTGTGCACACAGTTCACACTGGGGGCTCCGGTCAATGGTTCGGCTACGCATCTTGCTGATGTTCCGCTTGGCGAATTGTTCCTTCATTAGAATGGCGGAGAACCGATTAACTGCCACTCGGAAAACAATTCGCCGAGAAAGTGGAGAAGCGCATCGAGAAGTCGAATGCGATTCCTGGTGAAATTACACAGTCAGCGGAGTCCACTCGTTCAAGGTGTGGACGAGGTCAGCCAAGTCAGCTGGGTGCAGCTAATTGCGTGGGCGTGATTGTGATTAAGCTTCACACAAAGCCCAAGTGTGGGTACAGATAAAGCCCACGTTTGGGCACTGCGTGTGGGCTATGTGTGTGGGCACACACAAAGCCCACGTGTGGGTACAGATAAAGCCCACGTTTGGGCACTGCGTGTGGGCTATGTGTGTGGGCACACACAAAGCCCACGTGTGGGTACAGATAAATCCCACGTTTGGGCACTGCGTGTGGGCTATGTGTGTGGGCACACACAAAGCCCACGTGTGGGCAGTGCGTGTGGGCTCTGTGTGTGGGCTACAAAGCCCATGCAGTTCACTGCGACTGCGCGCTTACCCTGTGATGGTGACTGAAAGACTGCGCGCCCACCCTGTGATGGTGACTGGAAAGACTGCGCGCCCACCCTGTGATGGTGACTGGAAAGACTGCGCGCCCACCCTGTGATGGTGACTAGAAAGACTGCACGCCCACCCTGTGATGGTGACTGGAAAGACTGCACGCCCACCCTGTGATGGTGACTGGAAAGACTGCACGCCCACCCTGTGATGGTGACTGAAAGACTGGCGCGCACATCGTGTGCGCCGAGTGGAACTGACTTAATGTCTCGTCAATCATGGCATGTTGGACACAGCCACCTTGGTATCGAGCATGGTAACACTAAGGAAATTGCCACAATGCGC
This sequence comes from Ashinkailepas kermadecensis, assembly GCA_034440615.1. NCBI lineage: Eukaryota > Metazoa > Arthropoda > Thecostraca > Neolepadidae > Ashinkailepas > Ashinkailepas kermadecensis. The sequence goes on along the minus strand of JAOTOM010004850.1, from coordinate 316,005 downwards.
AGAGGCAGGGAGGGAGGGGGAGATACTGTGGTGGGTCGTGATAACAACAATGCAGATCACAAGCAACAGGCACACTTTTCTAAGAATAGCTCGCCGTTAGGACTGTAAGTGACGATACAGTTATCAGTGGAATCGGTGGCTTTTATGATCATTTTCGGAATCCCAAACGACAGTCTGTCACGAACCCACGACATCACACACCTGATATATATATACACATATATATATATATATACATATACATATATATATATGTGTATATATATATATATATATATATATATATATATATATATATATATATATATATATAATATATATATATATATATATATATATATACATATATATATATATATATATATATATATATATATATATATATATATATATATATATATATATATATGTATATATATATGTATATATATGTGTATATATATATATATATATATATATATATATATATATATATATATATATATATATATATATATATATATATCTATACATATATATATATATATATACATATATATATATATATATATATATATATATATATATATATATATATATATATATATATATATATATATATAATTATATAATATAAATATAATATAAAATAACAAATTTCAGAACGCCAAAGGAATTTTCACAACGCCCACCGAGTCTGTCCATGTCCCAAAACCGATGATAAAAGGCCTTATAACTTCGGCTGGAAGATGTTTTGGACCGAACGGAGTATGAGGTAAGTGATTTCTCGACGTGGTCTTCAAAACTGCTATCTCAGTTAAAATCCCATTATAAAGGTGGTTAGTTTCCTTTAAGCACCACTGAACGGATTCGCAATTGAATATGTTTACACGTTCACTCAGGTCCGACATTCCGTAATTGTCTTGTCTGCTTTCCTCTCTGGTCACGTCGGCTACTTCAATATGATTCCATTAGGTGTGAGATCTGTTGTTTTACAGACCATGCTAGCACATGCTCTATATCATTTGGTACCTTTTCTCTCTATACCTGTAACGATTTGACAAGGACACTCAAACCATATATACATCTGAATTTTAAACAAATGGTTTGCGTGATAAATGGCGTGGGGTGAAAACATTAACACAAGCATTCTCGACCGTCCGTGGCGTAATTTCGAAGGGTACCGCTAGACAGGTACAGATACAGAGATGCCTCATGACCGCGAGTTGCGCACCTGTCCGATTTCATAAAGTGACTTCTCCTTCCTTGACTCGAATCTACGAACATCATGGCAATCTGTTTGTCTTGCCTACTGTGAACAATACCAGAATGTTCCGAACAATACCAGAGTTCCAGAACAATTCCGTTTATCGGACTGGCAAGAGCTGGTGATCTTCATTCACAGCTCCTTCTGCTGTTTGTCTGAGTGACATATCAATAAGTCCGGTGCTAATTAGACACAATGCTCTTTTGTCACTAGACGTGTCTCACTAGCACTCAACTTCCTGACGCCGCATCTTGCTAGGAAAATGGACCATCTTGGAGTTGGTGATTGTAGGTTGCAACAGCCATGAGCTATTTTCGTCTGAGTTTTTATTCAATACGTTGAGTTTGAAATTTATGTTATAGAGGGCCGCTGACCGTTTCGAATCGAGCTTGAATGTGGACCCTCAGTGACGAATTTTACCTTCTCTGGTTCAGCTTCGTCACAAATTCCAACAGTCTACCATCAGCGTCGTGATTCGGAAAATTATTCAGAATATGTTTCGTTGACCATTGTCTGCTGGATGTCAAAACGCATAACCAACCAGTTAAGCAATCCAATCAGAATAAGGTGAAGGTGAGGAGGTACGATCGGAACACACCAAACGCACCCCTACATCAGGCTCAATAAGGTGAAGGTGAGGAGGTACGATCGGAACACACTAAACGCACCCCTACATCAGGCTCAATAAGGTGAAGGTGAGGAGGTACGATCGGAACACACCAAACGCACCCCTACATCAGGCTCAATAAGGTGAAGGTGAGGAGGTACGATCGGAACACACCAAACGCACCCCTACATCAGGCTCAATAAGGTGAAGGTGAGGAGGTACGATCGGAACACACCAAACGCACCCCTACATCAGGCTCAATAAGGTGAAGGTGAGGAGGCAAGATCGGAACACACCAAACGCACCCCTACATCAGGCTCAATAAGGTGAAGGTGAGGAGGTACGATCGGAACACACCAAACGCACCCCTACATCAGGCTCAATAAGGTGAAGGTGAGGAGGTGCGGTCGGAACACACCAAACGCACCCCTACATCAGGCTCAATAAGGTGAAGGTGAGGAGGTACGATCGGAACACACCAAACGCACCCCTACATCAGGCTCAATAAGGTGAAGGTGAGGAGGCAAGATCGGAACACACCAAACGCACCCCTACATCAGGCTCAATAAGGTGAAGGTGAGGAGGTGCGGTCGGAACACACCAAACGCACCCCTACATCAGGCTCAATAAGGTGAAGGTGAGGAGGCAAGATCGGAACACACCAAACGCACCCCTACATCAGGCTCAATAAGGTGAAGGTGAGGAGGTACGATCGGAACACACCAATCGCACCCCTACATCAGGCTCAATAAGGTGAAGGTGAGGAGGTGCGGTCGGAACACACCAAACGCACCCCTACATCAGGCTCAATAAGGTGAAGGTGAGGAAGTACGGTCGGAACACACCAAACGCACCCGTACAGCCGGCCCGATTTTGTGTTGTCCTCTGGTTGTATCAGGTCGTTCGATCTGTAATTGCACTGCGGGACACCTCCGCAGCTGGTCCAGCCGCCGATCAACTAGTCCAGCCGCCGATCAACTGGTCCAGCCGCCGATCAACTAGTCCAGTCGCCGATCAATTAGTCCAGCCGCCGATCAACTAGTCCAGCCGCCGATCAACTAGTCCAGCTGCCGATCAACTAGTCCAGCCGCCGATCAACTGGTCCAGCCGCCGATCAACTGGTCAAGCCACAGGTTAGCAGGTCCAGCCGCAGGTCAACTGGTCCAGCCGCAGGTTAGCTGGTCCAGCCGCAGGTTAACTGGCCCAGGAGAAGGTTAACTTGTCCAGCCGCAGGTTAACTGGCCCAGGCGAAGGTTAACTGGTCCAGCCGCAGGTTAACTGGTCCAGCCGCCGATCCGTTGGCGCTTCCGGCCAGTGAAGATGTCCGTGAGGACCGGACTTCCCGGTAGAACCTGGAAGAGGTCGGATGCACTGGAGCACCGATTGTGTTTGACACGCTCGTTAAGCCTCTCAGTGGCGACGAAGCTATAGCAGACGAACTGCGAAACTTTCCGGATTCTGCGTTTAACTATAAAACGATGGAACAGAAAGACATCATGAAGTGAGGATAGTCCCACATGAGATGAATTGCGGTGGCGAATGAATACCATATTCGCACTCTATGGTGATCCGAAGTCCGACATTTGAATTTGGCCGTTAAACCGAGCATTCACATCATCGTCTTTTTTCTAAGCGAAATCAACAAGCCCAGATGCTACAGCGCACATCAAAAGTAACGACCAGATGCTACAGCGCACATCAAAAGTAACGACCAGATGCTACAGCGCACATCAAAAGTAACGACCAGATGCTACAGCGCACATCAAAAGTAACGACCAGATGCTACAGCGCACATCAAAAGTAACGACCAGATGCTACAGCGCACATCAAAAGTAACGACCAGATGCTACAGCGCACATCAAAAGAAATGATACCGCACGCGCTTCGGACGCTCAGAAACAGCTGCGCCTGCTCCGGACGCCCAGGACGGACGCCCAGGACGGACGCCCAGGACGGACGCCCAGGACGGACGCCCAGGACGGACGCCCAGGACGGACGCCCAGGACGGACGCCCAGGACGGACGCCCAGGACGGACGCCCAGGACGGACGCCCAGGACGGACTCCTAGGACGGACGCCCAGGACGGACGCCCAGGATGGACGCCCAGGACGGACGCCCAGGACGGACGCCCAGGATGGACGCCCAGGACGGACGCCCAGGACGGACGCCCAGGATGGACGCCCAGGACGGACGCCCAGGACGGACGCCCAGGACGGACTCCTAGGACGGACGCCCAGGACGGACGCCCAGGACGGACGCCCAGGACGGAAGCCCAGGACGGACGCCCAGGACGTCCAGGACGGACGCCCAGGACGGACTCCTAGGACGGACGCCCAGGACGGACGCCCAGGATGGACGCCCAGGACGGACGCCCAGGACGGACGCCCAGGACGGACGCCCAGGACGGACTCCTAGGACGGACGCCCAGGACGGACGCCCAGGATGGACGCCCAGGACGGACGCCCAGGACGGACGCCCAGGACGGACTCCTAGGACGGACGCCCAGGACGGACGCCCAGGATGGACGCCCAGGACGGACGCCCAGGACGGACGCCCAGGACGGACGCCCAGGACGGACTCCTAGGACGGACGCCCAGGACGGACGCCCAGGACGGACGCCCAGGACGGACGCCCAGGACGGACGTCCAGGACGGACGCCCAGGACGGACTCCTAGGACGGACGCCCAGGACGGACGCCCAGGATGGACGCCCAGGACGGACGCCCAGGACGGACGCCCAGGACGGACGCCCAGGACGGACTCCTAGGACGGACGCCCAGGACGGACGCCCAGGATGGACGCCCAGGACGGACGCCCAGGACGGACGCCCAGGACGGACGCCCAGGACGGACGTCCAGGACGGACGCCCAGGACGGACTCCTAGGACGGACGCCCAGGACGGACGCCCAGGATGGACGCCCAGGACGGACGCCCAGGACGGACGCCCAGGACGGACGCCCAGGACGGACTCCTAGGACGGACGCCCAGGACGGACGCCCAGGATGGACGCCCAGGACGGACGCCCAGGACGGACGCCCAGGACGGACTCCTAGGACGGACGCCCAGGACGGACGCCCAGGATGGACGCCCAGGACGGACGCCCAGGACGGACGCCCAGGACGGACTCCTAGGACGGACGCCCAGGACGGACGCCCAGGACGGACGCCCAGGACGGACTCCTAGGACGGACGCCCAGGACGGACGCCCAGGACGGACGCCCAGGACGGACGCCCAGGACGGACGCCCAGGACGGACGCCCAGGACGGACGTCCAGGACGGACGCCCAGGACGGACGCCCAGGACGGACGCCCAGGACGGACTCCTAGGACGGACGCCCAGGACGGACGCCCAGGACGGACGCCCAGGACGGACTCCTAGGACGGACGCCCAGGACGGACGCCCAGGACGGACGCCCAGGACGGACGCCCAGGACGGACGCCCAGGACGGACGCCCAGGATGGACGCCCAGGACGGACGCCCAGGACGGACGCCCAGGATGGACGCCCAGGACGGACGCCCAGGATGGACGCCCAGGACGGACGCCCAGGACGGACTCCTAGGACGGACGCCCAGGACGGACGCCCAGGATGGACGCCCAGGACGGACGCCCAGGACGGACGCCCAGGACGGACCCCCAGGACGGATGCCCAGGATGGACGCCCAGGACGGACGCCCAGGACGGACGCCCAGGACGGACTCCTAGGACGGACGCCCAGGATGGGCGTCCATGACCAGCTACGCCTGTTCCAGCCTCAGCGTGTACCGGAGACGCGTCGTCTGTTCCAGCCTCAGCGTGTACCGGAGACGCGTCGTCTGTTCCAGCCTCAGCGCGTACCGAAGACGCGTCGCCTGTTCCAGCCTCAGCGTGTACCGGAGACGCGTCGCCTGTTCCAGCCTCAGCGTGTACCGGAGACGCGTCGCCTGTTCCAGCCTCAGCGTGTACCGGAGACGCGTCGCCTGTTCCAGCCTCAGCGTGTGCTGGAGACGCGTCGCCTGTTCCAGCCTCAGCGTGTACCGGAGACGCGTAGTCTGTTCCACCCTCGGCGTGTGCCGGAGACGCGTCGCCTGTTCCAATCTCAGCGTGTACCGGAGATGCGTCGTCTCGTGTGGCAAAATCGTTTGCACTAGCAAGCATGGATGACAAATCGTGCACAGGTAATATGCCTCCCGTCGAAAATTTAGATGGGCCCAAGAATTCGATATGGATGTGCCTGTTATTTTTGGATATGCTAAGGTTGCGTCCCAAAAAGAGCATACGAAAGTCACAGGGGACAACAAGATAAATAATTTTAATTCAACATATGAAGAATCGCATGGACCATTGGGGCATCGGCATAGTGGGGCAATATTCGCCATCATGGTGAAGGTTCTCAATGATAATCCGCCAGACTCGATCCGCCAGATGTGCATTGTCCGTCCGAACATTTTTGCGCGGCGGAGAAAGTGAAAAAGAAGGGCACGTTGGTTTTCTATTTACTCTGTGGGTATATCCGGAGTGGAACCTCGTGACGTGTCATCCGGAGAACTCGGAGTGGATCGCCATTTGAATAGAAAAAAAAAACACTATGCTGCTCACTTTATTGCCTCATCACCAGAATAAAAAGTCTTACCTTCACTACCAGTAGCTATGGTAAATCCGCAATTAACTTCGGCGGCAACGGCAGTGTTTGATGACAGCCTCCGTTGTGTATTTAGAACATCGCATTGGCACATAGCTGTAATCATGGACAAGTTTAATAGGCAATTGCATGGTTAAGCTCAGCTACCGTGCCATGGCTATACCAGCCAGCCCTGGTGTAAAGAAATGGCAACGCCTTTGCCATGAGCCAGCAGCCAGCATTCGTGGCATACGACGGTCCAGACTGGAGACGAGCGGATGGGTAAAACAGCTCTCCCTTTTCGGTGGCATCGCTAATGCACTAGGTGAATGCCATTACTCGACGTGACGACAGGTAGAATGAAAACACCACATCCCATCACGCACAGCAAGCCATTATATGGCTGCAGTACCCAGCCCGTCTGATCGGGCCGACTGTCACGCTCAGATCGCATGGCTGCAGTACCCAGCCCGTCTGATCGGGCCCGCTGTCACGCTCAGATCACATGGCTGCACTACCCAGCCCGTCTGATCGGGCCGGCTGTCACGCTCAGATCACATGGCTGCAGTACCCAGCCCGTCTGATCGGGCCGGCTGTCACGCTCAGATCACATGGCTGCAGTACCCAGCCCGTCTGATCGGGCCGACTGTCACGCTCAGATCGCATCGCGAAATGTGGCCTCTGCACAGGATCCCACACCATGTGACAAGCCAGCTGTCACACACCCATCACATCGTAAGGTAGCCTCTACACGGGATTCCACACCATATGACCAGTCCTGCCGGTGGGCGGAGCCGGACGGGACATCGAGCGAGGAGCGAGCAGGACCGCACTCACGAGGGAGGGACATCGAGCGAGGAGCGAGCAGGACCGCACTGATGAGGGAGGGACATCGAGTGAGCAGCGGGCAGGCCCGCACTCATGAGGGAGGGACATCGAGCGAGGAGCGAGCAGGACCGCACTGATGAGGGAGGGACATCGAGTGAGCAGCGGGCAGGCCCGCACTCAGGCGAACACCACTGGAGCGCTCCAGGTAGAGCACAAATTAACGTTCGACGAAGCTACACAACTACGAAAGCGTAAAGCATGAACCACTATGGGCTTACGCCAAAGCGTCATGCGCTTCCTCGTATAATTTATCCCTATGGCATATCATAGTTTTCTGGGCACAAGAGGCTGGACGCCGCCCATTGTATGGTACCATTGTTTTACACTTGGCACTAGAAGCATGCCAATGGTGTTTCACTAAAGTTTGAGTGTGTGTGTGTCTCATGTCGAGTGTGTGTGTGTCTCATGTTGAGTGTGTGTGTGTCTCATGTCGAGTGTGTGTGTGTCTCATGTTGAGTGTGTGTGTGTCTCATGTTGAGTGTGTGTGTGTCTCATGTTGAGTGTGTGTGTGTCTCATGTTGAGTGTGTGTGTGTCTCATGTTGAGTGTGTGTGTGTCTCATGTTGAGTGTGTGTGTGTCTCATGTCGAGTGTGTGTGTGTCTCATGTTGAGTGTGTGTGTGTCTCATGTCGAGTGTGTGTGTGTCTCATGTTGAGTGTGTGTGTGTCTCATATTCAGTGTGTGTGTGTCTCATGTTGAGTGTGTGTGTGTCTCATGTCGAGTGTGTGTGTGTCTCATGTTGAGTGTGTGTGTGTCTCATGTTGAGTGTGTGTGTGTCTCATGTTGAGTGTGTGTGTGTCTCATGTTGAGTGTGTGTGTGTCTCATGTTGAGTGTGTGTGTGTCTCATGTCGAGTGTGTGTGTGTCTCATGTTGAGTGTGTGTGTGTCTCATGTCGAGTGTGTGTGTGTCTCATGTTGAGTGTGTGTGTGTCTCATGTTGAGTGTGTGTGTGTCTCATGTTGAGTGTGTGTGTGTCTCATGTTGAGTGTGTGTGTGTCTCATGTTGAGTGTGTGTGTGTCTCATGTTGAGTGTGTGTGTGTCTCATGTCGAGTGTGTGTGTGTCTCATGTTGAGTGTGTGTGTGTCTCATGTTGAGTGTGTGTGTGTCTCATGTTGAGTGTGTGTGTGTCTCATGTTAAGTGTGTGTGTGTCTCATGTTGAGTGTGTGTGTGTCTCATGTCGAGTGTGTGTGTGTCTCATGTCGAGTGTGTGTGTGTTTCATGTTGAGTGTGTGTGTGTCTCATGTTGAGTGTGTGTGTGTCTCATGTTGAGTGTGTGTGTGTCTCATGTCGAGTGTGGGTGTGTCTCATGTTGAGTGTGTGTGTGTCTCATGTTGAGTGTGTGTGTGTCTCATGTTGAGTGTGTGTGTGTCTCATGTTGAGTGTGTGTGTGTCTCATGTCGAGTGCATTTCCAGCTGCAGCATCGTGTCATACTGCAGAATGGCAGCTATTTTCGCAGCTCCTACAATAAGGACACGGATCGCAGGAGTACACGCAGTGGTCTGAGTGGTGAGAGATTCTACAGCTGGCGTCCAAGGATAGGTGGATCTGGAGGGGGAAGGGGCGGGGCATGGGGCAACCCCGTCCACTCCTCAGATTGTTTAATCTGGAGCAATATTGGCCTCGTTCACAATTTAGCGCAATGATACATTTTAGTTAAGATTTCATTCATGGGACTCACTGTGGGTAGAGCGAAAATGTAAACATTGAAGCCTAGTACTTCCGACTTTTATTGACACGCGTTCTAGGGGGCAATGAGGACGTTGCCCCCTAGAAGATCTGTCAATGAGGGTTAAAGTACCCGCCTTAAATATTTTATATTCACTCTACCCAAAGTGAGTCCGGGTAATTACGTTTGTCCATTGATATTCACATTGGTAGAAATATGCTTTCAAAACTACATGGAGGCATGCTGTGAAAGACATTGTTTTAAGCTTGCTTCAGAGACATTGCTTCAGCTCAAGTTTGAACTATTGAAATCCGATAAGCTGATGAAAGCGTACGGTGTTTTTCTACCTCTGCAAACCGGCTAACTGGAACCGCCCCTGGTCAAAGGGCGGGCACGACCAGCCCATTGTCTGTGCATCTGATCTGAGGTGTCAACGCTAAGCTACTCTCACTTGCAACTTCCTCTCATGCATGGCGAGTTGCCACATCGACGAACAGTTTCTACATCTGTGGCCTGGATATCACCGTGTGTTTCCGTGGTGTCAGCATTAGCCGTAACTTGGCTAATCCTGATTCTGAAATTTGCACATTCGGGACGATGTGTAAAGTCCAGATGTGAAAATTCTTGGTTTTACAGTGTCTGTGTAAAGAACAAGCCGAAGGGGCTTGATAACCAGTGTGCACGCAATAGTCAGTGACGCTGCTTCACCCTGTGCATGCCGCGATGCTCGGAGCACGGAACCTGATTTGCAACCAGGTGCCAATCTTTTCGATCGCTGGGCTAAGACAGCTGAAGATGGATACATTGACAATTTTGTGCATGGCCAGTGAGATTTGAGGGTTTGCCCTTTTCCAACCTCTCCATGGGGTCTGCAGCCCAGCTGTTGCCACGGGTTTTGGATGGGGATCGGGCGGACGAGAGGGTTTTAGCTCAACATTTCCATGCAAAGCTAGAGGCGTAGCGTTAAGTCTCGCGGTTTGTGTTAGTCAGGGGGACGCGTCCCTGCCGTCCCATGCCGTGGCGACGCCCATAGCCATCAGCTCAGCCTCCTGTCAGGGGGACGCGTCCCTCCCGTCTCACGCCGTGGCGACGCCCATGGTGATCAGCTCAGCCTCCTGCCAGGGGGACGCGTCCCTCCCGTCCCACGCCGTGGCGACGTCCATGGTCATCAGCTCAGCCTCCTGCCAGGGGGACGCGTCCCTCCCGTCTCACGACCTGGCGACGTCCATGGTCATCAGCTCAGCCTCCTGCCAGGGGGACGCGTCCCTCCCGTCTCACGCCCTGGCGACGCACATGGTCATCAGCTCAGCCTCCTGCCAGGGGGACGCGTCCCTTCCGTCTCACACCCTGGCGACGCCCATGGTCATCAGTTCACTCTCCTGCTGATGCACATCACACAATCAACATGTCAAGTGTGGGGCAGTTGGGATGATAAACATGCAGGCTAGCGCCTTGCTAGGTCAGCAGTAGACATGCCACGAATACACAATTCAATGTCCAAGTCAATGTGCCATGGATAATGTCAGCGCGCTAGTTGGATGGTCTCCGGTTCGATTTCCGTCACAGACAACGTTTGCAGCTGACACTGACGGCAGGAGGTGGCGAAGTTGTGAAAATAAAGCCATGCATGCCGTCGACAAATGATCAGCGCTGGCGAGGGAGTCCCTGGCGATGTGGATGCGTTACAATAGGAACGACGAGAAGAAGAGGTGCAGTCAATGGTGAGGGTCGGGAGCCACCCCTCGCCCATAGAACTAAGAATACATTAGTTCAAACGATACATTTTGATATTTTCCCGCGCAAAACCATAAATTTTCTTCAGACTTCGAGCGGTGGAAACCTCTGCTTCGTCACATTTTTTGGGGCGGCTAACCTTAAGAAAATTCTGGCTGCGCCACTGCCAAGAAGCTCCGCACAATATCTCGAGATCTTTCCTTTTAATGCCACGATCACTCTTTGTGAACTTGGAACAAAATCGGCTATCATAGACAGGCAAAGCAGAGCAGAGCGAAGCCGTCGATCTGGAATCGGGGGCGAAAGGGCTTCAGGCTGATCTTTCGTGCACGAACATAGGGGTACTACGAAACCTCCAAAGTCCAACGTCAATTTCCGCCTAAGAGGAGGCCACATGTTAGTTCTGCACAACATTCGTTTATGCGACAAAAATGTCCTGGTTTTTCATGAGTGACACCTCTAAGCGTATGCTGGCCTCTGGTGAGATTCATGCAGTAACAGCCGGCACCTCCGCGTTTCCACGTTCTGCTGTGGCCGATGCAGTCGCATGTCACCATGACGATGACCACTAGATCATAACACGGATTGGAAATCCGTACGGAGATCCGTCTGGTACGACGAGCGGAACGGATTGGATATAGTTCGGTGATTTTAAATGGATACGGATTGGATAACGGTTGACCGTCTGGCTCTCCAACTTTTCTGGTGGAAAGAAACTTGAACAAAATAATCTCTTTCCGTTTTCCTCCCGCAAGCATACATCATACAATTTTGGAATCAGCTATTGCTGAGCTTTTTAATTGCCTAAAAATATGTCACTAATGAGCAACTATATTGTCATGCTTCTTTTCACAAGTAAGCTCAATGTCACCTATATGCAAAAGTAGCCTGAGCTGGATTCATTCGATTGGTCTATCAATTTCCAGTCATCAGCAGGCTTGCATGCAATCCAGATCAGCCGCCGTGGCCGCACTGACGTCATCGTGGCGTTGCGGAAAAAACGCCCGCTCCGCAGCGTCGGCGAACGTGGCGCAACGGAGAAGCTCGACGAGCCGCTTCGCCATGGTGACAGCGTCGCCATGTCTCCCACGGAGCCGGCCGGCACCCACTCTCCGGCGGCTCTAATGACCCCATGTCGCCACCGCGCCGCCGCCGCGCCGCCGCCGCCGCCGCCGCTGCACGCGTGCACGCGCGCACGTGCACGAACGCGCTGGAGCACGACGGCGCGGAAGTGGCTGGGAGGCAGGGTGCGCGCCTCTCTCCCCGGACGTCACCGCAACTCGGTCGGAGCCGCGCCACCGGGCTCGGGTCGCGGGTCCGTGCGGTTACCCCCCCCCCCCACCCCCTCCCCGGCCCGTCACCTGTGTGGTTCGTGACGGTCTGGCTCGCTGCCCGTCTCCGGTCGGCTCCGGTCACCCAGGTGGTGACGGCATGCCGCGGCGATGTCACAGTTCGTAAAACGCTGCGGGGTTAGTCGGCTGGGGCGTTTGGCGGTTTTGGGTGCACCGGGCGTCACCTGGGATCTCCACCATGGCGTCACCCAGGATCGCTACCATGCGGTAATGACACCTGCTGCTCCCTTCTCTTCGGTTGCCTCTCATTGCTCTTTTTCTACCATACTTTTGCTGTATGTTTCCATCCGCCTCGTTTCCTATGTTACTTCGTTACGCCAGTCGCCAGTTATGCCATCTTCTTTCCCTCCGCTTTCTTCCCTTGAGTCCTCTTCTTCTTTTTGTTTGATTATTTTTCTCATGTTATATTATTATCCTCATTACGGCTCTTCATTCGCTGTTTTCTCTTCTTTTGCCGTTTCTCAACACTTCCTTCTGTTTGCCGCCTTGTTCCCACTTGTTCCACTCCCATCCATTCCCACTTGTTCCACTGTCTCGTTCTCTCGCACCTTCCACTTTCAGACTCTGTGTCTTTCCCTTAGCTCATGCCCGTCCCTTTCTCTTCGGGGCCTTCCGTTTCACTCCGCTTTCCAACTTGTTCCTTCAGCCGATGTTAGAGTACTACGATGGACAATATTTTTGCCAGGTTTTAATCTAAAGGATACGACTGTTCGAAGCGCATTTCCTCCCCCCTGTCATTTCCAGGTCAGTGTATTATATTAATCTATTCAAACAATGGTGGTTCTAGGGAGGGGACACAGGCCATGCCACCAAAAGGCCGATGTTTTCGACCTTTTGCGCTGAAATGGCATGTTTTCGTAATAACAAAAAAATAATTTGAAAAGTGTGGACTTAAACGGATCCATGGAATGTTATCTGTTCAAATCAGAAGAGTTTCTCGAACTCGGAGAAAATAAATGTACAAGTGTCTCCCCAAGCCGGTCGAAAGCCCGTCTTCTGGATCCGCCAGTGCATTCTACCTGCTTGACTTACTTTTATAATAAAAAGTGTAGCTACTGTAAGTTTAATCAAAAGTGTAGCTAATAATACAGTAAGGACATGTATTTTTTTCAGGTCCACAGCTGTCGTTTCTGACCAACGACTGTTCTCCGAATGACATGTGTCTCCTGATTCTAGCACAAATGTACGTAAGGACAAATGTACGTATGGCAGATGTACGTAAGCAAATGTATGTAAGCAAATGTACGTAAGCGCAGATGTACGTATGGCTAATGTACGTAAGCGTAAATGTACGTATGGCAAATGTACGTATGCGCAAGTGTACGTAAGCGCAAGTGTACATATGCGCAAAAGTATGCAAGCGTAAATATACGTAAGCGCAAATGTACGCAAGCGCAAAAGTACGTATGCGCAAAAGTGCCTATGCGCAAATGTACGCAAGCGCAAAAGTACGTGTGCGCAAATGTACGTAAGCGCGAAAGTACGTATGATTAAATGTACGTAAGCACAAATATACGTATGCGCAAATGTACATATGCGCAAATATATGTATGGACAAATGTACGTAAACACAAATGTACGTAAGTATAAATGTAGGTATACGCAAGTGTACGTAAGCGCAAAGGTACATAAGCGCAAAAGTACGTAAGCGCAAATGTACGTAAGCACAAAAGTACGTAAGCGCAAAAGTACGTAGGCGCAAATGTACCTAAGCGCAACAGTATGTAAACGTAAACGAATGCAAGAGCAAGTATGAGCCAATGCACGTACATTTAGGCATACGTGCTTTTGCGTTTAAGCACGTTTGGTTAGGTGCATGTGCCATACGTACATTTGCTCTTACGTACATTTGTCATATCTAAATTTGCGCTTAAGTAAATGTAGCATAGGTACATATGCACTTACGTACAATTGCCATACGTACATTTGCGCATACGTACATTTTCGTTTACGTAAGTACACTTGCGCATACGTACTTTTGCGCATATCTACATTTGTGCTTACGTACATTTGCGCATACGTACTTTTGCGCGTACGTACATTTGCCATACGTACATTTTCGCTTACGTACATTAGCCATACGTATATCTGCGCTTATGTACAATTGCCATACGTACATATACACTTACGTACATTTGCTTACATACATTTGCGTACGTACATCTGCCATACGTACATTTGCTTTACGTACATTTGTCCGGTTACCGTGTGTCCTTTGTGGCTGAGCGGCGCCCGAGTAGTTGCGCGTGCCTTCCAAAGGTTTGACCTGGCAAAAAATTAACTATGCTGCCGGCTACCACGGTTGATAAGCTCAGCCGATAAACTGGTCATAAATTGACGAACGTCAAAACGTCGCACGTTTCAAACGTAGAACAATAACATATTGATAGGCACCGGACAGACATGCCGCGGGTTTAGAATGGTATCGATGCCGAACACGAAATGAACTGAACAGAGACCGGCCAGCTCTTGCACCCGGGTGTTTTTCGGCGCGACTTTTTACGATGCCATTGTCTAAGCCGGTCCAGTGAGCCTCGTCGGCAGCTCATGACAAATTGTAGAACTTGAGCTCCTGCATTGTTAGTCCTATTGTCGAAGACGCAAAAAGAAGGTCTCATTTCATTGTATTTACGTATGGTTTTGGCTTTTTTTTACAACAATGAAGCTTGACTATATTCTGGGCCGGATGGCGGGGCCATCACTTAACCGAATTATTTCGCCAGTCGTTTGGCTCGAAGTGACTGTGCAAAGTCTTCACTATGTCGCCTCCAGTTACTCCAGGTCATGGAAAAACTAGCATTTTGTTGGCCACAAAATGAACCGAATGTTACCCGGGTCCTACAGCATATAATTTTAGAAGCCAGCCGTTGATCCATTAGCCGTTGTCTTCATGCAGAACAAAGGTATAATGTTCGCAGCTTAGGGTCTCGGCGGCGTGAATAATGCAAATACCAATCGACATGATTAGCTACAGAGGACTGTGCGCGACGCAGTCGATGCGCCCATAAACTCCAACAGCCAACCAGAGTAATGTGCACTGAGCCTATCTGAGAGCGTACATATGCGCCTAACCACATAGGGATTACGTGCATATGTATCCGCCGCCGTCTGCCTGACCCCTATATCATGCGTCACCAGTCCTCGCCTACCGAGCGACACCCGTCCACCCTGCACCCGAAGTATGGTTACAGCCGTCTGACCTGACCCCTATATCATGCGTCACCAGTCCTCGCCTACTGAGCGACACCCGTCCACCCTGCACCCGAAGTATGGTTACAGCCGTCTGACCTGACCCCTATATCATGCGTCACCAGTCCTCGCCTACTGAGCGACACCCGTCCACCCTGCACCCGAAGTATGGTTACAGCCGTCTGACCTGACCCCTATATCATGCGTCACCAGTCCTCGCCTACTGAGCGACACCCGTCCACCCTGCACCCGAAGTATGGTTACCGCCGTCTGCCTGACCCCTATATCATGCGTCACCAGCCCTCGCCTACTGAGCGACACCCGTCCACCCTGCACCCGAAGTATGGTTACAGCCGTCTGACCTGACCCCTATATCATGCGTCACCAGTCCTCGCCTACTGAGCGACACCCGTCCACTCTGCACCCGAAGTATGGTTACCGCCGTCTCACCATTTCGACCTGATGAAGAGACGGCTGCAGTCCAACACAGCAGCACATTACATGTCGCGAGACAAATTCAACAGGACGTGATTTTTATCCTCTCTGTCGACCGTTAGAGGAGAGACTTTGTGTACATTTAGTGGTGCCAATGCAACACCAGTAAGGTGTAAGATTGCACATGAAGTCTATGGCATTGCACGGAAGGAAAGGGCTAAAAACTGGCTTTGGCAACACCAATCATTGTGATGGCAACACGAATAATTTTAAGAAGCCTCCGCCTGTGTCAGCTGCTGGGTGGATCCAGAAACCTGGCTTGGGGTGGGGAGCAACAAAAAAAATTCCGATTTCGAAAAATGAATCCGATTGGAACAACTAGCAATCATCAAGGTTGTATAGGATAACATTTGCATTATAAAATGTCCTTATCGATAAAAATAGACAAAATGCCATCTTAGTTCAACATATCAGCCAAAAAACGGTTTCTTGGGATGGGAAGGGGCATAGCCCTTTGCCTCCTGGATCCGCCCCTGGTCAACCATTGCATTTTGGAACAAAATGTCTGGAACATTCCCATAAATAACGGGTATTAGAATATTAAACATGGTCGTCAAAGGCCCTGTCTCAAATAGCACTTACGAAGTACTATTTGAGACAGGACAATGAGCTAAACACTAAGCTTGGCTTGTGCAGTTTGGGCCCTTACAAATGGCTTTGCGATTTTCTGTCATAGCGTCACTTGCATGCTTAAGGTAAACGTTCAGCACTGTGTTCGTCGCATTAGGCACAATTTTAGTGCATGCATACGTGTGTGGGTGTTGCCGGAAGTGTGGGTGTTGCCGGAATTGTGAGTGTTTTCCATTGCAATTTGCTTAGGTATAGAATGAGCCGTTGTAAGCCGGAAGGGTTTTTGTAAATTCATGCACACATTCATTGTTGTGTTTATTAGGACTGAACTGGTCAGCACTCAACATCCCACCAAGTCTGATAGGCAATGGCTTTTAGAGTTTCGCAAATGACTGCAACTCAAGACCACATTGCAAGTTGTTCCAGCATACTTTAGCGAAAATGAGCAACCCAGTGTCAATCGAGGTGATTGTTCGCTTTTGACATTGAGAAGGTCATCGTTGAGATTGCGTAGCCTGGGTGCACATAACACATGGAATGTAATTATCTGAACGCATTAATTACAATCCAACAAGCAAAAAAACTACGACCCCAACAGAAATGCAACAAATAGTCTCCGCAGCCTCCAGATATGAGGTTCCACATCGGTCACATGACATAGCATGCCATAGTATGACACAACATAGCATGGCATGATCTGACCTAACTTCACATTGATCATTGCTACAATTATGTCACAGAACAATTGCCATCAATCATGTCAAGCAGGAGGCGCGAGCACCTGGATCTCCGTTGTCAGCCAGATGATCGCTCGTGGTGACCTTCACCCTCTCGGATATCGTGGTGATGGGTTAGGTCAGCTCATACTATGCAGCTAACTCACACCTCGACGAGCAGTTGCTGCATGCATCTCATGTAGAGCACCAGTAAGGACCTCACTGAGGTAAGAATAAGCTCTGAATTCAGCCTCTGGCCGTAAGACGTATGTACCACACCACGTATTCTAAGTGATGAAGTCGTTCGAGGCGCAATCAGTTGGCACTACTGATCTTACTCGACTTGGCAAATATCAGCAAAGGCACAGCCTATCCGGAGGGCACCTGGAGCACGGCACCTGGAGCACCTGGAGCACGGCACCTGGAGCACCTGGAGCACCTGGAGCACGGCACATCATCTGTGCAAGCACATCGGCCGCAGCAGGACACGCCAAACATATCTTTTTGGAACGAACCAATCCACATCCTGAAAGGGGGAGTGATTTTTAGAGGTCTGCCAGACCTTAAATGTCATTTGCGCCGCCTTTAAAGCGAGTGTGTTTTGCAAGTGCGACCTGTTCAATGGCTTTGTCATCAATGTTAAGTAGTGTTGTGGGTGTGGGGCGGAGACGACCATATGTGGTTGTGGCCGATTTTTCTGCGGACAAAGTGAAGCCCAACGTTTTCAACACTTTGCGATGTGATTTAGAGCTGTGTGAATGGTTTTCTCAGCTTTTAGGAAGCATTTTGCTGGTGTCCAAACGGATATGTCGTCCGCGAAGAGTGAATATTGCACTGACATGTCGGTGTGATCAGCAAGTATGTCGTTAATCATAGTGATGAAAAGCTCAGTAAGAGCACGCTTCCATGTACCAGGCCCTGTTCCTGAGGTGTAGTATATGATGTGACACTGCCGCATCGGACCTTAAGGGTCCTGTTTCTGAGGAAGTTGAGAATGAAGTGTGTCATATGTCCGCTTAGACCTATCTTGTGGAGTTTGTGTGCCAGTGCAGACTTGCGTATTCGGTCGAATGCGGCAGTGATGTCTAAGTAGGCAGCTATTGTTGTGCGTTTGATGCGTCGACCACTTTTGATGTCGTGCACTAGCCTAATGAGATTGTCTTTGAAATTTGTCCGCACTGAAATTTGTCGAGCAGGTCGTTGTGTTCTAGAAAGTGTCTCAATCGTGTGTTGACCATGCGCTCCATCAGCTTACTAGCGCAGCTGGTAAGTGAGTTAGGTCTATAACCTTTTGGGGCGGAGTTATTTTTGTGCGGCTTTGGCAATGTAATGACTACGCTTTCCCGCCAGGAGGCGGGAAAGATGCTGCTTATGTACAGGTCGTTAATGGCCTCTAGGAGAAACATTACATAATTTTTGCTGAGATGTTTCATAAACTGGTAACGAATATCGTCAGGCCCAACCGACGTGTTTCCACACTTGCTGAGGGCAAGGCTTAACTCGTGCATAGTGAATTATTGGTTGTAGACTTCTGTGTTGTCAGATTTATACATTTGCTTTAGCGGCAAGAGCTTCTAGAGCGCTTACTATGGTTGGATCATAAGCGTTGTTGCCAGAGACGCTGGCGTACATACAATTTAAAGTGTCCTCCGACTTGCGGGTCAGCAATGTGCTGCCCTTTCACCGTCACCTGGGGAAAGGGGCCTGGTGGTGGACGTTTCAGGTTGAAACATTTCATCAGGTTCCAGATTCTGTCGGTAGGGGTGAACCTATTGAATTGAGGCACAAAGGACTGCCGACAGTTTTGGCGTGCTGTTCGAATTGTGTACCGGCAGTGGGTTTAATGTGGTCTGTATACTGATAGATGTGCTTCGCACACATATCTTTTGTATTGTTTGTGGGCACGGCACCGTGCAGCGATTGCCCTTTGATAGTCCGGGTTCACCATGGCGTAGATGCCATTTTACTCGGTTGATTACATTTGGGGACTGAGTCACGTGCTGCTGAGCTGATGGCACTGAGCATTGTCTCGATTTTGCTGGGCTCTAAAGTTGCCAGGTTGAGGTCCATCTGATCCTCGAATTTTGCCCAATCTTTTAGATTCGTTCATGAGCAACACGTGTGCTACTGAATATGATAGATATCTCAAGAAAATAATATTATCTGCTGTTTATGAACAAGGAGATAATAACTGCGAATGGGATGGGATTCAGTCATTTCTGCGTGTATAAAATATTACCCGGTCGTGTATAAAATATCGTCCGGTTTTTTCAAGTTCCAAGATGGTCTGAATAGATTAGTGTGTTGGATAGCGTACGTGCTGAGCCAAATTGTAATTGGGTAGTGGTCGGTCAGCCCGGGAACGTCTGAAACTGACTAGTCAAATAGTGAACTTAATCGTTGGGAGCAGCACGTTAAGTTCATACAAATGTCCGATCCTCTTAAGGTTGGATTGTGGTGGCCCCGGTGTTTAGACGCACTAAGTTGTGTTCCGAGATAAACTGGTGAATTTCGCACCCTCTAGTGTCTGTCTGATTGTCTCCCCAGGAGGGTCTTTAGCATTACAATTTCCCATAATTAGAGCTGGTGGGGAGCCTGAAGCAGCAAGTCGCTCAGCTCTTGTAGTGTAGGGGTTGCAGGTGACAGTGAAATGTATAGTGAGATGACTGTGGTTTGGCAATGGGGAATTTTGAGGCTGACCGCTAAGCAGTTCATGGGAGAATTTAACGTTACTCGACGACGAGGTATGCTGTTAGCGATGAGTGTGTCTGCGCCCCATTTCCGAGGTGGACCGTTTACGTTATCGACATGCCAAGTGTAACCTGTAATTGTGTTTCAAATGGAGTCTGAGTCTAGAAAGTTAGTTTCTTGGAGCGCAGTGAGTAATGGTTTTTGTTGCAGGAATTCTTATTTGAATTATATGAACTTGCCTGAAGGGCCGCCGGTGTTCCACCGTAGAAAAAGTCCCATTGCCGAACGCGTTTAGTGTCCGTTGGTGCTCCTATACTGGGGTGGTGTAGGTGTCGTGTTGGAAGGAAAGTTGGATCCGGTGGACGGAGATGGGGGTGCGTGGTGACTCAGACAGAGGTGGTAGCCTGTATTTGGACGCACGGGTTCTGGGAGGTGATGGGGTGTCGTAGCGGCGGGATTTGCGGCTGGGAGGCGCGGTCAGTTCGGACTGGATTCGTTGGTATTGAGTTGTGGGTTCGGGCTCGACGGGCTTGGCATGAGTGGTGGGTTCGGTCTGGATGGTGGCCTCGGACGAGGTTTCTGGATGAGTTTGGGTGGTTGCGTAGGAGGTGGTGTGGAAGTCGGTCTGGCAGGAGACGGTGGCCGTGGGTTTATGGGAGGTATGGGTGGAAGCTGGGGTGGCCGCGGACTTGTGGGAGGTTTGTATGGAGGTTGTGGTGGCGTTGGAGTTAGACCTTGGCTTGGGCCGGCCGTATCGGTGGGGCAGGGGCCGAGGGTCCGTGGGAGGGAGTGGTGGGAAGGCGCCAGCGTGGCGGGGAGGGCCCCGGCCGGTTAGAGGCGGTGTGGAAAAGGGCTACGGCCAGGTCCCGTGAGGGATGCAGGTACCGGTGGGGGATGGGATCGAGACCGGGTCTGGGTCTGAGGGGTGGTGGGCGTGGGACGCGGCGGGGCGGATGTAGGAGGAGGTCGTGTCCAAGGTGGGGTGGTGGTGGGCGTAAGCCGAGTCTGAGGTGAGGTGGAGGCGGGAGGAGGCCGGGTCCGCGGTGGGGGTCAGTGTGGGAGGAAGTCGGGTCCGCGGTGGGGGAATGTGGGAGAAGGCCGGGTCTGCGGTGGGGTGGCGTGAGAAGGAGTGGTCGGCGGTGGAGCGAGGGGCGGTGGAGTCGAGGATCGGTGGGGCGTTGAGGAGGGACGTGGGGTCGGACGGATTCAGGGAGTCGACTGCTAATGGGATGGTAGGGCGGGTGGGAGCTGGTGCTGGACTGGGTGTGGGTCTAGGTGTTGAGGAGAGCGCCGTTGCGTAGCTGCGCCCGGTGGAAGGTGCGGTGTGGGAGGGTGTGGCCGTGGAGGTAGAGATGTCAGTGGTGGAGATGGTGATGCGTAGCTGCTGTCGTGCTGTTGAGTGTGGCGCGTTGTGTGCTGCCGTATACCGACACACCTCACTCCAGTATGCCAACTTGGGACAGTCGGTGTCGGTGGCGGGGTGCCGCCCATCACAGGCTGCACATCTCCTCTCGGATGATGTGCTGTCGGGTGCCGTGTGGTGACCGGCACACTGACACACGGCACACTGTCGGGTGCCGTGTGGTGACCGGCACACTGGCTGCATCGTGGTGTTGGCGACGCGTAAGTGCGTTCGCCATGACCATAACGAAGACAGCGGCGGCATGCAGTGGTAGAAGCACGTAGAGACCTACTTCGCATGCCTTGTCGTGTATGTGTACATGTGATTGCAGCTGCAGTGAGTTGAATAACAGAACTAAGATGGGTGGTGATCGTGCCTCTCGTTTAGTGTCATCTATCGTGGCTGTGGCGTCGAGGAGGTCCGTGGCGTCAAGCAGTGCGGCGATGCTGTCGAGTGGCACGTTATCCAGCTCTGGGGCGCAAATGTAGCCCCGGCTGGTGTTCAGTGTGCGGTGTAGCGTGAAGGAGCAGCGCCGGTTGTTGAAAGTGTGAGTGTCCAGAAGTGATCGTGTGTCAGCGCTGCTTCGTATCTGAACAATGATGTGGGTGGTGTGCCTGTTGATGGTGAGGTGTGTGAAGTGCAGTGGCGGATTGGAGAATGTGGCGGAGTGTCAGTGCGAGAGTGAAGGACGACTCTCGCGTGATGGTGTGGCCTGGCTCTGTGTAGGTGCCTACTAGGTAGGCGCCATTTGTGGTGCGGGCGGTGCGCGCCGTCGTGGATGACATTGTGTGTATGTTGGTTCCGCCCCCTCCGCAAGTGTCCCTCCTGACTGGAAAAAAATACTAGGATTCGTTGCACCCGTGGACCGAGTTTTCGCCCTCTGGTGCCTGCCCCGACCGCAGTGACCTGGGCTCGGCACCGTTAAGTTTCCTCCGGGGGTAAAGGTTAGCTGGGAGACAGAGAGAAGTTGAGGACTTGGTGTGGGAGGCTTTCCTTCTAGAGTCGCGGGAGGCTTGTCTAGGGTGCCTGGAACTCTTGGGACTTGCTGTCTTCGAGTCTTCGCTGCTTCTGCCGCTACATGTTTGTCTTCTCTGTCAAACCAGGAAGGTCCAAACCAGGTTACGTTTACTTCTCTGTCAAGAGATCCAGGAAGGTTCAACCTTCCTGGATCTCTTTGTACTTGTTTTTTTTTGCATCCAGAAATAATTTGACAGGTTAATAACTTTACATGCGTTGACCAACCCTAAGTGTAAGTGTTGCATATAACAAATCATAGCAATTTAGAGCAGCGGCGCGCTGCTTTACTTGGCCATTTACTAGCGTTTGCGGCAAAGCCACTTGGTGATGAGACGAGGGTATTACTGTCGTCTCCGTGGTAGACGGACGTGTTCGCGCCGCTCCGGGACCTGAGGGACTGGTTGAGGATATCGGGGGGTGGTAGACGGACGTGTTCGCGCCGCTCCGGGACCTGGGGGACTGGTTGAGGATATCGAGAGGAGGGGAGGAGTGGACCGCTGGTCATTGGGATTGGCTTTTGTTTTTGTTTTGTAAGCGATTGCACAGCGATTGTATTTTCTTAACTGAGTGAGTGGAGAAGTGACAGCGCCTTTCTCTATATTGGCTTTCCTTGCTTAAATCATCAACTACTGCCCGTAGTTAGTCTTCTTCCCGACACTGCAGCGGAGAAGGCTGACGGACTGACGCCTTGGTGCCGCTCGGAATTCCTGTGCCTCCAGCAATAGTATTCTTCATCGTCTATCTACAGCTCTACCAGTTCACGGACATCTCTACCATCATGCATACGGACATCATCAGGCTGCTGCTATCCATCGCCCTCGTTCAAATCTTAACCGCATTCACGTCCCCCGGTCACCCGGGCTCGCCATGGGCACGCAGCCGTCCCGTCCGTGACGTCATCACCGCCGCCGCGGCCGCCGCCTCTGGCAGTCACCAGCTGGCCCACCCCTTGGCCAACCGGACGGAGGGGTGCGTCACCGTTAACGAAACGCCCAAGACAACACGCCGGGGCAGGCGCGGCGCCAGGGGCGGCAGAAGGCGCGGTCATTGGGATTGGCTTTTGTTTTTGTTTTGTAAGCGATTGCACAGCGATTGTATTTTCTTAACTGAGTGAGTGGAGAAGTGACAGCGCCTTTCTCTATATTGGCTTTCCTTGCTTAAATCATCAACTACTGCCCGTAGTTAGTCTTCTTCCCGACACTGCAGCGGAGAAGGCTGACGGACTGACGCCTTGGTGCCGCTCGGAATTCCTGTGCCTCCAGCAATAGTATTCTTCATCGTCTATCTACAGCTCTACCAGTTCACGGACATCTCTACCATCATGCATACGGACATCATCAGGCTGCTGCTATCCATCGCCCTCGTTCAAATCTTAACCGCATTCACGTCCCCCGGTCACCCGGGCTCGCCATGGGCACGCAGCCGTCCCGTCCGTGACGTCATCACCGCCGCCGCGGCCGCCGCCTCTGGCAGTCACCAGCTGGCCCACCCCTTGGCCAACCGGACGGAGGGGTGCGTCACCGTTAACGAAACGCCCAAGACAACACGCCGGGGCAGGCGCGGCGCCAGGGGCGGCAGAAGGCGCGGATCGCGGGGCGGAACAAGCCATGTGACCGCTCAACAGCACAAAGGACAGCTCCACCTGGGACTCATCAATGCACAATCTATCAAACCTAAGCTACTCGAACTACACAACGACCTTCATACTTACTCTCTAGACCTAGCTGTGGTGACTGAGACCTGGCTGCGCCCAAGCACCCCCACGCGTCTCATTGGGTCTGTTCCCGTCGCTCCACTAACCTCCACAAACCTCCACTGGTCGTTCCCGTCGCAAATCCGGTGGAGATTTTTCCTCCACCAACCTCCACCAGTGGAGCAAAAGCTCCACCAGCCCAGAAGCAGGGTCCAATTGTGATTTTTCAGTTGAGCTCAATCACGGCGCACTTGCGCCATATATTTGCGCGTAAACAACGTCCTCCATCATACGAATCTCATCTTCATGCATCAACTGAATACCAGGATCATCCTTCGCAAAGGAAATATGAAATTACTACAACTATGAACAATAATCGAAGTAACAGATGCAGACCACAAACATGTTTTTAAGGCTTTTGATCTACGTCATTCGGCCTAAGGGAAGATGTTACTTTACCGGCCGGATCCGCCGCAATTCCCGTGCCCAGAAGTACCGCCGTTCTCCTGGCGCCGACTAAAATCATACTCGAGCCCGATCGACGAGGTCGGGCAAGTTGAGATGAGGAAAAGTCAGCATCGGGTAGAGAAGCGCCTCGGGGCCAAGGGAGCCCGGCGGGTCCAGCCACGAGATTATATGCTGTACGTTAAGAAGGCAGGCCAAACCGCAAAACATGGGGAGACGATGCTCAACCGAGAGGAAAGAGAGATTGCCTGGTTCATCCCATAGGCGAAAAGGGCGTGTGCTCCCCGCAGTCTCTGAGGACACATACACAGCCAGAAATAAAGACAAATTTGGGACTTTCTAAAACTTTGTAAGACTTTGACAAACATTTGAGAGTAAATTTGGCCAATTTATGATATAGCGCCAAATGCTTCCTTTTTGTCGCGGAATTCACAAGCCAGAATTTGTCATAAAGTCATAAAGTCATAAAGTATTAAGGCTTAATAAGAGCCACAGGGGCCCATCTGGGTTAAGCCTATCTAGAAAAGGTACTAGAATGTACATACTCCCACCCCAATCAATCCCTTATCCCAAGTTCCTAGGAAGCTATATATCCCAGCCCATCTAACACCACTCACTTGCTACCGCCTAACACCCTCAATAATCACAAGCTCCTCCCATCACACCCATCGTGCCACCATAGACAACCTCATCAGCATCACATCCCGAAGAAGGTGCCGAATCCACTGCCAGGCACATCCCACAGAAATTCATAAAGCGTTCAGACTTAATAAGAGACTCACTTGCTATTGCATAATACACTCAACAATTACAAACTCCTCCCATCATACCCATTGTGCTACCATAGACAATCTCATCAGTATCACATCTCGAAGGAAGGTGCTGAATCCACTGCTAGGTACACCCTATATAAAGTTATAAAGCATGTAGACTTAATAAGAGACTCACTTGCTATTTCATAACACAGTCAACAATTACAAACTCCTCCCAACTCCCACTCCTCCCTGTCGATCAACCTTCCCTGGAATACAGAAAAACAATCCCCCTATTCTTATAATGATTGTCTATGCCGTTTTTAAAGATGTTCAGTATGTTGCTACTGACAATGGTTCCTGGCAGCTGGTTCCAGTGTTCTACTACCCTGTTGGTGAAGAAAGACTGTCTTAACCTTGTCCTGCTGTGATTAACTTTAATTTTGAATTGATGACCTCTAATTGCATCATTTCTGTTAAATTCAAACATTTCCCTGAGATATTCCTGTTCCTGACCATGAACAAATTTAAAAACCTCGATGAGATCTCCTCTCAGCCTTCTATATCTAAGTGAAAACATGTTCCAATTTCTTCAGTCTTTCCTCATATTCCAGGTTGCCTATGCTATTAACCATTTTTGTTGCCCTCTTTTGTACTCTCTCTAAAAGCCAACAATCTTTCTCATAACTAGGGGACCAAGCTTGGACACAGTATTCCAAATGTGGCCTGACATATGCACAGTAAAGCTTCCTGATGACCTCCTCACTTTTGTATGACACATTCCTCTGTATTGCCATAAGCATTCTTAGTGCCTTCTTCCTGGCTTCTTTGGTCTGTTCTGATGCCCCCAATTTTGTGTTCAAAATAACACCTAAGTCCTTCTCTTGCTGAGTCACAGATAGTACTTGGCCACCCATCAAGTATGGAGCCTTCATATGCTGCCTACCTACATGCATGACTTTGCACTTATCAAAATTAAACTTCATTTGCCATTTTTCGGACCACTTCACTAGCTCGTCTAAGTCTTTCTGCAGCAAAACCTGCTCATTTTGCCCTGTTATTGCCCTAAAGATCTTCAAATCATCCGCAAATTTCAAAACCTTACTGCTTAGGCCACATTCAATGCTATTCACATATATAATGAACAATAGTGGCCCCAGTACCGACCCCTGGGGGACTCCACTAAGAACATTTTGCCATGATGACTTTGTACCATTTAGCATCACTCTCTGCTGTCTATCTGAAAGCCACAACTCTATCCATTTTAGGATGCTACCTGCAATACCATGGACCTGAAGCTGCATCATTAACCGTTTATGGGGCACCTTGTCAAAGGCCGTACTAAAGTCAAGATATGCTACATCAACCTGATTTCCCTGATCAAATTGTCCTGTAGCAAAATTCAAAAAGTCCAAGAGATTTGTGAGGCACGATCGCCCTTTTCTAAACCCATGTTGAGTATCTTGAATGAATCTGTTTCCTTCCAGAAAACTAACTATTCTATCCTTGATAATTGATTCGAGTACCTTGCAGACTAGGGATGTGAGGCTTACTGGCCTATAGTTTTCAACTTTCCCTCTTTCTCCTTTCTTGAAAATAGGAACTACATTTGCCCTTTTCCAATCTGTTGGAATTTCATTTTGCGAAACTGATCTACAAAATATTATACTAAGTGGAATTGCCACTTCCTTTTCAGCTTCACGCAATACCCTAGCATAAATTCCATCGGGTCCTGCTGCCTTGTTCGTCTTTATTTTTCTGATATAATTGAAAACAACATCACTATCAATGAAATCAACATCATGTATCTGATCACCTGTCACTGAACTGTGGTTCACGGTTGGCAGATTAGTCACATCCTCCATTGTAAACACTGATTTAAACTGCTTGCTCAGCTCCTCAACCATCTCACTATCCTCACTCAATATAGTCCCATTTACATCCAGTGGACCAATTGTGCTTGAAACTTTACTTAGCTTGTAGAAACTAAAGAACTTTTTACTGTCCCCATTACAGTTCCTAGCCAAATCCAATTCTTTTGCTCGCAAATTTATCCACCAAGCACCACCGGTCGTTCCCGTGGGCCAGTCTCAACTAGCCTCCACTAGCCTCCACTGAGTTCCTTCTGGTGGAGCCACGGGAACAGACCCATTAACTTCCCCGGTTACCAAGTGAAACGCGCGGACCGGCCCGACTCTAGTGGTTACGGTGGGGTGGCGATTATAGCCAAGTCAGCTCTAACTATTACCGTCTTGAAAATTTCTACGCCTCCGAACTCTAGCTCCAAACTAGAATCACTCTGGGCCAAAGTCAAAGTGAAGAGCGGAAAGTATTTCCTTCTAGCGGCAATCTATCGGCCACCTCGTAACACTCTTCCTGCTTTAAATGATGACTTCGCTGAGCTCGAAAGACAGGTACAATTGGCGACACTGAACTTTACCGGCACTTTCTACCTCGCAGGTGATCTAAACTGTAACCTTCTCGACACGGCAAATAGCCCCAGCAAAACACACCTGCTTGAGTTCATCAGCAACTATTCACTTACCATGACAGTGCAGCGCCCTACATTCGCCACAGGCTCTCTATTGGATGTCATCCTAACAAACTCGCCCATTTCCGTCGGCAGAACCAGAGTGAGTTTCTGCCACTACAGCCCACATCAATTTATCAGATGTTCCATTAAAGTAAACAGGCCTGCCTCAGTCAACACCGTAATAAAGTCACGTTCTTACGGACGAGTAGACACCTCGGAACTGACTCTTACCTTGGTGAGATCGACTGGGTACAGGTCACTGGGCGCATCTCAGTAACGGACAAATGGGACACCCTGCTGAAATTGCTGACACCTATTCTCGACGAGCACCTACCCCTCAGAAACATCAAACTTAGGAACCCAACAGCACCATATGTCAGCGAAGCTACCAAACAGCTCATGCACCGGCGAAATGTAGCTCTCCATTTGCAAGATAGAAGCACGTACAAAATACTTAACAGACAAGTTCGCTCAGCTATTAGAGCTGACTGTAGGGACGATATTAGCAGAAAGATATCACAGAAAGGCCCATCAGCTGCGTGGCGTGCTATTAAGCCCATTATCGACACCAAAAAAGGCTCTCATAGAGTTCAACCCCAGGTCCTACCTGAGCATCTAAATAAATACTTTGTTAGTGTCGGACCTAAGGTATCAGCAGAGGTCAAACGCCAGGCAAACATGTCTGAACACACACCTCCCAGTTGCCGGCTATCGCGCGTCTCTACCAGCTCCTATAAAGTATCACCCATATCCCGCGAACAGCTAACCAAAATTGTCATGGATATGAGGAGCACAAGTGCTTGCGGACCCGACGGGATCTGTATTAAGGTCATCAAATTTCTGTTCTTTTTATCGGAGAAGTGCTGCTCGACATTATAAACACATGCCTGACTACAGCTGATATCCCCTCCACTTGGAAATAGTCAATAGTAACTCCCATTCACAAATCAGGAGATCCTTCGGATCCCTTTAATTTTAGGCCCATCTCATTGGTTCCGGTTATCGCCAAAATCACAGAGAGGGTAGTGCAGAAGCAACTCTATCACTACCTGAACGCAAACCACCTACTGGCCCAAACTCAGCACGGCTTCAGACCACGCCACTCTACGGAAACCGCTCTGATCTCAGTCTCGGACAAATTACTAGCAGCAATGGACCGTTCGGAAGTAGCTCTCCTTTGCATTCTGGACCTCAGTAAATGCTTCGACGTAATAGATCACACCAAACTGCTCACTAAACTAGAACTCCATGGAATTGATACTGACTGGTTTAAGGCTTATCTGGGAGGTCACACGCAGGCTGTTAGCATCTCAGATCAACGCGGAAACAGGCATCTCTCCTCCTTTCTTCCTAACAACATAGGTGTTTTTCAAGGCTCATCACTAGGTCCACTCCTCTATTGCATCTTTTCGAACGACCTCAGTTTGCACGTCCCGGTAGCACACGTCACTCAGTTCGCAGACGACACCCAGGTCCTCATCTCCGGTCGCAAATCTGATCTCCCAAATCTGATAAATCAGATGGAGACATGTCTGAACCAACTATACGACTACTTCCTGGATAACGGTTTGAAGGTAAACCCGACCAAAACTCAGCTTCTCACGTTCGGATCGTGTCAGAATCTTCCCAATATTACCCCGATACGAGTGTGCTTTAGGGACGCTGTGATATATGAAAGTCATTCGTGTAGGAACCTTGGGGTGACATTTGATCGCCACATGTCGTGGGATTCCCATGTAGCTGTCGTGGTCCGCAAGTGCACTGGATTCCTTATGGCCCTGAACCATCTGCGTCACCATCTGCCAACCAGTACCCTCTTCACTATAGTCAATAGCCTAGTTATATCCAATATCCGCTACTGCATATCTGTTTATGGGAACGGGTCGGCAGCAAACATCCACAGACTAGACAAAATCATTAACTTCGCCACTAGAGTCGTGTCAGGTCTACGGAAATTTGATCATATTTCTGATGCCCGTAACGAGTTGGGTCTTCTCACCGCAGCTGATCTGCATCTATTTCACAGCCTTACTTTGCTCCACAAGATCATTCTGACGGGTGAGCCAACGCACATTGCCGGTCAAATCTCTGCAAACTCTACCCTGCGAAACCGTCATACGCGTGCAGACGACCACCTGCACCTACCAGCCATACACAGAGAGGCGGGCCGCAGGAGATTTCTCTACTCGTCTGTCTTCCACTACAACAAACTCCCTACTGAAACAAAAACATTGAAGCTGTCTAACTTCAAGAAGCGTGTACGAGCTTATCTCCACGAGCAACACTAGTCACAAAAAAACTTACAAAATAGATTTGTGTACACCATGCACTCACATTTAGGCCATCGCTTTCATATCACTTCCATAAACTACTCGTTTACAGCTCGTGTTGCAAGCACGGTGTGTGTACTGCAGAGTGATATGGGTATTGTATTATGTTGGTGTATGAATGTTTGTTGCGCATGTGTTCCCACTATTGACCACAAATCTATCCTTTTTTTGTAAATATCTGTGTTATACCCAGACTGTCCATAATAGCCACTATACGTGGAGGGCATGTATTGTGAAATAAATAAATAAATAAATAAAAAAAGCGGCTTGTTCCTTTCTTTCCCGTGCATGGGTGTTGTAGGTTGGATTAGGGAGTGCTAGTTCTTTCACTTCATAGTTTATTTAGTATTGTGTGTATATTGTTTACCTTAGATAACCTTGGAATTGTGACTTTCACTGTGTCGTTTCGCGCCAAGCGCGGACAATTGACACTTAGTAGTAATAAGAATACAAAAAGTGAGTTACAATACAGTACAATACAAAAAGAATACAGTTAGTAATAAGAATACAAAAAAATAATCAAATTGTGTTCAAAATAAATTGTATACTCGTATATGCTGGGATGTAGAGTGCTCTAAAGCATTGGCAATTCCCTAGGTATCATTTCCAGGCGTTCTATGGACTATTCTGAAGTACCGGAAGATTGGCGAAATGCAAATGTAGTACCGGTTTTCAAAAAGGGAAGTATCAAGGGTGTAGGAAACTACAGGTCAGTCAGTTTGACCTCAATAGTTTGTAAGATACTAGAAAAACTTGTCAAGCAGAATATTCAAGCTCATCTAGATAGGCACAACCTTCTAAGGGATACCCAACATGGATTTCGATCTCTAAGATCTTGTTTAACTAAGCTATTGGAGTTTATGGAGTATGTAAAGAAAGAAATAGACAATCAATGCAGGATGAATGTAGTGGACTTGAACTTTCGCAAAGCTTTTGATTAAGTTCCACATGGGCGTCTAATTCAGCAACTAGAGCAACATGGGATTGATGGAAAGGTTCTAGGTTAGATTGGAGAATCGTTAAGGGGACGGACACAAAGGGTAGTGTTAAATGGATGTAAATCTGAATAGAAGGATGTTCCGAGTGGAGTCCCATAGGACTCTGGTCTAGGGCGACTTCTCTTCATCACCTTCGTGAATAGCATTGAGGTAGGGCTGAAGAATAGGGTGTTCAACTTTGCTGATGACATCAAGTTGGTACGAGTGGTTAACAGTAATGATCAATCTAGTAATATTCATCTAGACTTAGAGGACCTAAGAAAGTGGGCTGGCCAATGGCAGATATCTTTCAACTATTACAAATTGAAGGTTATGCATCTGGGGTCAGGAGGTGAGACTTTGAGATATACAATGGGAGATAGGAAGTTGGATGTTATTGAAGAGGAAAGATATTTAGGTGTGTTAGTTTTAAATAACCATAAAGCAGAAAAAACAACGCATCTCAGCTAGGAACAGGGCAATCAGAATGCTGTGAAAAAATAATAGGAGAGTGAGGTATAAGAGCAAGGAGGTGATGAAAATAATGTACTTGGCCTATGCGCCACCACACTTAAAATATTATGTATAGGCATGGAGCCCCTACTTAGAAAATGATACAGATATGCTAGAAAGAGTGCAGCGCAAAGCCACTAGGCACATCAGTGAACTAGGTAACTTATAATATGGGGAAAAACGTAAGGCTGTATGTATTGTGATATGTACTCACACAAGTATAGGAGATTAATGGGTAATATGATTGAAATGTTATCAAATCATTAAAGTGCTAGATCAGGTCAATCTGAATGATGCCCTTCTAATTAGACTATCACATTGTGGTCATAAATTCAGGTTTGATAAATCAAGGTGTAGGACAGTTCAGCGACAACAGGTTTTCAGTCAAAGAATTGTTGATCAGTGGAATAGGCTGCCTGCTGATGTTGTGGGGTGAATGTACCCATTTAATGTATTTAAAAATAGGGTGGATATTTTTTTAGGCTACATTTTTTTTTAGTTCTAAGTAGTAGTAGATGGGGTGATATGCTAAGTATGTGTGCACTGTACAGGCCCCTTTAAGCAGGCATGGATGGAGTTTGGAAATTGTTGGTAGGGCACTCAAGGCACACGTGTTGCGTAGGATCGAGCCACTCCCGTCCCGGGGTGGCACCGATAAGACAGCCGGGCCATTCCAGGCTGTCGCCACGTCACCAAAATCAACCACTGATCAGCCTCACCCAATAGCATGACATTTCCGGCGGCGTTCTGGCCTGCCGACCGTACATAGGCCGGTGGCAAAAAGTCGTGCCCTGACCGCGTTCACGGGTCGGGATGGATCGTGCGGCGGTCGCACTGCCACGTCAGCCAGCACAGAGAACGAAAGTACAAAATGCACCACGAACCGTGACGACAGCATGAAAGCGTGCGCACGCTCTGCCGACTTCGCACACATGCATTAATCATCAGGCAATGATCATGACACCTCCCCGCATCAGCTGGTTACAGCCGAGCTGGGGCTAGCGCTTGATGGCAGGATGGCAGAGCCGACTCACGCTGTCACCTCCCCGCATCAGCTGGATACAGCTGGGCTGGAGGTAACGCTTGATGGCAGGATGGCAGAGCCGACTCACGCTGTCACCTCCCCGCACCAACTGGATACAGCTGGGCTGGAGGTAACGCTTGATGGCAGGATGGCAGGGCCGACTCGCGCCGCTATTATTAGGTGGGGAACGCAGATTGTCGTGATGATAACGTCTGATGGTACGGCACACTACGCACTCCGGAAGTATATTTGAACTGGAGGGGGGGGATTTTGGCGAAATTGCACATATGAAACCAAGGTTACTAAGTCTGTAGTTTTTAGTTTCTAGTCTTCTAGTCTTCTAGTCTTCTAGTCTAGTAGTTTATTTTGGGTATCCGAGCTGTTGTTCTTGGGTCAAATCAAAGCAAGCTTTAGTTGTTAGAATTAATTCTGACCACATATATTACCAGGTTAACACCGGAGATAATTGTGCCAGCCGGGCTCACACAAAGCAGCATTAATCCTCGTCGTGCGGGGGGAGGGGCCCGTTAATTCCCCCTCAAATTTTCCCCGGATATCGGCCGAATGAGGAGACGGAGACATATGAGACTGTCAGTACCTACCGTACAATTTCAGGCCATGGTCATTGAAGGTTTGAGACAGATTAAAGATAGTAATGTTGCAAAATATTCAAAGTGCCGCCATTCAGAGTAGTTGCGGCATGTGAACACCAAGCCCAGGTCATGCTGTTCTTTCATCAAGACGAACAACTCTGCTAACTGAAAATCTTGATTACGGTCAAGGTTAGTGACATGAGGTCAAGTCATTTTCCGCGCTCTTTGCCGTCTTTAGCGGAGAAAATGTAAGTTGAGGTCATTTTCCACTCGGAATTTGATAAGGAACATGTTATAAGCATTCTGGTTATTAAAACAGCAAAGGTCAATAGCATGTGGTCAGGTCAAGTAGCACATACCTTCTACAATATATCATTGCATGCATAATTTTGAGGTTCCTCGTGGAATGGAAGATTGAATTACATTCCAGGCAGTGGTCATTGTATCAATATATATATATATATATATATATATATATATATATATATATATATATATATATATATTTTGTCCCAGCGTGACCTACAGTCAGGTCATGAGTTGAAGAGCTTGGCAGCTTACAAGGATATTTATATGTCACATGAGTTATCCTTGGGAACAACTAGTTTATAGTTCAAAAGTGAGGTACCGGAAGTGTTCACCAATAAGAGCCGATTAGACCGCGTCTCCACGGCTAGAAAGCAACTTGGATGATGTCTAGCATTTCAACTGACTGGAGACTGGAGTCTGAACCTGGAGACTGCGTCCTGATGCGCAACATTTTGAACGAAGCTTAAGGCCGACAAACACTTACAACAATATTGCAACATACAGAGACCATACGTCGCAGCGAATAACGCGTAGCGTCTCTAGCCTACAAGCCCGACGATGCCACCTAGAGGCGACAGAGAACACCCTCCCTGAGCGTGCCATACATGCTACCTAGATGCGACGGAGAACACCCTCCCTGAGCGTGCCATACAGCGTGCCACCCTCACTGAGTGTGCCATACATGCTACCTAGATGCGACGGAGAACACCCTCCCTGAGCGTGCCATACATGCTACCTAGATGCGACGGAGAACACCCTCCCTGAGCGTGCCATACAGCGTGCCACCCTCACTGAGTGTGCCATACATGCATGGAACCCTCTTTTCAGCGACCGGCACCTGGTGAACTCCAAGATGACTTAGATGACTTTTAGGGGACGAGTGGTCTAGGGGTAAGATTTCTTCGCTACTCTTCGCCCGCAACCAATCGGCGTGAGAGATTGGCGACGCTATATGACTCAACAATCGATGTGTCGTAAAACCAATAACCAACCAAGATGACTTTTAAGAACACGTCAAGGTAACCCTGATATCTCGGTCGTGAATTTCTGGTCAAATTGCAGGAGGTATTTAGGTATGTTTTATCGTGTTTTCCGTGGTGCGCTTTTTCAATTGTTCATACTGTTTTATTGTGTACTTAATGTTGTACTTTGTCCGTTTTTTATATTTTACATTTAATTTTTTAACTTTATTTATGTTTTTTAAAATCTATTTTTCCGTGCAATTCATGGTCTATTCCATAGATAAATACCTATATGACACTGTGTCATAATAACCAAAGTAATTTTGGATGCCATTATGGACATTATGACATTATGACATTATGAAAGGAATACAATAAAATACAATACATTATTCAAACTTGAACTTACTTGACTTAACCATGCGGCGCGACATGACCTGACCTTAGGATTTTCGGGTATGAAACAGATGTAGACATTTTGCTTGAATTGCTCTGCTGAAAGGACCCGAAGCATATATATTCATTCTGTTCAGGCCATTCCCAAGATGAAGATCATATCACTAGGTAGACTCATTATGACCATTAGGAACCTCAGCATGGCTGAAATTGTTATTGTTTTTTGTTGTATATTGTATATGTATATTTGTATTTGTATTGTTATTGTACTAAATTGTTATTGTACTAAATTGTTATTGTACTAAATTGTTATTGATATGGTTTTCAGGAGCATCCTATGTGATGAGAGCAATCCTCCCCGAGACCGTGAGGCCACTAACATTACCTTACCACCACTAGCATGGGGAAGCAGTCATATCGACACGATTGTATCCAGCACAACTCGGTGAGTCCTGCGCAGCAAAACTTCGCCGAGCTACTCGTACAATGCAGAAGGCTCGCCTTATGTGGCCAGTATCTGCATTTATGTTGCCATGCTCAGAAGGAATGACGATCAACTATCTTTTAGAACAAGACTAATAATAGTATTTCATCCAGTGTATTGTTAGCATGCACAACAATCTAGGAACGATGCATTTTATCATGGTGACTTGCAGCCACTAAGCCATAATTATAGCAATGCTGACAAAATGCATCAAGGTAGTATGGAAAATTGAGAGGTAAAGAAATGAAGAGTGGAATGCATTGGATGAGTTCAGCAATCAGATAATGTTTCAGCAAACGGTAGGAAAGTAAACATTTTTACAAACCTCCATCAAAGTAAAGTAAGCTAAAAATGGATTAAAGTACACGACCCAGCGTTAAACGTTCTGAAAAAAATGATGTCACCGAGAAAAGGCATGTAGTCCTGGGTGACGAAACTTCGTGTGTCAAATAACATTTGGTGCGTCGCGCACTGGATGCTCGCTGAAAGCGCACCTCAAGCACCTTCCACATTGAATCCAATGTCATTTTTCTTTCCAGGTATGGTCAAGTTTTCCCTAGTGTCTACTTCCGTTGAGACGTATTTGTGAAATCCGGAGCAATCAATTGCGAAATAATGCAAATAATTTCATTTGGATGTAAAAAGAACATGAAAATGCGAACAAAAAATTGTGGTGAGGCCCTCAGCTTCAGAACTGGAGGAGGGAGCTGCCAGTGGCTCCGGATTCATTGCAGCTCACCTCCGCAAATCTTGCCACACATTCCACCGCTGGGCCGGGCACCACCAATTCATCATGCTGACTGGCGGAGGGTGGACTCGGTGGCATTGCTGGTTGTGAGATTCGAACCCACAACCTGACGATCAGAAGCCGAATTCCCTAACACCTGAGCTACCGTGGCCCCAGGACCGCACCACATGACACCATGGCGGGAAAATTGCCGCATTTTCGAGCACCACGCCACCATTTATCTTGTTCAATGAATTCAGACGAATTGCATTGTAATCATAGGTTCTGAAGCCTATAGGCGCATGTTTGACGTGTTGACCAGCGTATATTTTGGTCTACCCGTCAACCCACCTCTCAGCTTGGTGAAAATAGAGCATGAGTGTACTGGATGATACCAGATACAACTAGTAGTAGTTAATTGGGCCAGTAGATATTCCAAGAACCTATTTGTTTCGACACTATAAACGAGCACTGACAAGCTTCAAGAATTACTCATCCTGGAGGTGATCGAACAAGCTTTGTCCTCCCCTTCTTTCCACAGATGCATTTGATCAAACGGGAAAGATATTGCCGAGGTGACAGCCGTAGTTGTCGGTGCATAGATGAGACCATCTTCACATGCTAGTGAACCAGCACGATCTCAAATTCGAACGCCCCAGAGCACCGACAGTCGACTCGATAGGCCTTGGGACAGCCATGCCAGCCGTTGACACGCCCTAATTTGCATCCGGTCCAGGGGTCGCAAGAGAAAACCGCAGCACGTCGTTCGATACGTCGGCCGCAAATAACTCACGTCACGAACAACCAAGGTTAGCTAGGTCGGAATGAAACGAAATCAGTCGATTATGAACGATAAAGTCGTGAAATGTTGCCTACTGCTTTGCCTTGCTGCCCCCTGCGTGTGGCAAATGTGCATTTATTATCTCTCACATTATGTCAACTATGCCGATCATATAAATTGAAGCGGTATATTAAAAGAAGAGGTTTGTTCTCCCTTGTCGTTGCACGACTGGTGACGTTGCAAGAGCAGCCCATCGCTCGGCTTCCCCTGGGAATGCTGCTGCTTCTAATTGACCAGATCGACAATTATCGCAGGTTTTTACAGGAAAATTGATCTCCGAGAACCGCCATCAAACCCTTCCACAGCAAGCGCACCCTCAACACCCCCACCGCCAGCCCTCGGCGCCGCCTTCGCCGGTATTCGGGGTCATTGTCGCAGGCAGCCGGCCTTCAGTCGTCCTTGGCACCGCCCGGGGCGCTGGCCCGGGCACCTCCGGCCAGAAGATAACCGGAAAATAATGACGCCGACCACCAACTGGAGGGAGTGCTCTCAGTTTCGCATGAACTGGGTACCGTTCGCAGAGTCTGCAGGCACTAAGTGTTCTGAGAAAGTTGGTCTGCAGCAGCTGAAGTGTTGCGCGCGACTTTCCGGCCAGCTCGTGCAAAGTTTGTGCAGGGAGCGCAGATGATAGGCAAGCTGTGGCATACGGTGTGCAAACGATGGTGTGATGCTGGGAGGTGTGGCATGTGGGATTAGGGTCGTCTGGTTAGGGGTGGATCCAGAAATTGTATGGGGGCACTCGTCTGGATGGGCTCCCCTGCGAAAATACCTGGAGCCTTCGACTGATAATCCGTTTGAGCGGGAAAGGGGAGGGGAGTGCACTCTCGCGCTTTCCCGGAGGGACGTAGCCTTTCATGCACCCCTCACGTATCCGCCTCTGCGTCGGTTGGGTGCTGACTGTGACACTCCGGGCATGGTTGACGGAGTGTCCCTGACGATTTGCCCCCTGACGATTTGCTTTCCATACATGTTGTAATATTTGTGGTTGCGAATGTGATAGGGTAGGAGAGGCAGTAGTTTCCTGCTTCGTGGGGAATGCTTACTCTCATCTAAGCCTGATACAATTGTTTCTCGTTTCAACAAGGCATATTTCGCGATGTTCCATAAATGCAAAATAAGTGCCGATATAGAATGTATAGGATGGCAATCTTGGGTAAATTATTACATAGAATAGCACGAGCGGATCCTGAAGTGACCATTGATAATCCTCTTTGTTTGCGGTTGTTTCAGGTTCATGCTTGGGCAGAAGGGGTGGGAAGGCGTCAGGCGTCGTCATTTCAGCACACATCATGGTCATTTTGGGTGAATGGATTTTGTGCCGGCTTTCCTGGCATTGCGTCGCAAACTGTCGAAGAAAACGTAGGAATAGCTCAGTACCTCAACCTTGCTTTCTTTGATCTCCGAGCTCAAAGAAAAGGGGGGCTTTAGGCTTTAATAATGCATTCGCTACCCATTCTAAAAACGAAGCATCCAGAAATAGCAATGGTGGACGAAAATGTGCAATGCAACGTGGTGGCCGCATGTGGATATGTGTAAGGCATATCAAGCTACACCCCTAACGCGGGCAATACTTCTACAACACACCTGAACTGAAATATATCGGAAATGCACACCGGGTGCGTCATGGGCAACTTAACAAGGAGTGTATGCAGAGCCACGACCGAGTCATGCCCTGTCTCCCAGCATCACGTGACACGACGACAGGCAGGCAGGCCACAGCGGGAGAGTGGCCTGCCGTCTCCTGAGGTGAGTCACACCGCACCGCTTCACCTGACGCTCGCAGCCAGCGGCAGCCGCACCTACATGTACCCGCCCCCTCCCCACCCCCAGTCGGCCGGCACCCGCTGACCCCTTGACCGGCGGCCACCGGCGGCGGCCTTTGACGTTTGCGGACGGATATCGGCGCCGCCGGCGTTGTTAGTCATGGGTATGTCCAGCCAGTAGCTGCCTGACAGAGGTCGCGCCGGACGTGCGTGGCGGTCAGGCGGGTCCCGGCCATCACTTGGGCAGAGGAGCATTCACCATGGGTATGTGCAGCCAGTAGCTGTCTGACAGAGGTCGCGCCGGACGTGCGTGGCGGTCAGGCGTGTCCCGGCCATCACTTGGGCAGAGGAGCATTCACCATGGGTATGTGCAGCCAGTAGCTGCCTGACAGAGGTCGCGCCGGACGTGCGTGGCGGTCAGGCGGGTCCCCGGCCATCACTTGGGCAGAGGAGCATTCACCACGAGTCATGTGTCGGCAGCCAGTAGCTGCCTGACAGAGGTCGCGCCGGACGTGCGTGGCGGTCAGGCGGGTCCCCGGCCATCACTTGGGCAGAGGAGCATTCACCGTGGGTATGTGCAGCCAGTAGCTGCCTGACAGAGGTCGCGCCGGACGTGCGTGGCGGTCAGGCGGGTCCCCGGCCATCACTTGGGCAGAGGAGCATTCACCGTGGCGTATGTGCAGCCAGTAGCTGTCTGACAGAGGTCGCGCCGGACGTGCGTGGCGGTCAGGCGGGCCCCGGCCATCACTTGGGCAGAGGAGCATTCACCACGAGTGAGCCTTGCGCAGTAGCGAAATGAAAACTAAACACGTGAAGGCAGGGTGAATACTTGGGTGCATGCATGTTTGTTACCAATTCGGGTAGCCTAGGAATAGCTTCAGCTAAACCAGATCGACAAGATTAATGTTTTTGTGCTTAATGTCCAACATGATGCAGGCATAGGGCCGCAAGAAGACTTCCACAGTTGGGAGGTGGGAGGAGAGTCATTTCGAGGTCAATTATTTTCCTACAACATGGAAACTGATGGGGTCAATGTCAAGGTCGCTAAAAGTTTGAGGTCGTGGCTGCCCTTGCTGCCCCCTATGTGCCCCTTCCAGTTCCTACACCTATGTGTAAGACATAAGCTCCAAACCATAAGACATACCCAAGAGTTGGCAAGTTGAAATACTAATATGCTGATTAATGGTAGAGCGGCTTTTCCCTCTACATGTTGT
Source organism: Ashinkailepas kermadecensis (assembly GCA_034440615.1). NCBI lineage: Eukaryota > Metazoa > Arthropoda > Thecostraca > Neolepadidae > Ashinkailepas > Ashinkailepas kermadecensis. The sequence goes on along the minus strand of JAOTOM010004850.1, from coordinate 276,257 downwards.
AAATGTCGGGTGCATAACATTGCCATGCTCGCTGCTTACAACAAAAAACTAATTCATTCCACTCCTTCAATCCTGTGTGATTGTTACGCACGCTGTTAATGTTGAAGTTTTTCCAGTGTTTTTTAGCCCCGGAAGTTTTGTTCTCCCAAATGTTGACTAAGTAGAATGGACTCTGCTGTTCCCTCAAGAAAACATGAGCAAAATAGCTCCGAATTTAATACTACCTCACATATGTCTAAACAACAATCCTACATTGGTTAGTTGCGAATGGTCATCACGAGACAGAAAGCAACTTTGAATAGCAACTCAATGATGGGGGATAACGCAAAAGGCAAGAATGAAATCCACTTTTTGCATTCCAATGCCTTGAAATATGACTCAGGCGTAAAGTATTTTTGCTCTTCCTAGGCTTCGAGAGCTTCGACTGCACCGTGACCTGCCTTGGGTCGAAGAAATGCTAAGTTATTGTCATGTTTGTACCTCCGACGTCTTTGTCGATGACTGCGCGAATCTTGACTGGCGTGCCTTCAGCGCACACATCCTGGTGAGTCACGTGTGTGGCCGGAAATGCGGAGATGGTGTTCCCGGAGACGCTGGCGGCTACCACTCACCTGTAGCCAGTCAATGGTCCGCCAGTAGAGGCGCGGACGGTGAGGTCAACGGCCCGTGTCCGCCGTCAGGCCTGCCAGCTGCAGCCAACGGCACCGTGGACAGCTGCAGCCAACGGCACCGTGTCCGCCGTCAGGCCTGCCAGCTGCAGCCAACGGCACCGTGTCCGCCGTCAGGCCTGTCAGCTGCAGTCAACGGCACCGTGTCCGCCGTCAGGCCTGCCAGCTGCAGCCAACGGCACCGTGTCCGCCGTCAGGCCTGCCAGCTGCAGCCAACGGCACCGTGTCCGCCGTCAGGCCTGCCAGCTGCAGCCAACGGCACCGTGTCCGCCGTCAGGCCTGCCAGCTGCAGCCAACGGCACCGTGTCCGCCGTCAGGCCTGCCAGCTGCAGCCAACTTCCAGTAGCACTTATACACCCGGTACATACTGCTTAACACAACCACTTGCAGGGCCTTGATGCAACAGCTGGCGGATCCCGACGCTTTCTCGGGGGTGGTAAGCAGGGGCGACACACGGACGACTTTCTCAGGGCAGGGGTGAGCAGGGGCGACACACGGTCGACTTTCTCGGGGGGTGGTAAGCAGGGGCGACACACGGACGACTTTCTCGGGGAAGGGGTAAGCAGGGGCAGGGGCGACACACGGTCGTCGTTTGGCAACTTTAGACGAGCTGCCACCTTTCCACGACAATGGGGGGGGAGCGTATGGCGTCCTCGCTGAATCCTCTTGTGGATGCTCCATGGCTTGTGGATGCTCCATGGTTTTTATGTGAGCTCGCCGCTGTTCGGCATAGATGATGGCGCATTCTCTGCCGATCATGTGGTATAAGAATCAGGTCAGGTCACTGTGTCAAGGGTGATGGAACCGGGAGGTCGGAGGGGGCAGGGGCTCTCCTAACTTTCGACGAGCTTATCATTGACCCATGGGCGTTACATGGAAAGAGTCAGCTTCAAAATGGCTTTGCCCAAACTTTGAGGCAGTTGCCGTGTCGCTGTACTGGGTGTGACGTCATAGGAATGAGCGCGTCAGGCATTCCCGTGAAGAATGTGTTGCCGGCGGACCGTCGGCCAGCAGCGGTAGACTGGCCACGGGCAGCGCTGGACCGTCCGCCGGGGTGGCGCTGGACTGTCTACCGGCAACGACGCATCATCTTCTGACAGCGCTGTACGGTCCGCCGGCAGCAGTGGACCGTCCGCTGGCAGCGGTGAACCGTCCACCGGTAGCGGTGAACCGTCCACCGGTAGCGGTGAACCGTCCACCGGTAGCGGTGAACCGTCCACCGGTAGCGGTGAACCGTCCACCGACAGCGGTGAACCGTCCACCGGTAGCGCTGGATCGTCCGCTGGTAGCGCTGAACCGTAGCTTCGTCCAGAAGCCTTGTAAAGGCCTGGACAGTGGCCCTAGGTGAGTTATGCACTTAGCCAGAGCATGCGGTAGAAGTCAACTTCAGTTTCGCTGAATGTTCATTTTACTTAATAAAAAACGAGTGCTGCCACCTGCCTGCTCCGGCTTTTCCATTACTTGTTGCAACGTCCATCGCTAAACTGGTTGCGACCTTCGATGAAGGTGCTCCAATGGCAAGATAAATTCACAGTTTATTCCGACGGAAAACTCTGACAAAAGGTTCAGTGTGTGGCTTAACTGCCGCCAGTGTGTATGGCTGGTTATCAATATTCGTGCTGCACGCAATCACACACTGTGTCCGTCGCCGTGGGCTCCCGCGACTGGGATGCTGGATGACATGTCCAGAAATGAATGATGCGGAATATAACACAACGGCTGTGTGCTCTGCTTGCAAAGAAGCGCTAAACTGGCACACGGGGAGCTGTTTTATGTACTTTTGAGGGGGCAAGTGCCCCATCTCTGCCCCCCCAATACTTTCAACCTTCAATATGTGACCTTATGAAGTGCCCCCCCTGCCAATCCATTTGAGTTCGCTTATTGCCTTCATCTATTGTGCCCCCCCCAATACTTTTCAGAAATCAACGCCTGAGCTGGCACCCCTGCTCTGGGACGGCGGGAACGGGTCTATTTCGCTATGATCGCTATGTGCAATGCACCACCTGGTTGTTTTGTATTGAAATATTTTGTCCTCAAGTTCACGTTGCAGCAGCGAGTGATCTGTCTCAATGGTGTTAGAAACGTGTTGTACGGTGCAAATCAAAGACGTTTTCTCTCCTTCAAGTCAAGTGTGCCAAATACCCAATGAACAGGCTCACAGGTATCGAGGCTCCTACTCTTGTAGAGGGAGATTGTAGAGGTGGTCCTAAAGCTCTCCTTTTCACAGTATTATTGGGGGGGTGGTAAGGGGTGGTCGTCTGCGCTCACCACCCCTTAAACACCAAGAAATGGAGTTTACACCGTTAAAGGTGGCGAAATATGTTTTCAGTGAAGTTGGGGCTGCCAAGTTCGGGACTGTGGAGCCCCCCCCCTCTCACACTGAATAGGATCCTACGCCCTTGTTAGCTGTTAGCACGTATTCGTCGACAGACGTTCCCCAGGCAGCGTTCACCTTACGTGGTTACACACCGGTTGTTCAGACAAAGTGAGCGAGTGTTGCCACTGAACGCAGTGATACAAATGCTGAAACACACTTGGTCTTGCTTGCTTGGATTTTGATGACATTTTGAACTCGGCCTCGTTTCAGGTGATGTTGGTATGATATGAACTGACGTGAAGACGGTGCGTTAGGTAGATTTAACTGGCAACTGCATTTGATAGGGATTAATCATTGCCATTATTTTCACCCTCAAGAACTGACACATAAATACGACGTCAAATGGATTTAAAAGTTAGACATCAGAAATTCACCTGTATATTGACTATCTCAACGCAGTACCCGCTCCACTGTCTCAGTCTGCGTAATGCATGTCGGTATGACTAGAGCCCTGATTCCCGACCTGGATGTGTTTCTGTGTGTCTTGCCCGCAAATATTAATATTACTAATATATTAATAGTTTCATCACGCATGTGTGTGGGTGGGCTCGTAGATTGTAAGGTAGCTTTGCTCGTTGATTATGTGTTTATATGTTTTTGGTTATATGTTTACCTTTCGACCCCAAATGTGATAACCTGGTCTTCTAGACGTGTGGTTATATGTTTACCTTTCGACCCCAAATGCGATAACCTGGTCTTCTAGACGTGTGGTTATATGTTTACCTTTCGACCCCAAATGTGATAACCTGGTCTTCTAGACGTGTGGTTATATGTTTACCTTTCGACCCCAAATGTGACAACCTGGTCTTCTAGACGTGTGGTGGTTATATGTTTACCTTTCGACCCCAAATGTGATACCTGGTCTTCTAGACGTGTGGTTATATGTTTACCTTTCGACCCCAAATGTGACAACCTGGTCTTCTAGACGTGTGGTGGTTATATGTTTACCTTTCGACCCCAAATGTGATAACCTGATCTTCTAGACGTGTGGTTATATGTTTACCTTTCGACCCCAAATGTGACAACCTGGTCTTCTAGACGTGTGGTGGTTACATGTTTACCTTTCGACCCCAAGTGTGATAACCTGGTCTTCTAGACGTGTGGTGGTTACATGTTTACCTTTCGACCCCAAGTGTGATAACCTGGTCTTCTAGACGTGTGGTGGTTACATGTTTACCTCTATCTTGAGCATCACATAAAATGCAAATTCATCCCATCAGTAGATTAAGTGGCTTAAATATAGCATACAATCATAATTGAGGACAGGGTCGATTAACACGCGCGCCGGATGGTCTCTCACATGACGCGCACAGGAAGGGGGGATTTTTAAAATATATATAAATTTAATCCGAATTCTTGCTGAGGTGGCTTTATGAACCAGGGTCCTATTGCTAAGCAGAGCTTGTTGCGTTAACCCTGGCCTCACCACCCGATCCATGAATTCCAGTTCTACGGTATAATTTTGACCGAAAGTTTAACGTGCCGTTAATGCACCGACACGGCCGTCCGGTAGCTCGTCCCCGGACTAATGGTCCCAGCTGCCAACTGACCCTCCCAGCCGGGGGCTAAATGCGAGCGCGTGAAGCGACTCGAACCCTGCGTTGCCAGGACAGGGGAGACCAGTGCAGGCCAGCGCTCTAACCAACCGAGCCACCGCACACTGTGATAACTCGAGGGAAAAACTGGCCATAAATCATTGCGGACAAAGTATACTAGTTACAGGGGCGATTCTGGTCTTAATCGAAATAGCTTCACATTTCGAACATATGGAGAAGCTCTATTGTCTTAAAGATTGCTTAACCCAGGAATTTCAGAGGTAATACCTACAAGAGTGAAGGGAACATTCCCCTCCCCTCATTTTGCTTCCGCGAAGTATCTCGGGAACCAATTGAGGTAGACAGCTCAAATGGGGCACACACCTACATGAGTATCTAGTGTACCTTGTTTTAAAAGATCGACGTCCTGTCATGCATAGTGGCATCATAATGACGTCATAAGCGAAGTGCATGGGCACTGATATATTGGATAATTATTAGTTAGCGTTTGCTATGCGAGCATTCTGCACTGTAAATGTGACCTAATAATTGCTCCACAGAATAGATCCAAGATCTCCTTGTCTTAAGTGGCTGAAATTATTCAAAATACATCCCTAAGATATGACACACAGTTAAATATGGATCTCTGAAGGCACGTCGAGCCGTGTTCCCGTCGTTAGACGTACCTACCTACCTAGCACATTGCTGATCCACGACAAGACACAGTCTCTCCCGGAACTGCTGCTGTAATTCTTTCCTTCATTCTTTCACACGCATCTTGTCTTCTTCGCCAGACACTGTCCACATTTTGACCTACAGGCGGTAAGAAATGTGGAGAAGGCACTCAAAGCATCGAATCCAGGAATGCATAGTTGAGAGGCTGAGCTGGCATGCACCCTCGCGGGCAGGTCGAGCCGCGGCAGCAGACAGGCCATTTATCTGATGAGGTGTGCACCCAGAAATGGTGCATGTCATGCTGCTGCCGGTGTTGGTCAGAGCGTTCACCACCTTGCTGTGAATCATGGTGAGTTGAACATTGTACGCCACTCTGAAACTGGTACCGTCTGTTGCGGCGACGTAGGTCGGCCTCAGTAGACGTATCTCGGATACGTCTGCTGAGTACGTCACTGTCTCGTTCTTTCCGGGAGGCCTCTGCTGTCTCGCGCTTGTACTGGATCCGCAACGGCCGGCAGAAGCGGATTGAAGACGGCGTGGGTTGGTCCAGACGCAAGTGCCACCCACTGTTAGTTGCAAAGGCATCAGAGTGGTACAGAACAGATTTTGTTCTGCAGCCTCATCGCCGTCTCCCATCTGTTTGTATACAACTTGCCCTGTAGCCTCGTGAAATTCTCATTTGACGTGAAGCACGGCCGAAGTGCAGGTGCTGAATGACGTCGACTGCTGGTCGGCAGGTGAAGCTGAGTCTGTACGGGCGACAGACGGCAGACATGCCACCAGCCGCTGTGTCGTATGATCCAGGAGGGAGAGCCTGTAGAGAGCTGATGTATGATCCAGGAGAACTGACGTCTCGGTGAATTGCATGCCGTTGACTGCCGGATAGCACTCTACCTTGGCCTCATGCACCTTTCCATAGGCAGGCAGGATGTCTGTCTTCGCCGCATCATTCGTCACTCGGCGGACCATACGGTAGCCGTGCACAGACAAGTCAGCTGACACACACATTGCCACCGCCCGGTCTCCTGACACGCGCTCGGGTTGGCTCACTTTAGAGCTTCTGAGAGCCCGGCGAATCTTGCTGGGCCGATTCGGTTATTCCCCCACCTGTCGCAACACGAAAGCCGCGTCATTCATGCCCTCAGCACAAACACTTTGCCTAGCAGCCTCCACGAGCTACAGAAAACTGTGCTGTTGAGCAACTCTTGAGGACGCCCGACGTTGAGAACGGGCGCTGAGCTGATCGTAGATTCTACCTGGTCGCCCTCGCGCTCCCTCCACTGCCTCGTCATCAAGGCGGGTCTTAGCTTCATCATCACTCACGACGTGGTCACCACGCTTTAGGGACACGTAGAACATCTCGTCTCCAGAAAAATAAGTCGCAAACTGACTTCTGAATTTACCCTGGGCTCGCTCACACTTAACCGACTGTCCTTTTAAGTTCTTGGTGATCAAGTCGGTCGCCTTTTTCGTGTCCACAATCGACGACTCAATCGGGAAATAGTCCTGAGGGATTTTCTCCATAACCAACTGCAAACGATAAGTAAATACATGAGCATAATAGTTTCCACACCCAAACGCTTTTGCACTGGTTAACAAGTCCACTAATTCCCCTCTGCTGACAAGCACCTCCATTTTCACTGTACGCAAAATCCAACCAGACTGACCAGACCATTACAGGCAAGGACAGCTCCCTTGCCATTGGAAACGCTCTACGCGACCTATCTCGACTTAGTCGCCTCGTCAGTTACGGGATTTTTTTTGCACAGCGACCGCTGGATCAGGCTACCCGGTCAAAACACCCCGCCAGCCGGCGCGTCGCGGCGTCCGGCTGGGGCTTCCCCGTGCCGGCCACCGCATCGCACCGCGACCTGCCGGGATACAATTGATCACTACCGGTGTTAGATCAGATAGGTGCAGCTGAAACTTACGGTACATATAGTCAAAGGATCGCTGATTTCATTGGGATTGGTCTCTCGTTGTGCGCTGTTGTGCCCCTTTTTAAAACCTTAATCGAAGTTGGAGGTACTACAAATTTAACGACTGTTGTAATGACTAATTTTTAAATAAAAAATAGAATATTGTGGATCGTTCTATGCCTTTTTGAATTGCTTATCGCATTGAGAATGTTCTCAGCTATAATTTCATACCTCACTTGTCCATGATTTAGAATGCATCTTACCTTTATCAGTCGTCAAACTCTGACAACATTTGTGCACGAGTGCATCGTTTTTTTCCGCACGTAATGTTGTCCATGTCCATGGACTTGTTACAAAACAAATTTTGTGAAAATTGTAATAAAAACCGTGACCTGGTGTGCGTCAAGCATTTGCTGATGCCATGGCGCCACGAATATAGCATAAAAAAATGGTCGAGAAATGCAATTCTGGCCAGTTTTCCCTTGAGTTATCACACTGTGCACCGGGGCGGCAAAGATTCGGCCCTTTCCCCTAAGATTTCAGAAACTACTGAAGCTATAAGCACAAAATGTGGAGGGTAGATTTCGGATGTAGTGAATTCGCTTTAATACAAATTGTACGCCCCTACGCCCTCAGGGTCAAATGAGGTCGTGATCGGCTGCCTCACCGCACCACGGCTACATAACACCGACGAAGCCCTTATGACCTAGAACGCTCGCTGGCCGCCGCCTGGTCGGTCGATTTGGCACCCCTGCAGTTCCTATATTTACTAACGGATTTCGATTTTGTGCTGCATAGGATACGCTAACGGTTTTTAACAGAGTTACAAGATTCTAACATTGCATGCGTTGCAATGCGATGCCCCCCCCCCTCCCCCCGAAGCCATGCTTCCGGATCTACCCCTGCACTCACGAGTAAAATAGTTTGGAAAAGCTCTTGCTCTTCCCTGATCAGCCTGCGAAGATTATGCTCCACCACACCTACGAGCCCACCGCATTGTTCACCCCATGGCAGAATGCATGTAGTTTGTGATTTATTCACAATGATTGCAGTGTTGCACTTCATCCCCAGCAAAAGTATACCACCAACAGATTTACTGGGACTCATGAACGTAATTCAAGCAGCTTCCGCACCTCATTTCCACCCCGGATTTCACACCAAAGGTGACGACAACCCGCGCTAGGTCACACTCCGCGTCACTGCCAGTGACCCAAAAACATGCTGACACCCGGCCGTGGGAACCGCTGCTCGCCGAGGATCATCGCCGCTGGAAAGTAAAAGTGCAGATTGGCTGCATTCAGTCTGGTTCGTGGCGGAAGCTGCGGTGACAGTGATTGCGACACGAGTGCTCGTGCGGCTTAGTTGCATGTGCTGAAGCGTTTTGGGTACCTCTCTCTCTAGGAAGGAATTATTCAGGCAGCTGTTGGCTTGGCTGGCAGATATGGTGATAGTGATGGTGTCATGTCGGATCATTCAGGCAGCTGTTGGCTTGGCTGGCAGATATGGTGATAGTGATGGTGTGATGTCGAATCATTCAGGCAGCTGTTGGCTTGGGTGGCAGATATGGTGATAGTGATGGTGTGATGTCGAATCATTCAGGCAGCTGTTGGCTTGGGTGGCAGATATGGTGATAGTGATGGTGTGATGTCGAATCATTCAGGCAGCTGTTGGCTTGGCTGGCAGATATGGTGATAGTGATGGTGTCATGTCGGATCATTCAGGCAGCTGTTGGCTTGGGTGGCAGATATGGTGATAGTGATGGTGTGATGTCGAATCATTCAGGCAGCTGTTGGCTTGGCTGGCAGATATGGTGATAGTGATGGTGTCATGTCGCGCGCTTCTGGTCGGGTGTCAGATTATCGAATCTCGGTGTGAATGGCATTTGGTGGCAGGTCAACTGAAAGGTGCATTTCTTCTGCTTGCCGATTGCTGTCACTGCGGCGCACCAAAGAGAAAACCACACAGGCGACTACAAGTGCGAGTCAAAATGTATGACATGGACTGTGACAGACATATCAGGGACGGATCCAGGAATTTTTTTCTGGGCGTCCTTGTGTGGAGAGACGCCATTTTCCGGACGGGCGCCATTAATCTTCAGGATTTGTTTTCGCCAGTGGGTGGGTAAGGGTGTATTCAAGCATTCCGCAGGGACGCCGAGCCTTCACTAACCCAGAGAGGCGCATTTCCTGCTCAGGGGACACCTTCGGCTAAATGATTGAATGATGGGTGTCATTTGTCACTGGAGCGTCCTGGAGAGGCGCCTTTTTCCAGTCAGAGACGCCGCAATTATATGTGGGGCCTCTGACTGTTTCCCATGCATGCCTGCCCCAGTTTCCCCCTCTGGATTCGCAAATGAAACGTATGCATTACCTATTATGATCTGAAATGTTGTAGGAAGGGAATCCACAGAGACCCATATTAAATCCGGAAGGCAGTTAGGTTCAGTGTACAAGAGGCATTGCCTCTCAAGTGTACACACAACAATACCCCAGATAATGGGTTTGTCCTTAGCCGATGTAAATTGGTTACCACCAGGCTTATCATCAGTGTCTGAATCCAACTGGCGCGGTCACTTATGACAGCCATTGGGTTATAATCTAATGATAGTGACATAAATGGGCTGAAATATATAATTTGTGCTCATTGCTGAAAAAAAACTTTAATAACATCAAAATCGTCATATATTCGGGTTCCCCATCTTCAGTCTTAAGTCCAAATTTGAATCACATTTGGTCTGGAGAAGAAGGGCAACCCGAATATATAGCGATCTTTTTGATATTCTTACTCAATTTTTTTTACACGCGTTCGATGATTTGAGAAGATTATTTGAACGTTTTGATGTAAAGATGGTTTTGATATTATTATGTTATTGATATTATTATAGCTGGATTGTAGTTACGATGAGAAGCAGCAGATGACGCAGTTGCTGTACAGTTGCGACGAGAGGAAGCAGATGATGGAGTTCATGTGCAGTTACGATGAGAAGCAGCAGATGACGCAGTTGATGTGTAACTACGATGAGAAGCAGCAGCTGACGGAGTTTATGTGTAATTACGATCAGAGGCAGCAGATAACGGAGTTGAGATCAGACACCAGTCGAGACGGTGCCAATTTGGGGTGTGTGGTGTAGATGGTGGGTGGAAGAAATTCATCGTATTATTCCCGATATATATGGCACTATGCATATGCATATACGCCCTTTGAAACAGTGGACTTTTTAGTTCTCTTTTTCAGTATTTTTATTTTCTTGCTTTTCTGATAGTTGTTTTTTTATGTTATCTGTTGTGTATCGTTTTCTTTTGTTTCTTATTATATTTTTCCGTCTTGTATTCGTGTCATTGTGTTCTATTTTTACGTATCCTATGCTTTCTTTCGTTTCTTTTATTTTTCTCACGGCTCAGAAATGGGGCGTGTAGTTGAAAAATAGCTAAAGAGATGCTGGTGAAGTGTTGGATAGTTGAGAAGGGTAGTGATGCAATGTGGGATATCGTTCGTGGTACAGTCGGGTGTGATATGCTGTCTCGCGTTGGTGTACTTGGTGTAATGTATGGGTATGTGTTTGATGACAAGTAGACAGTGACATGTAGTGCATTGTGGTCGTAGTTGTTTTTGTGTGATGTAAGAATAAATGAGTCTGCAGTGTTTCCAATTTGTAGGCAGAGGCGAGGCCAAGGGGAAGAGGACGCCCCTCCCCATTAGCATCCAAAATACACTAGATCAAACGATACATTTTGAGTTTCTTACCATGCAAAACCGTAAATTTCGGCGCGCATCGCAGGCCATAAACTTTCTCCATTTCGTCACCTTTGTTTTGGTCGTGTCCATCCCTAAGGAAAATCCTGGCTGCGCCACTGTGCATGGGTGTGTAAGTATGCGCTCTTTATGCTTGGTGTTTATTTGATAGTGGTCTAGTGTTCACGTTTTGTGTTGTTCCATCAAAGAACGCGTCACTGCTAACCAGCGATTGTGGTGTCATCTCTCTTTCCTCTATGATCATAAGAGCTACCGAATTAGTATGCAGACTGACATAATTAGCTTCTTTCAAAGTTTCATTAAGTTAGCATGAAGAACAAAATCCTACGGAATTGTCGTACAGCACACAATTGAATATGCACATGCAGTGGCACAGTCAGGATTTCCTTAAGGGGATACCCGACAAAAAAAGATGTCATGAAACAGAGAACGCGAAAAAGTTTAGGTTTTGAGTGGCGAAACATCAAAATGTATTGTTTCATCTAGTATATTTTTGGTTTCGAAGTGGGACAGGCCCCCGGCTCCCCCTCCCCCTCTCTCTCTCTCTCTCTCCCTCTCTCTCTCTCTCTGGCTGCGCCTCTGTTCATATGCTTCACACAGTATGCATCGCGTGGTAAGCACCTATAGCAGGCACTCCTGGTATCATTCTGTGGGAGGGGGCGGGGGGTACCACGAGCAGAGGCATACAGAGGCATACATGGCCATGGTACGGCACTAGCACTCGACGTTGTGTTTTTGCTTCATATTACACTCGATGGTGCATTGCACTCCAGATCAAGCGATAGACTGAGGTGCTGTCGTCACATTGTTTCGCTTTCTCGGAATTAACATGACGCCACCATCAACTGGACTTGCCAGCCAGCCACATCCGAGTGTGGCCATCACGATAGGTTTGTCACGAACACGCGGACCTGCTTACCTTGCGGAAGTGACGGCTACCTATTGCGGTCATTGTCACGTGGTTTCGCGCACTGGTGGATTCTGGGGGGGGGTAACTGGGGGTATATGCCCCATCCCGCCCATTGAAAGGTGGCGCCTCTCGGGCCGGGAAAAGTTGTTCCTCTGGGAGGCTCGAGTCCATCCCTCGCCCGCTTAGCGATTTTTTTTCAGTCAAAGGCGCCCCTCTAAGAGTGAAAGACACCTCATGGGAGATTCGAGGTTACCACCCTGCCCCTACCAACGAATTTTCAGCCGAAAAATAACGCCGCTCCGAGAAAAAAGCGGCCTTCAAGATGAGTGCCACCTCCCATCCACTATTTAAATTCCTGAATCATCTGGTTTCGCACACATTCCTCTACTCTGACAGTTCGGCCGTGATTTCGCACCGTAATTTGCGGATTCGCTTGCGTTTCTCCAGAGCAGAGGTGTCGTGGTCAGCACAGTGCTCGTGGTCGTCACCGCGTCGCTTTCCTCTGCAGGATTCCGTTAGCGGCGAAAAGGACGCTCGCAGTCAGGCGCGTGGTAATGTTCCGGGATGTGGGAAGCCACCCAAACCACTACCTTACCGCAGAGTCCCTGGTCAGATACACGGACTCGAATGCTGCCAGCCAGTTCTCCAACTCATTGCCACGCCTATTCAGCTTATCCAGCTGATAATCTACGTGTTCAACGCGCCCAGAGAGGAAGTACACGGTGGTGGGTCCGGTTGACGAGCCTGGGAGGCGTAGGCGGCGTAGCGTCCCAGCCCAGGGAAAGAGTATATCTGGATGGGGGTCACCCTCAATGGGCGTTTTCTCACGCGGAGCCGCCTTCGAAAATTGAAACCTACCAGGTGCATAGCGCTCTAACTCTGTATTTGGGTCCCCTCAAGCGCTATGAGCTGAACGAGTTTTGTTTTTGCATCAGGGCTTCTGGTGTGCTGTAGGCGCCTCCTGAAGGTACAAATTACTTCCAGGTAGCGAATCTATGCTGTCGCATCTTACATGTCTGTGTTATCGCTTTTGGGTAGTCAAAGAACATTTCTTAATATATTTCTTGTGTTTCCATTGAGCACCCCATTAGTGACCGTAACATTCGAATTGCCCTGTTACGAGCTGAGCTACTTTGTTTTCTGATTCAAGATCCTTTGCGACAAACAATCCTAAGCCTTTCTCCTCTTCGACGGCATTCAGTTCACTACCTCCCTTGTATTATCAACATGAAAACGAAATGAACGAATGAAGCCCACATGAAAATGAAATTACTGGCATGAAGTGGGAATAAGCGTGCCCTATGCCGCGCTGGTCGCACGTGAAACAACCACCTTGGCTGCTCTACGTGCACGGCCCACATGCACAACACCACAGCGTGCGACTCGCACACCGAGCAGCGTGTGCATACGCATCAAAAGCCGGGCCTAAGGGCCTTGCGCAACGCCAATACTTTCCGAATATCCACGCCGATGGCTCAATGAATTCGACTTGCCTGGAGTTGGTGCGCCAGACGTGCCTGACCAACTTACCTGTGCTCCAATTGGCAGACGTCATCCGGCGTCTGATGACATCACCGCCCGGCGCCCGCTCGCGGCCACACGTCACGTGATCAGCCCACAGCGCCACCCAGTGTCGAAACACGGCGACTTCCGATGTTGGCGGCGGCGGAGCGGCGCTCGTGACCGCCGAACCACGTGACCACTGGGCAGCAGAAAACTAAGACGACGTGGGAACGTGGGAGAAAACTGCGCTGAGAACTGAGATGGCAGTGGCGCTTGACATTACAACACGAGTGGTGGTCGGTACGGCCGTCGTGTCGCAAGCGCCCGATCAAAGCGGTAATTACACTCCCTGCCCTGGCTGTCATTGTTCGTTAATTGGTGAAATATCTGTGATAGGTACTCTAGAGATACTAGAGAGGAGTGGTAACATCCATCCTCCCTATGGTAAATGCAAGTGTAGAATGATATTTGAGGGCCATTGGGGTGAATACCAGGGTGGCCAAGATTTGCAAGGAGCTTGGGGTGAGGTTCTTGGATTTGTGGGAGGATTTTTTGGTGAGTACTGAAATGTTTGCATTAGATGGGTTGCTTCTTGCTCATCTGAGCAAGAGATGAGTGGAATTGCTCAGCAATAGGTATGAGGAGGCTCTCAGTAGGAAACATGGAAACCAGGCAGGTCACGGGGGGATGTAGCTGATACCGAGAGAAGTATTGCAAGCAAGGGAAGGAATAGGTTATCATGTTTTTATGTCAATGCCAGAAGTGTTAGGAACAAAATTTAGGAACTATATGCATATATGTTGTCTGAAAAGCTAGATTTGGTATGTATAATAGAGGCATGGGTTAATGAAAGCATTTTTGGAGACTACTTGCAAGAATTTGAATTTACAGGCTACAACATGTATGCCTATCAAAGGAAGGCAAGGATAGGAGGACGTATACTCTTGTATGTCAGGCAAGTAATGAAATGTCATTCCGTAGAAGACAGTGTACATAGTGAAGGAGTTTCATTTCATTTTGTTAAATTCGGCGCTTCGGCCTCCTTAGACCATTTCGCGCCGTTGATGAAAAGTCACAATGTATTAAATCGTTAAAGTCAATTTATAATTCCTGGATCAAGTTGGTTTGTCATAGGAAACTTAAAAGAAGTTTGATGAGAACCGGGTGATCATCCCCCAACAGTGAGGGCAAAGAGAAAGGGATGTTGTGTGCGTGGCAGTAATCGGTCAGTGGTTTTCTACACTGTAAAAAATGATTAGCGCTTTTGCTGCTAATTGCATGCTAAGAGACTGCTTCAAACAACGCTTTTCCCTTAGGATGCTAGTGACAAGCATAAGGATGCTAGCAACAAGTACCATATGTGCTATTCGGCTGGAGGCGGCTAATTCTAGCCTGCAGATGCTAGACGGCAAGAATGAGGATGCTTGATCTTAGCAGCCATGAGTGTTGTGCCAAGCAGTCCAGAATAATGCAACTGCTTATATCTAGCACTAGTCGGTTTTACAGCAGCAATTTGCTCTCCCGTCTAGTCGTTTTTCATCCTTCCAAGTCATTCCTTGCTTCACCTAAACATTCTAGACATGAACTAAAAAAGTACATCGAAGAACATTTATAATTAACAAGAATTGATTTCACTCAATTTTCTCAGCCTTTTCATTGACAAAACTTGTTTCTTGGTGGTGAGAATAAAACGATTTTATACTGATTGGTTTAGTATAATTTTCCTTAACCCATTTTATATTCCGAAACATATATCCCAGTACGCGGCAGGCAACAAATCAGTCGGTGCACGAGCGTCCTACTCGTGGGGTGTGTTGTGAATATTTATTAGTTGTGCGGCGTGAGCATGTCGGCAGTATCAGGTATGGATTTATAAACTTGGTTGACATCGATTAAGTGTAATTTTGTTCATTTTCTCTACCGTTGCTCAGGAAGTTGGCTTATAACCGCATCCTTCGCTAATTTAACCACAGCGCCAATCTGTCATCTGGCAGTCATCCGTCGTCTGCCAGATACCGTAGAGCTGAGTGCAATCTCGACGTAAATTAGAAAGCGTATTGCAATTTGCTGATATTCGTAAGTTTAATTCTACTTATTTCAGCAGCGTTAATACTAAAACCTATTTCGTTATTAAAACTTATGTGAGAATTAGATTTGGTGGTCGCTTTTAATTTATGCAAATCACTATGCCGGGTCTTCTCCCTCTATCTTGTTCCTGAGACCACGTGACCTGGGAGCAAATTTCCGCTGTAAAACCGACTACTGTTACGGTCCGTGTTTTTTGGCGGGAGTTTGAGCACTCTATGGCTGCTTACAGTTAGCAGTTGGGTAGTTAATATAAGCAGCGTATAAAAATGGCGGGAATATTAGCACCTTAACGCTGCTTAACGAAAAACTGCGTGAACATTCGGCCATTTTGGTTTAAGATTCGATGGCGTGCGGATCGGTTCAATCGTGCGGCAAGATTAAAGCGAAGAAGAAAAGTCTCTCTGGGATCAAGAGAACCTCTAGATCCAGAATCACATGCCTGACATAGTCTGCACAAGGTGGGTGTGTCTTCACAGCAAATGTTTTTCCACATCCCTGGTATCAATATGATTATGTCAGCATCTTGCCAACCTCGCTGCATACACCCCTGAAATTACGGGCGCTGGATGACTTTCACAGTTGATCCAAACACAAGCTACAATCACTAACATACCTGAGCTTGACAACACATAGTACCTGGCATGCTTAGCAAGGCATATGCGTTTTTGCTATGGGACGAACAAGCTGAAATGTAATTGTTTGCATCATTATTAATCTATGGACCCTGAGAAGCTGAGTGGGCTATGCCAGTTGCAGCCTATTCTGTGGGCCCCCAAAAAAATCATTTCTCAGACAATGGCTTTTGGGTGGTTTATTGTGCTGCTCAGAATTTATTAGCTGAAAGAAAGCTAGCCTAGATTATCCTGGATATACCAGAGGCTGGATTATCACCACCAATTGTTGCTACCAGATAATTTTATAGGCTTAACCGAGATGGGCCACTGGGGCTCTTTTTATGTTTTAACACGTTATGACTGTATATCATTATTATGGATTGTATTTGTTCATAATTATGTAGCCATGGAGCCAGTGGATCTGCTCTTTACGTCACCATTTGTTCATGACTGGCACTGTGTCATGTAAGACTGAACTGTGATAAATGTGGAGCTTGCATAAAACAATCAAATAAATTGTCTGGGTTAGGTTTCGCTGGTTTATTTGGTATTATTGTCATTTAAGGTGTCCATGATGTCCAAGTCTTACACACATTTTCCTTCATTAAGCAACCAACTGGGTTAGGATACATCAGATTAGGTTGTTTAGTTACAATATTTGAGATTGAAATTAAGGAAACCTCTAATATTTTTCCTGTTCATGTACTTCATTGTAATACATACTAAATTTGCTTCTATATATATATAAATATATATACGCATGTCCTCCTTTGCTATTTGCAAAGTAGGAAATACGTATTCCTTTGCATTGCTATTTGCATACGAATGCATTAAAAGGGTATATCGCCTGTGAGCATCTTGTTCGCTGTAATATTTAAGATGGGTATCGGACGCTAACATGTAGCAAAATAGGTACTCCGTCCGTATAAATACCGTAAGTCAGCAACACCCGTACGCTACTATCAAAGAGTCCAATTTCGGTTTTAGCACCCATTGGGTGCTAAATATGCTAGCACCATAGGCGAACCGTACCCAGGAGGTGCTGGTTTTTGGCGTGAGCAAAAACTAGCACCCTGGGGGTGCTAAGGCGCACGCAACCCATGGGTGCTCATTTCAAGTACCATGCTACTAAATATAGCCGAATAAAGAGGTGCTAGATATAAGCACCATGCTTATATTTAGCACTTGAAATTTTGCGATGCGATGCCAACTACAAAAAGATGCTTAATTCAAGCAGCCCTGTGGAGCTGGAATTTGACATTTAAAATAGCACCAAAGGGGTGCTAATCTTTTTTACAATGTATGGTTATGATATTGCGGGCAGTGTAGTAATATGTGTGTGATTGTAAGATGAGTGTTACACGATGGGCATGAAGGCCGAGGTGAAGCAGAATAAATAAATCGATGTGTGAGGTAAGTATGTCCTATGCGGATGCGCGATAGGACTTTTTCTTCGTGGCGGTTGATGTGAAATGATGGTGTCTGGATATCGACGACTGGCTTAATGTTCCATAATTGTGTATGGTTTGTGTTTTGTGTCCAGGTTTGGTTCCAAAAATACCGAATTTTCTGTCGTATTGTTGATTTGATGGCGTCAAAATGTGGTGGGATTTCTGTGATATGTGGTAGTTGTAATGATTCTTTTGCGAGATGATCTGCTTCCTCGTTTCCTGGGATGCCGCAGTGACTGGGCACCCACAGGAAACGGATCTTCACGCCCATCGATTTAAGTGTTCCTAGTGCTTCATACATAGAAATATGGCAATGGTGTGAAAAGGAAGGTGACGAAAGAGATTGTAAAACAGATTTGGAGTCCGAACAAATGACGATGCTGCGCATGAGGTGGCAGAGAAAACGGTTGCGAATATAACGGAGGGCAATGAGGATGGCATGTAATTCAGCGATGAAAATTGATGTTCCGTCTGGTAATCGATGTTGTTTTTGGTATGTTCCCGAAACTACTGCATTGCCGGTAAGGTTAGCGTTTTTAGAACCGTCAGTATAAACGAAAGGTACGTGGTGATAACCAGCCCGAAATTTGAGACATTTTTGTTTAGTATATTCTGGGCAAAGTTGTGATTTTGGAGTGGTGGTGAGATACAGAATGTGTCGTTCGGCTATTTGCCACGGTTGTGTAGCTGATGGAGAAATAGAAGTAATGCGTGGAATAGTGAAATGAAGTTGTTCCGGAAACGTTTTGACTCGAGAAGCCATAGTGAGACCAGTTCGTCCTTCGGCTGGACATAAATAATCATGATGTAAATTTGGGAGAATTTGTAATGACGCGTGTGTGGGGTGGTTTGCGTGAAATTGAATTTTGGAGGCGTACCTAAGTGTTTGTTGCATTCTACGGAGAGCTAGTGGAGGAATTCCCGATTCTGCTTGTGAAGAAATAATGGGTGAAGTAGTCATTGCACCGAGTGCGATACGGATACATTTATTTTGAATGGTGTCTAAAATGTGTAAGGAGGATGGGCTGGCACCAGCATAGACTACTGAGGCATATTCAATGATGGGGAGTACTAAGGATTTATATAGTTGTAAAAGGGTGTGACGATCGGCTCCCAATGGGGTGGATGTAAGGCAGCGAAATAAATTTAGTCGGTGTAAACATTTGTTCTGGACGTATTTCATGCATTGAAAGTCTGCGATAACAAATAACACCAAGAAATTTAAATGAATGTACACAAGATATGTAATTTTGCCCGAGGTGAAGCTGTGCTTCTGGGTTTGGACAGGGAGTACATTTGCTACAAATAATGGATGCAGATTTGGGAGCCGAAAAATTGAATCCGTACTTCATGGACCATTGGTGTATCCTGTTTAGAGCATTTTGAAGCCGAATCAAACAATTTTCGTAATTTCGGTCCGAGGACCAAATTGCACTATCGTCGGCGAATAGGGAATACGATACATTTGGAGGCATGTCGGCGAAAAGGTCGTCAATGATGATGTTAAATAAAACTGGTGATATGCGACTTCCTTGTGGTAGTCCGTTTTCAAGAAAATGTGGATCGGAAATGGCTGACCGGCACTTGATGTTGAATTTACGCGAACCAGATAAGAAACCTATTAAATAATGTGCTAAGTGTCCTTTTATGCCGAGTTGTTGAATTTTGAAGAGGAGTGCTGGTTTGAAAACCATATCGTAAGCTTTGCTGATATCCAAAAAATACTGCGACAGTGTGTTGATGTTTTTTGTATCCTAGGCGGATGACTGTCTCTAATCGAATAAGATAATCTATTGTACTGCGTCCTCGCCGAAAACCACATTGAAAGGGAGATAAAAGTGAATTTGTTTCCAGGTGCCATATCAGTCTTTTAATAACTATGCATTGAAAAAGTTTTCCTAAACAACTGGTGAGTGCAATGGGTCGAACATTTGTGGGGTTACTATGGTCTTTGCCGAGTTTTGGAATAGGGACAATGATAGCTTTTTTCCATGCTTCAGGAAAGACATTATTTGACCATAATGAATTAAATGTGTCTAAGATGCATTGTTTGGTGTGGTCAGATAAATGTCGAAAGAAGGAATAATGCAATTTGTCAGGCCCTACTGAAGTGTTACCGGCGGAGGAAATGGAATTATATAGTTCGGAAAGTTGAAAAGAAGCATTGTAGTCCTCCGTATTGTCGGATTGAAAGAGTTCGAGATTGGTGTGAAAAATGTGTTGTGCATTTGGTAGGAAATTAGGTCGGTAGTTCTCATCAGAGCTATTGTGGGCTATGGTATCAACTATGGTATTGACGATGGTTTGTGGGTCTGTAATGGTGAGATTGTAGATTTTGAGGGCCGGTAGAGATTTAAATGAGGACCGTCCGGACAGCCGTCGGATTAATTGCCATATTTTACTTAAAGGTATTTGAAATGTGAGCTGGTGTAAATATAAGGCCCATGAACGACGCTTGGCATCGCGGATGATGCGGCGGGTCCTCGCACGTTCGCGGTTACGGATGTATAAATTTTCTTGATCGGGATGTCATAATTAATTTCTAAAAGCTCTTTTTCTTACCGCAATGGCTTTTGAAATTTCTTGACACCACCAAGGTACTGGTTTTCTTTTTGTGAATGGTTTTGTAAGTGGAATAGTCGTAGAAGCTGCCTCGAAAAGTGTATTGGTAATTGAGTTGATGTTTTCGACAGGAGAAATGTTGGGTTTGTACTGCAAATAAGAAAGTTCCTGAAATGTTGTCCAATCGGCTTTTGAAATCTTCCAGCGGGGAATAAAACTGGGTGTGGTGTCAGTCGCCGTTGAAAAAGTGGTTGTCAATTTGATGGGATAGTGGTCGCTGTCGTGGATGTCGGTTTCTATGGTCCAATCAAAGTCCTTTGCCAGGGTGGGGGAACAAATATATAAATCAATGGCTGTTGCTGTATTATGTTCAAGGTGAAAAAAGGTTGGTTCTCCGGTGTTAAGTATTACTAAATTATGCCGGTCTAAAGTTTGTTCAATGATGTGGCCGCGAGTGTCTCCTTGTGTACGTGCTTGATCCCAGGCTGGACTGTGTGCATTAAAGTCTCCGAGTAATATGAAAGGGTTCTTGAAATGTCCTATAAGGTTTTCTAAATGTGTCAAAATATTTGTGTTGTCGGTTTGTGGTGGA
This sequence comes from Ashinkailepas kermadecensis, assembly GCA_034440615.1. Lineage (NCBI taxonomy): Eukaryota > Metazoa > Arthropoda > Thecostraca > Neolepadidae > Ashinkailepas > Ashinkailepas kermadecensis. Next base: position 255,610 of record JAOTOM010004850.1, on the reverse strand, counting down.
ATATAGATGAAACACACATCTATATTTCTACTATGTAAACGTAATGTACAAGCTACGGCTTGTAATGGTGAATTGAGTGTAATTTGTGTATGTGTGTAATCATTGTGTATGTAAAGTGCGGTACCGCCACTGCGGTGTGTTTCACGTACCTCGTCGTGGCGGTACAGCGAATAATTGGAAAGATTGAAATTATATGTATCGGTGGGTAAGAACCAGGTTTCCTGAAGTGCGATGAGAATAGGTGTGAGAATACTAAAGAAAGCTTTCATTTCGGCCCATTTGGATAATAGACTATGGCAATTCCATTGGAGAAATATGGTCATTGGTGCGAATTAATATTTGTTGGCACCTTTCGGTGCCTGGCGCAGCCACGATTGCAGTTCAGGTGGGTACGTGTGTTGAGTGCGGCCGGCGGTGGTTGGCTCGCTCGAGCCGTCCGGCCGACCGGTGACCTTGGCAGGATCACGCCGGCCGGCCACCGCCGCGGGGGATGCCCGCCGGCTGGGAGTTGGTCGGGTCACGTGGGCGCCGGCCGGCGCTGGGCCGGACCGGTGGCCCGCTGACGGGGAACGAGAATTTGCTCCCGCAGCGGAGTGACTGCGGGGCCTATCACTCCTCCCTGGAGTGGTCCGTTTGTTTGGAGCCGGAGTGGTCTGAGTGTTGGGAGCCGGGGTGGTTTGTGTCGGAGTGGTCTGAATGTTGGGAGCCAGGGTGGTTTGTGTCGGTGTGGTCAGTGGAGTAAGTTTTTTTTAGAGGAGGAGCTAAACCGGGAATCATGTCTGTTTGCATCGAGGCAGAAGTAGTGTTGACGCGACGTGTGGGGGAAGCAACGGTGGCCGCCTGAGCATACGTTTTCGTTGACGGGGAGATGGCTTCGACAGACCGTCGGGCCTGGGGGTATGGCACCCCGGTCATGGCCTTCACAGCGCAGACCTCCTTCTCCTTGCGCCATACTGGACAGAGGGGTGATGTGGTCAGGTGGTCGGGTGTGTTGCAGTTGAGACAGTGGACAGGTTTGGAGCAGGTGGATTCAGGATGGGGTGATTCACCACACTTTGGGCAGCGTGCTGTTTGGCGACAAGTCTTGCTGCCATGCCGAAAGCGCTGACAATTGAAACAGCGGAGAGGATTGGGAATAAAGACACGGACTTGGAATCGGATGTAGCCGGCGAGAAGGGCCTTGGGAACAGTTGTAGAGTTGAAGGTAAGGACTAGGAGACTCGTGTCACGTTTCTGGCCATCTTTGAAGGATGTCATGCGGCGGACGTGGGTCACCCCCTCCGGCCTGAGCTCCGCTTGAATATCTTCCTCAGACATGAAGCGGAGCTCCGGTGCGAAGACGGTGCCCTTGGTGGAATTGTGGTTGGAGTGGAGTGAAATGGTCACGGATTTACCACAAAATGTGGTGGTACGGAGGAGGGCTTTGGTCTGGGCTCGGGTTTGGGTTTTGATGATCAGGGTTCCGTTGGCTGGGGCTTCAATGTCAGGATTGGCTAGGGAACAAATGGCGAGGAGCTGCTTGGTTGGCCAGAAAACATTGACACGACGAAAGGAGACGGACTCCTCGACAGGCTTTACTACGATGTATGATCCAGCACTGTCGAGGTAGGGTTCAATGGGTTCAGGTTGGGATGAAGTGGTCTGGTTCGAGCGTGGGTCAGCGGCGTGGAGAGTGATGGTCTGGTCTGGATTGCGAGGCGAGGTCGTAGTCTTGGGACGAGAAGGTGTCGGCGAGGCGCAAAGGGCTTCCATGGCGTCATCGAGGGGAATAGTTCGGCGCGGGTCATCAACATTTCCATCAATCGAGGGAGCATCAGGGGCCAGGTCTGTGTTCGTGCGATGGTCGTCGGGTGTGGTCAGAGGAGGAAAATCCGAGTCTGAGTCCGTTGGCGAGCATGGGTAATATAAACAAAGATAACGGACAAACAGAAACTCAGGGAACGGAAATACGACGACGACGAAAAACGGGTGGGGTGACGGGAGTCACCCCACTAGAAAAGAAATGCGGAAAGAGCGACGGGTGTCACCCCACGAAATTGAAAAATAAACTGCTATAACCAGCAGTCAGTCTGGCCAAAACTGGCACGGCGGAGTAGTCAGTTGCTCTGGTTGCATGCGAGCGTATAGCGTATTGAATACTCCATGATGTGTGAAGGAGTAGAATCTTTGTGGTTAGATATCATTCTGAGAAGGGAACACAACTTATGATTGGGGCATTCTATAGACCTCCAGACCAGAATGAAAACACTGTCAGTATGATGCAGGAAGAGATAAGTAGGAGAGTGCAGGAGAGAATTGTTTCGTTGGGGGATTTCAAACATAGCAGGATTGGGAAGCAAAACTATAGGTCTAAACAAATCAGGAAGTGGCTTCCTGGCTTGTTTTAAGGAAAATTGATTCTTTCAAATGACACATGAACCTACAAGGGACAATGAAATATTCGACCTTGTGCTTACTTATGAGGAAAATTGTGTGCAAAATGTGAACATAGGAGAGACCTTCGGTAATAGTGATCACAACATTATACGCTTTTCATTGTATGTTGGAAGTGTAGGAACCAATAAAACATAGATTCCAATTTTTGCTACAGGGAATTACAATGAGTTCAGGATCTTTCTGAATGCAATTCATTGGGAAGACTTATTAAAGGGCTTAGATGCTTATGAAATATGGAGAATGATAAAAGATAAACTATTTCAAGGTCAGGATAGGTTCATTCCCAATAGGCAAATTAGACTAACCAGGGTTAAGTACCCTTCACGGCTGATCAGGGAAGTAATGCATTTACTGGAGTCAAAGAAACAGGCATTCAAGAAACTAAAATATGCTAACTCTGAGGTAAACCTCGATTCATATGAAATAGCTAGAAATAAAGTTAGGAGGTGTGTCAGGGCATCTAAAAGACTGGCTGAAATCAAATTAGCTCGAGAATGTTCAGCAGGTAATGCTAAGAGATTCTTTAGCTTCTACAAATTCAAGGATAAAAAATGTAGTGTAGGACCACTTGAGGTAGATTGGGAAATAGTGGTTGATGATTGTGATATTGTGGCATCCCTAAGCCAGTAATTCTCATCAGTCTTTACTAAAGATAATTCTGGTACAATAGAAACAACTGAAGGTTATGCCATGACAGGTGATAGGCTGGAGGATCTTACAATAACTACAGAAGCTGTAGAAAAGCAGTTGCAGAATATAAAATCTAATAAAGCTTCTGGACCAGATGATATATATGCTAGGATTTTAGTAGAGGTGATAAAGCTTTCGCAGTTCCTCTAGGTATCATTTTCAGGCGGTCTATGGAATATTCTGAAGTACCTGAAGATTGGAGAAATGCAAACGTAGTACCAATTTTCAAAAAGTGAAGTATGAAGTGTGTAGGAAACTACAGGCCAGTCAGTTTGACCTCAATAGTTTGCAAGGCACCAGAAAATCTGGTTAAACAGAATGTTCAGATTCATCTTGATAGGCACAACCTTTTAGGGGATACTGAACATGGATTTCGATCTCGAAGGTCTTGTTTAACTAACCTATTGGAGTTCATGGAGTATGTTACTAAAGAAGTAGACAATCAAACAGGATGGATGTTGTGTACTTGGACTTTAGCAAAGCTTTTGATAAAGTTCCACATGGAAGGCTAATTCATGAACTACATCAGCATGGGATTGTTGGAAAAGTTCTAGGTTGGATTGAAGCATGGTTGAGGGGAAGGAACTAAAGGGTAGTGTTAAATGGATGCAAATCTGATTGGAAGGATGTTGTGAGTGGAGTACCACAGGGCTCTGTTCTACGGCTACTTCTCTTTATCACCTTTGTGAATAACATTGAGGTAGGGCTGAGGAATAGAGTGTTCAAATTTGCTGATGACATTAAGCTGGTAGGAGTGGCAAACAGTAGTGATCAATCTAGCAACATTCAACTAGACTTTGAGGACATAAACAAGTGGGCTGATCAATGGCTGATGTCTTTCAACTAGGATAAGTGTACGGTTATGCATCTGGAGTCTGGAGGTGATATTTTCAGATATACAATGGGAGGGAGGGAACTGGATGTTATTGAAGAAGAAAGAGACTTAGGTGTGTTAGTTTCAAAAGACCTTCAAGCAGAAAAACATTGTATCTCAGCTAGGAACAGGTCACTCAGAACGCTGGGATTCATTGATAGAAGTGTGAGATATAAGAGCAAGGAAGTCTTGAAAAACTGTACTTAGCTTTTGTGCGACCCGACTTGGAATATTCTGTACAAGCATGGAGCCCCTACCTAGAAAAAGAAATATAGATATGTTAGAAAGAGTGCAGCGCAAAGCCACTAGACTCATTAGTGGAATAGGTAACTTGGAACATGGAGAAAGGCTTATGGCATTAGATATGTACTCACTCAAGTATAGGAGATCAAGGGGGGTACATGATTGAAATGTACAAAATTGTTAAAGGGCTAGATCAGGTCAATTTGAATGATGCTCTTCGGTTTAGAGTATCACATAGGGGTCAATAATTCAGGTTATACAAGTTGAGGTGTAGGGCAGTTAAGCGACAACAGGTCTTCAGTCAAAGGGTTGTTGGTTGGTTGGTTATTAGTTTTACGACACGTCGACCGTTGAGTCATGTAGCGTCGCCAATCTCTCACGCCGATTGGTCGCGGGCGAAGAGTAGCGACAGGTGAGACTCGAACCCACAATCTTTCGATTGTGAGACGAGCATCTTACCCCTAGACCATTCGTTCCCATCTCAAAGGGTTCTTGATCAGTGGAATAGGCTGCCTGCTGATGCTGTGGGAGTTCCTCATTGAAGGTATTTAACACGCGCAATGGAGGTGGGTGAAATCCGCCCACACCTCCGGTTTTCGTACATAACTACAGATTTTACCGGTCGATATACGCGATTTTCTGCGTTCCTGCTTATAAATGACCGGCGCGTCGCTTAAAGCAAGAAAAGGGAAATCAGCCGAAATTTTTTCGAGTTAGGGGCCGTTAAAGTAAAAATAAATCGTAGCTCCATACCACAAAAATCGGCGGTGATGCGCTTCCCGTATATCCGCAAAAGGGAAGTGTTCTTGGCAATACTAGCGACTTGTTTGATGTATATTGATATGCTATATAGTTTCAAGATCATGTTAGGTCACCGAGGTCAAGTCAGGTCAAGTTCATGCCATGTTAATGGAACCAAACTTGATCAACTGGAATGTTGTCATAAATGCACTACTGTTTGTCATTTGTACTGTTTGTCATTGTGTGTCCATACTTTATTCATGTACTTCACTCCTTTCTTCGCGAAGCCGATTGCGCCGAGCTGCTCCGAGTCGCGCGGGCGGCCCAGTTCCTGTAACTGGAACAGGTAACTGACCTGATAAAGTGCTGCTATATAGGTGACCTGAGGTCAAATGTCGGGTCTAGCATCTGTATTGCATCATTAGTAATGTCCAAAACATCATTGATGCCCATTTTGGAGCATTTAAACACAATCACAGCGATCCATAACAATGACAAGCCAAGCCACGCAAAACAAGAAAATTTTGACAAATGTGACCTCATTTGACCTTGAACATATTGACGTAAGGTCATGAAATTTGCACACAATAGAATTCACTACCGTATCCATCCACCCTGCGAATTTTTTGCCTCCAGTTTTGTTAGAAGCAGAGATCTTAGGGGGGGTGGGGGCGGAATACGCCCCCCTCCAGTGCGCGTAATTTTCGGAAGCCCTCCATGGCGCGTGTTAAAAGCCGGGCGGACAAATTTTTAGACAGGAAAACCTTGTTTTTGAGTTCTAATTTGTGATGGATGGGCGATATTTATGCTAAGTAAGTGTGCACGGCACAGACCCCTCTAAGCAGGCATGTATGCAGTTTGAAAATTATTGTTAATACATTCAACACACATGTGTTAAGAGGGATCAAGGGAATAGGGCTGGATAGCTAGGGTACATATAATACATAGGGTACATGGTCCACCAAAACAGAATAGTGTGCAGGCGGATACAGTGGGGGCACTGGGGTCATGTGCATCCCATGGGGCTCCGCACCAGCCGGGAAAAGGCGCCGCTCCTGGAGGTTTGAGTGCACCGCCAGCCCTCTCCCACTCCCCTACTTACTTGCACAGCCGATTTTTTTTCAGCCACAAGGCGCCCCTCGGAGGGAAATATACTTAGGAAATTATTTGGGAGGAAAATGAATCCCTCAGCTGATGGCACACCTCTGAAGAAATAGCGGCCCTCCAAGCAAGTGCTCCCATGACAATTCCTGGATCCGACCCTGACACTCCGCCAAAAAGTGGCGCAGAAAGACGGCCGAGAAGCACGAAAGCTGCTGTTATCGTAGCATTTATTGCAGGTTACGGATGTAGATCATCCTGCATGAGATGCTGATGAGGGTGAGAGGCTTGTTGTAAGTTGTGACATGGATGAGCTTTATGAAAACAAGAGCAAATATGGGGAATATCCAGTGTTGCACAGTAGTAAGCAGAGGCGCAGTCAAGGGAGGGCCTGGAGCCTGCCCCTCCCCCTTCAATGACCAAAAATACACTAAATCGAACAATAAATTTTGTAGATTTTCGTTACGCAAAACCAACATTTTCCCGCCCGCTTCGCACGCCGCAAGCGATTCTTCTTTATTATAATATTTTTTCGGTCCGCTCCCCCCCCCCACATCATAAGAAAATTCTGCCTGTGCTACTGGCAGCAAGTCTTCTAAGGGTTTGAAAATGGATATTCGGATGGAAAAGTACGTTCAGCTAAGCTGGAGGCTTCTTAGCTGAGCGTAGCTTACAGCGTAGCGTAGCTTAGCGTAGCTTAGCGTAGCTTAGCGTAGCTTAGCGTAGCTTAGCGTAGCTTAGCGTAGCTTAGCGTAGCTTAGCGTAGCTTAGCGTAGCTTAGCGTAGCTTAGCTTAGCTTACAGCTTCTCTTCCCGCCTCCCATTACGACCCATAATTTTCGAGTCCTTGTCCTTTTCTCAGAGGAGACACGAGAGAGAGAGAGAGATAAGAGAAAGAGAAGAGAAGATCAGCTTCGTGCTCCTCGGCCTACATCCTGCACCACTTTTAGGTCACTGCCTCGTTTTGGCCGATTATTGGGCAAAAAGCGAACGTCCCCATAATTTTTGTAGATGTCCATAATAATCTATTACGTCAATAGACGTCAATGCAGAGGAACGTTCCATTCTGAAAAAAATGTGTGCGGTACAAAACTATCGTAGAAACACGGGGTGGGGATGCCCACCATTCCCACTTGTATCGGATTTTAACCATTAATTATATTGTGTGGACGGAAAAGAGTGCCCTAGAGATAGGCTCTGCCCTCCCCCCCCCCCCCCATAACTCTGAAGGACGCTCCGTCGCCCATGCTGTACATAAATCGGGCTAAAAACGTCTTCGAATAGGATTACGGTACGCCACACTCATTCCCATGTGACGTAATTAGCCATCTGCACAGTTGCTACGCACTAATCAACACAGTAAAGCTCGAAGTCGGTTCACACTGCCACCGGAACGGAAAAATGTTCGTTCCGTCCGCCGGACCGCACACTATTCAGCGGGTTTCCGTCGGCTTCCCCGCCGGACCGCACACTATTCAGCGGGTTTCCGTCGGCTTCCCCTCCGCGACGGAGCTGCTCGGCGGCCTCGGCCGTCTCAGCCGTGACGTCATCGGCACACGAGCTGCACGCGCTCGCTACCGTCTCGTACGTATTCGCGCTTTAAAAAGGGCGGTTATTTCGCTTTGATTTGTGCCCGTTGGGGAACTAAATACATCCAGCAATGTGATTTGATAGGTAGGTTCTGTTCGGCAAGCCTTTGGCGGGTGCTGGTCGCTGGAAACGACGACATCGTTGGGAGCGAGTGTATGCGGATGTACCCACCACCAGAGTATTGAGCACAGCAGTAAACCATGCACCCAAATGCAAATTATGCTACATCCAATGCTACAAGTTCAGACCTGGATATTGAATCGAAGACGATCACACCTCTTCAGAACTGCAGGATACACTTGTAATAGGAATACGGTACGGGCACTTGGCGGCGCGACGACACTTCCCCATTCGGGTGACGCGCCAGACCCTGAGGAACGGTTAATGGTGATCTCTTTATTTGCATCACATGCTTTAAATAGGTGTATCTCTACAACTGTATCAGCCTATGGACGATTCGCGAGGAAATATTAGGGTGGCCAGCCATTGTTGTTCATCAAGACACGCTGGCCCCACCTGAGCTCAGTTTCATCAGCATTGCGAATCGATGATTTCACGAATTGATGATGATTTCACTCTTAGTGTGGATACTGCAGCCTGGATGTTTCAACTACAGCCTGTATATTTCAACTGCGGCCTGTATATTTCAACCGCAGCCGGTATATTTCAACTGCGGCCGGTATGTTTCAACTGCGGCCTGTATATTTCAACCGCAGCCGGCATGTTTCAACTGCGGCCGGTATGTTTCAACTACAACCTGTATATTTCAACTCCAAACTGGAAATTTCAACTACAGCCTGCATATTTAAATTGTAGCATTGGTATTTCAACTGCAACCTGGGCATTTCAACTACAGACTGTATATTTCAACTACAGCCTGTATATTTCAACTGCGGCCTGTGTATTTCAACTGCGGTCGGTATGTTTCAACTGCGGCCTGTATATTTCAATTGCGGCTCGTGCTGACGTGGACGAGCCGCAACGATGTGGCGACGCTTTCCGTTCGACATTTCATCGGATCGTGGCGACTGCCTGTCCTCCACTGACACTGACACTGATACAACACCACACACACACACGACACGGCACGACACTGACACTGATACTGAATTGACAAACAAAACTGACACTGACACTGACACTGATACTGAAGCTGACACTGACACTGACACTGACACTGATACTGACACTGACACTGACACTCACACTCACACTCACACTGACACTGACACTCACACTTACTGGGACTGATACTGACACTGACACTGATACACTTACTGGGACTGATACTGACACTGGTGCTGGCGCAGACACCGATACTGGTACAGACACTGACACTGACACTGGCACTGACACTGACACTGACACTGGCACTGAAGCTGACACTGCCACTGACACTGATACTCACACTTACTGAGACTGATACTGACACTGGTGCTGGCGCAGACACCGATACTGGTACAGACACTGACACTGACACTGAAGCTGACACTGGCACTGAAGCTGACACTGACACTGACACTGACACTAACACTGACACTGAAGCTGACACTGGCACTGACACTGACACTGACACAGCTGACACTGAAGCTGACACTGGCACTGACACCGACACTGACACTGACACTGACATTAATCCGCGAACAGCCGTCCGCAGACCGTGCCTCTACTTTTGCCAGTGTATAATTCATTATTATCCGTCCGACTCTTGTTCTAGATTACGTAGAGAACCGTGGTTTTCACCGATGCGTAGCGCCCTCCTTCATCTAGTCAATTGTCCTTCGTCTAGTCCTTCATGTGGAGCACAAATACGTTGTCCCTCTTTTGCTCTTAACCCTCAAGATCGCGTCAAAGAGATCTAGGTGAAGCGGGTGTCGCGAACTGATAAATACATTTGTCGGCTGTTCCCACTCCTAGCCGCTAACCAGTCGACATTTCCGGGTAAAACTGACATCAATAGCTATCTGACTTCTGGCGAACACGGCTGTATTATCTAAATGAGAATTCAAGGTCAAGATCATGCGTCGGAGGCGTGAGAAGCAGCGTAGTTTTCAGAGGTCGAGCGTAGCTGTGCCGTAGCTTCCAAACCACCTAAGATCAAGCGAGGAAGCTAAGACAAGTGGGCTTGGAAAAATATGCTGCAACACAGGGGTGTTGTTTTGCATACTTTTGGAGAGGCATGTGGCTCCCCTTTATTTTATTTTTTTTTATTCCGAGTTATTGCTGGGGTGGCTTTATGAACCGGGGTTCTATTGCTAAGCAGAGCTTGTTGCGTGAACCCTGGCCCCACCACCCGATCCATTAATTCCAGTTCAACGGCAGAATTTTGACCGAAAGCTTAACGTGCCGTCAATGCACCGACACGGCCGCCCGATAGCTCTTCCCCGGCCTTATCGGGCCAGCTGCCAACTGACCCTCCCAGCCGGGGGCTAAATGCGAGCGCGTGAAGCGACTCGAACCCTGTGTTGCCAAGACAGGGGAGACCAGTGCAGGCCAGCGCTCTAACCAACTGAGCTACCGGGGCTCCCCTGAGCTCTAGCCACTGAGCTCACCCCCCCCATGTTAAACTTTGCTCCTCCAATAGTGAATTGCCCCCCCCAATATGAAATGGATATGGGCATGCAGCAAAAAAACACAACTGCTGGCTGTGAACGGAGCGGGACTCCGAGGGATGTTGGGTCACTTCGCCTGACCTGGTGACCTGACTTGAGATGACCCAGGGTCAAAAATTTCTGAGGATATGCGGAAAAGACTAATGAACAGCCATGCGAGGTTTGGCCTTGTTAACCCGATTCGTATGGCGGCAAATTAGGAAAACCGCAGGGGGGGGCAGATATCTGCCCCCCCCCGGACGTGCGCGTGTTAAGTGATAACCTGATGTTCTGGACGTATGGTTGTATTTATATTTTATCTTGAGCATCACATCGATTGCAAATTTTTCCTATCGGCAATTTAAGTTGCTTAAATCCAGCATGTAAACATAATTGAGGACGGGGTCGAATAATAGGCGCGTTGAAGAGCCGCTTGCATACCGCGCCTAGGACGGTGGGAGAGGATTCGACCCATGACCCTGATATTTCCTGACCCATGACCCTGATATTCGACCCATGACCCTGACCCGAAGAGCCTCTTACATACCGCGCATAGGACGGTGGGAGACGATTCGACCCATGACCCTGATATTTCTGAAACTACTGAAGATATATGCACAAAATTTAGAGGGTAGATTACGGATGTTATGAACCCACTTCAGTACAAATTGCATCACCCTAGAGTAATGCCTTCAGGGTTGAATGAGGCCGAGATCGGCCGCCACACCGCACCGTCGTTGCCGCACTGGAGAAGACTTTCACCCCTCGGCGGCCAACGTCCGGTCGGTCGATTTGGTACTCCTGCAGTTGCTATGTTTACTAACGGAATTTGCTTTTTGTTGCAAGGATGCGCTTGTCGGTTTTGAACAAAGTCACAAGATTGCATTACAATATCGCCGCCCGTTTATGAGAAAACGAAAAAAACAGGAGAAGAAGGTGGATGACGCTGGCTCCCCCTGGTACGCATGTTAAACAGTCACATATTTTACCGTCATCAATCCTGTAGCACTTTACCCCCCCCCACACACAAATATTCATAAAACAACACCTATGCTGCAACACACTAAAGCCTTCATGCATGGTCATGTAGGTGCATATGACCGGGCAAGGTCACCCCTTTCAGAGTTACACGTTTCGCACCTGTTCGATTTATATGTGCGCATTTAAGGAGAAAAACTGTTAATTCGAATTCAACATTGAAAACTACCTTAGATAACAATGTGTTGCAAAAATGAACACTTGGATCACACCGTGTTACCTGGGTCATTGGACATGGATGACATACGTCCCATTCCTATAATACTGGCATCAGGTGGGAAAACTAGCAGTGATTTCGAATCCAACATTGAAAACTACGCTGTGGGCCAATTGTCTGCCAGAAGAGAATCACCTGGGTCATTGGTCAAGAGGATCACTTTAGGCCAGCCAGAATCACCTGGGTCATTGGCCAAGAGGCTCACTTTAGGCCAGCCAGAATCACCTGGGTCATTCGCCAAGAATTAACATGATAGTATACAAATATTATCTTAGACATTGAAGACATGCCACCTCATGTAATTTGAGCACGTGAAATCATGTGAGCAGTTCACATGAGCAGCATGTGAGCAGCTCACATGAGCAGCATGTGAGCAGTTCACATGAGCAGCATGTGAGCAGCTCACATGAGCAGCATGTGAGCAGCTCACATGAGCAGCATGTGAGCAGCTCACATGAGCAGCATGTGAGCAGCTCACATGAGCAGCATGTGAGCAGCTCACATGAGCAGCATGTGAGCAGCTCACATGAGCAGCATGTGAGCAGCTCACATGAGCAGCATGTGAGCAGCTCACATGAGCAGCATGTGAGCATGTGAAACTCCCTAAAAGGGCGATCAACGGCATGTTGACACAACGTCATTTCTTCCCAGAGAGAAATGCTCAAGTGCGCATTTAAGGTCATGTCTCCGTGACCTGACCTGATGGGGACCTGAAGAACACTGAAGACAGCATGCACCATCAAACATAGTCTGGCTGTTGTGCAATGATCTTTATGCAGAAAATCTTTATGCATGGGAACAAATATTTAGCTTTGACCTTGATCTGGCATCAGATTATCCAACCAAAAACTGAATATTGAAATGTTTGCTTTTTCATCATTTTTTCTCCAGCAGCGACGAAGTGCCATCTGCCGTTCAATTTTCATGAAGAATGCAACATTCCAACCCGATCGTGCTACGAATTCAGCTGTTATCCCGAAAAAAATATGCGAAGGTGGTTTTGCCACCCACGGCAGTTCCAGGGTTAATACTGATCGAGACACCGGCGTCAATATTTGGCCGATTTGGCTATTTCACAAAGTAGTATGGCACTGAGCAGGTCAAAAGTGCTCAAATGGCCAAATGTTTGGCCATCCGAATATCCGAATATTTTAAGTGCATCTCAGGATGAACCACGACAGGGGTATGGCCTTTGCATACGCTAAAGATATAACTCCTTCAGTAATTAATTTACCTCATTCCCTACCCCACCTTCTGCCCTAATCAGGTCGAGCCTTCCACATGAGCTGGATAAGAATGGCTTTCGAGGCAGCTTTGGCTATCAAAAAGGTAATTCATCCCCTCCTTCCCCGCCTCCAAACAATATAACAAAATTATTCCCACGGCCCAGCACGCCTAAAGCACGTCTGGCTAAGGGGTGCTCGATGTGGCCCTTTTGGCTCACCAGCCAACCAATCAGCGTCATTGCTGTTCGAAGTCAATGATCCTCCATATGTTTCTTCATTGATGGTACGTACATTATTACATGCTACGCTATCAGTAAATCACGATGGTTTTCCCATTGTGTAGCGGCCCTGATTCGTACTGATGATGCCTGGCTGCAAACATCGAACAGCTGTCTAGCCAGACTGTACAATGTACGGCTACGGCCCACCGGCTCACCCCATAAAGAACAAACAAAAAATCCACTTGGCAGTCATAAAGTCGGCCAGGTCCCGAACGGTGACCCAGACCATCACTAAATGAAGCCCTCCACCTTTTTAAACAAACATGAGTGCTTCCATATGTAAAACGCTGGCACGTGCCGCATCTGGTAGCCACGAATTGCTCACATTCAGCTGACCGAGCTGCCCGAGGCGCCGCGTCACGACCGCTGATCCGACCTCGGGGTCAATCTTGAGCCTCGATCAGCGTGTGGGTCCGGGTCGGTTCACATTTGAAGCCGGACCGGGAAGAAGGTGATGTCTACAGCAACTGACGACTGTGCTATGCCTGATAACTTGAGATTCCTGCAGATGGTGGCTGATAACGGAGATAGCTGATCAATCGGATAATGGATGATGGTTCGTGAATTGCACCACGAGAGTGTTGTTGATCTTCGCTTCTTCAGGAGGTTGAAAATGATTAACAACGCATGGCACATTGGCAACAGTTACTGGACCATGAAGAATACTTGGCGGCCTTAGCCATTACCGCTAAAGCCAAGCTGACATATAGCTTTAGTGGTACCGAGTATTCTTCCCATGCAGCCCCCTCCCCGAATTGGTGGTGCGAATGGAAAAAATGGGGTAGTTCGCCCGGTGGGTTCATCATATGGCACGTGTATGGTGTCGATAAAATTAACAAACATTTCAATCTTTCGTTATATCCTCTCCGTGAGCGTATTGTCAATTTCCATACAATGAATGGAAAGGCCTCCTGCATTTCCCCCAAGTAATTTAATGCGTCGAGCAAGTTGATTATCGTCTTGATGAGTGGCATAGACGTGCCATGTATATATATATATATATATATATATATATATATATATATATATATATATATATTTATGCATATATACATATATATATATATATATATATATATATATATATATATATATATATATATATATATATATATATATATATATATATATATTTCATATTTATGCATATATACATATATATATATATATATATATATATATATATATATATATATATACACATATATAAATGGACGCGGCTGCTCATGCTGGAAGCCAGACGGCGCCCCCACCCACCGATCGTGGATGTCCTCTGTGCATGGCTGCACCTCGGACAGGGAGCTGCTGAAGCTCGTCTCGTGATGAGATGCTTCCGTCCTGCTCATTACACACACGGAGACGTGCATGGAGACCAGCCAATAGTAGTCGAGTCTATTTCGGGACATATGTAGGAGCTCCAATGTTCGCCATCCGAGTGGGGTGGCTGTCACCTGAAATGGCGGCCTCCTGCGACCGGCAGAAAACAGCGCGCGGCTCATGGCATCTTCTGGTGAAAACTTGGTCAGGTCATGTCAGGTCACCGAGCCCTGACATAACATCAGTGAACTTGCATGCATGGGCATGTGCTTCTTTGTAGTCTGTGCACCCTTTGGAACTCCAAATATGTGTTTTACAAGCTTCTGCGAGCCATTGTGTATCTCGTTTATTGTGGTCTACGCTTAGTGTCGCCTTGACACAGCCCGCCTGTAGCATTTACGTAACGAGGTCAACTAAGTTGTCAGCATATTTCTACGAACCTAAGCTACATTCTGATGTTGGCTCACATCTTCATCTCAGCTACGTTTGGTACACGGCGCGAACTTAATGTAGCCAACAACTGACGATTCGTGAGATTGCTATTTACCTACCCGCTATCGGCTACCTGCTGCCTATTCGGTAGCTGCACAGGTCAACCGGAAGTGTGCAATCAGACTGCTACTGGCTTCGCCTCACAACAAATAATGCGCCGGTGTATGTCCCGCAGCTCTGTGCTATCTGGCAACCAGATGGCAAGGCGACCTCATCGTGACATGCCAGCACAACTCGGCCGACAGGCATGGAGCCAATGTCATTGGTGTACCGGGGTAGTTTGAGAAAACCAACGGCACAGCCAAAACTGAAACTGGCGGTTAGCATAGTCATATCCTGTCGTGCTTGCGGACCTAGAAACTGGGACTTGGTTGAGTCATGTCCTGTCGTGCCTACGGACACAGAACTTAGGGTTTGCCTTAGCTATGCCCTGAGGTGCTTACGGACCACGAAACGTGCGGGGTACACGAACACGAGGCCTTCTGTGGAACGCTCGGCACGCATTGCCACTAGAGCTGACCACACGCAGACCACACCAGACCATACCACTTGACTGTTGTAAGAAGCGTGCCACCGCCGGCTTGACCACTCTCACTCTCGATCTGGCGGCGGCGTGGACACCAGGCGGCGGCGCGCGTCACGTGCGTGAGTCACGTACGTGACGCGCCGGTGCGCGCACGCCGCCGCAGCGGGACGGCGTGACGCAAGGTGGCGACGGGTCACCAGAGAGAAGGGTCACAGATGGCCGGCTGTGACCAGCGTCACAGTCACGGCGCCGGCCCGCGCCGGTCATCTCAGCAACAGGTGGCTCCAGCAGCAGCACTGACGCACCACGCAACCCAGCTGGTGCCCGTCCAGCCGCCTCCAGTTGCCACACACTCACACGCGCGCACAGCCGCCGGCGCTGGAACCGAAACAGGCCACGGTGCTTCACCCCCTGTAAGACTTTGCGAATTAGACACTGTGCGGTCCTTGCATGAAAGGAAATCGACTGGGTGGTGGCTTGTAATACGTCTATTTTGTCGGATGTTCGCCAACTCTCGCGTGTGCCGACGGCTCATCACCAACGCTACTACTCGTCTTCCCCCTTTCCATTTTCCCCTCACTCATTGTTTTAAATGTATATATATATATATATATATATATATATATATATATATATATATATACATATATATATATTTATGTTTATATATATATTTATATATATATATATATATATATATATATATATATATATATATATATATATATATATATATATATATATATATATGTATATATATATACATATATATATTTATAGTTTTTCTAGCGTTTTTTTTACGTTGTCAAATATGATGTTTGTGCTTTCTTGTTTCCCGACCAGATATCCGGTTAAAAATATTCCATCCGGTCGTTAAGGACAAATAAAGTGCCATCGGCTTACGCCGACAATATAATGCGAGTGGCATGAAAGTCTTCTTTGGTTGGATTGTTTTTGCAGCATCTGCTTAATTCCGGGTAAAGAAACAAGCTAGAGCTTGGTGGGGACCCATTGCCTCAGTCCTCGCAAAATCACGCAAGGTTCAGAAAGGCTATCACTTCGCGGGCGCTCGCAGCCTCACCGGCTGTCGCTCGCACTACCGCTGGCATTTGCAGCCTGGTGCATAGCAGAAAACCTAGCAACAACTGCAGTGCTGCCCATGGTTGCTGCTTCGACGGTACCGACTGCCTGGAAAACCATTTCAATATCACTTAGCTGCATAATGTACCCGGGTGAACACACAGTGTAGCGGAGGGCAACATAACATCCCATGCAATTACATCAACTCAATAAAGAACAATCCGAATTGTGCAAAAGTATATAGCGGTGAACTCACAATAATCCATTGCGTCTTTTGGCTATTTCGGAATTTTCCTTTACGGGCTATTTGAAACGTGACATCCTGACCTAAGTTCATGCAACCTACTTTAACTTTCGGAACAGTCACAATGCCATTTTTAAAAAGTGCAGAACTGAAGTTCGATATTTTATATTTCGAAGCAAGTAATACAAAAATAGGGTGTTCCCGCTAAAACTCTACATATCAGCTCTAAATTAGACATGCATGGTTATTCTTGCGCCAGTGTATCATGGTCTGTTTTAATGTGTTTAAAACGGTATATCACTGAAATATAAGCCTTTCCACGTTCAAGGCACGTGCTGGGATGAGAATGTCGGTTATCTGAGCCTGAGTGTTGTGTTGCAGAAGTATTCGAACTCGTGATGTCAAATGTTGAAAAGAAGTGACAAAATGTCTCCAAATTGTGGTAGTAGACGATATATCAGTTATACCTTCCGATGAATTACAAGAAGATAAAAACATCCACAACACAGCAATCACATTATGATCACCGATAAACCATTCACACAAACGTTTATTGCATCTCGAAAAAAAATACCTACGAATGTAGTGAAATATCAGGAAGGACAAAAACATCAGGTGGCGCCGTTGACAATGAATGCGCTTACTCAGTCAATGACGTCCATCATTTCAGTTCCAGAATATGGGGTTTGAAACACCAGAAAGTTAATATTACAGTGGCTGGCGGAGTGGCTGATATTACAGTGGCTGGTGAACTGCTTGAGAACTAATTTGGCGCGAAAGCATTCCATTGCCACATGCTGAGCCTGAAATGAATCGCATTGGATCATGAGCCGTCTACATCGATGTAATGAAATAAAGTAACACAATGCAATGCAATACAATAATTTGTTTCAGTACATAAATATAATGCAATGCAATGCAATGATCTACAGATGTGCAGATCATCCCGTACCTTGTCAGAATCCCAGTTCAGATTGATTATCTGTCACTGCGATAATATTAATCAACACAATCTGTATCAGCGCGCACACCAACACGTCTCACTTCACCCAACGTCCATTAACACACGCCCCGCATCGGTAAGCAGTTCATGAACTATTACGGTGCTGTGTGTCACTGGTGCGAACTTGTGGTACCCCTGTGTTCCTTTCATCGTGATGGCTGTCGGGAAGCGCTCGGTGAGGTGGGTCGTGACATCCATTGCCTCCTGCTTTGATACAAATATGAAATTGATGCAGCTGGCTAGCTTGCGCAACAGATACTCAAGCATGTCCTCAGCCGTCAGTATCTGGTTGTTAAGCGGGCGCCTGGGGCTCTCTGGAGACCCGGCACGCTTGGCTGTGCCCCCTATGCCGTCGCAAGCGCCCTTGCCATGATATATGACAAAAAGCCACTCACAGGGTACCCAAAGTCTGCCTGATGGTGACACACATTAACGAAGCCATGCTTATTCGCATACTGCCGTCTGTGAAATAAATATTTTTTTGAGGTTAGATACTGCGGTCCGAATTTCTGGGATAAGCCGTTGCAGGAACGCATGCACCATGTCAGTGTTGTGCTTTGTGCCGCCAGAGATACAGCAGTAGCTCTGATGGCACAGTGTCTCGTCCTCACGCCAGTACACTATAAACGAATGCACCGTACACAGGGACGAATTCCAGTGGAAGGCTTGAGCTACATCCTGCACTACAAATTAATAAGTTTCGGCGAAATCGTACTAGACATCACTTTGCCCTCCTTGGCAGTAGCCTTTGCGTAGGTGAAGTGCTAGCCTTGTTTTCAAGCCACAAAGTGGTGTCTGGTCAGCTTCACGGTTTGCTGTGTCAAATATCGCATGCTTTCCTCTTTGGTCTAGACTATTTCTGAGAGTGTACAGCGATGTGAGCTCATCCACTGTTTGTACCTAATCTAATTATCCATGTCATCATCTGGGGTTAAATCACCTTCACCCTCTTCTCCTGATTTGTCCGCGAGGATAATCCTCAGAAAGTTCATCTTTCGTTCGTCTTCATCAGGGCAGTCTTCACAGTTGTGCGTCATGCAATCACGGTTTTCTGTGCCACATACAGCGTGATCGAGCAGGTCACTGTATTTGAGACCGGGAAGACCGAGAGCGGATATGAGCAGTTTTGGGTTTTCATGATAAGTGCACACACACACACACCGAGTGCGTCCCACTGCTGCCTGCCAAGTCGCAATGCTGCGGACGAAGGACAGCAAAGGCTAGAAAGCTGATGCGAGAATTTCAGAGGTCTGCTTGTATAGATCATATATCTCACACAAATTTTCCAAAGCAAGCCTTTTCTGAACTCTACTTTTGGTTCCATCAACCTGTCGCACCGTGACACAGTCGGTCTTGCCGAGACATATCCGGATGATCTGTCCCGACGCATAAAATAGCTTTACTTTCACCTTGACTGCCTCCGACTCCCTCATAAATTGCCTTGCTTCACAGGCAGCACATTCAGCGAGAGTGAGCAGTGAACACTGGGCATCCAAACACGGTGCCACCCCTTGTTTGTGCCCTCCCTGATATTTCACTACCTTCGTATGTTTTTATTTTCGCGAGGTAATAAATGGTTGTGAGAATGGTTCCTCGGTTATCGGAATGCGAATAATGTATTGTGGATGCTCTCTCCTCTTGTAATTCATGGCAAGGTAAAACTCATAAATCATCTACTACCACAATTTGGAGACATTTCTGCCAATTTGTTTAGCCCTTGACCTCACGAGTTAGAACACTTGGGAAACACAACAATCAAGATCAGATGGCTAACATTATCATCCCACCACGTGCCTCAAACGTCAAAAGCCTTGCATTTCAGTAATATATCGTTATAAATACATATGCATGCGGGCCATGATAAACTAGCGCAAAAACAACCATGCATGTATAATTTTGAACGGATATGTAGATTTTTAGGAGCAAATCCCTATTTTAATTTTATGCTTCGTAAGATAAGATATCGAACTTCACTTCTGCATATTTTAAATTCGCATTGTGACTGTCCCGAAAGGTAAAATTGGTCACGTGACCTTAGGTTACGATGTCACGATTTCAAACATCCCGTAAGCGAAAGTTTCGAAATAGCCAAGCAATAGCCAACCAGTGGGTCTTTGGGAGTTCATCGATATATACTTTTGCGCAATTCAGATTGTTCTTCATTGAGTTAAAGACCTCAAAAGACACCCTTGTTAGGTGACATCTCAAAAATTCAAAATGCTACAACTCCTTGACCGTTGATCTTATGTTTCTAAACATGGCATAGCTGGATTCAGCGCATCAGATAACCCCACACAAATATTTTCATCAAAATATATAATATTTTGTGTTATTCTAGCCCTTTCATTTCTCGATTTGTCGTGGAACGAGAACGAGAACGAGAACGAGAACGAGAACGTATAGAACGAGCCTATATCAATCTTGGCCAATTATATTTTGATTGGTTTAAAGAGCACACTCCATCATAGGTATCAGGTAATCCCGAGAACTCCGCCTCCGGTTTACAGTTATGTGTCATTACGGTTGGTTCGA
Source organism: Ashinkailepas kermadecensis (assembly GCA_034440615.1). NCBI lineage: Eukaryota > Metazoa > Arthropoda > Thecostraca > Neolepadidae > Ashinkailepas > Ashinkailepas kermadecensis. Next base: position 235,389 of record JAOTOM010004850.1, on the reverse strand, counting down.
GGTCAGGATTCCATCATAGGTATTAGTCCAATATATCCACCAATGGATTCACCAACAGCCGCTCAGTCAATCATCTGACATAGTCTTGCTCAATACAATGTCATAAATATCCGCGTTTCGTGTCTATTAAACCACTCGTTATATCCGGCTATGCCTAGCCGTCACAGTCGGAACGCAGACATGATTTCATGAAATACATAGCCAATCGGCATCTAGCGCATCGGCCCCTGATATCGATTAACCAATCCCTTGTTTATCTAATTATGCAGTTCCTAGTGGTTAAAACAGTTGTTATCATTATTTTCATCGTATTTTCAACCCCATGGAATTATCCATGCAGGTTTACAAACAGTCTCCTACTTCATTCATCGGCAGCACGGGACATATGGAAAAGTTATTGGCTGGATTGAAACATTGCTAAGGGGAAGGAAACAAAAGGAAGTATGAAATGGATATCAATCTGAATGGAAGAATTCTGATTGGTGTGCCACAGGGCTCCGTTCTAGATCCTCTTCTATTTATAATCTTCGTGAACAATATTGAGGTTAGGCTGAGGAATAGGCTGCTAAAATTGCTCATCATATCACACTGGTAACAATGGCCACGCGGCCGGTCCTCTGAACGGACCCGGCCGGTCCTCTGAATGGACCCGGCCGGTCCTCTGAATGGACCCGGCCGGTCCTCTGAATGGACCCGGCCGATCGGCCGGTCGACCGGTCCACGGCCTTTTTGCGGCCAGCTGGCCGGCCGACCCGAGACGCTTCCCCGACCGGGGAAGCCTGCAGGGAGGTATCTATACCTCCCTGCAGGCTTGGGGGTGGGGGTGCACGATGCATTATGGGTTCGGAAAATGTAGCTGCCTCTCAGGGCTGATGCTAAATTTGTTCAGAGACACGAAGTCTCGAAAGAAGTGGTGGGACTCAGCTTTACCGGGTTCAAAAGTTAATCAACTTTTCAAATGGGCAGAAAGGACATGTGACAGATATTCACACGGAGCACCTTATTTCACGCATTCTAACAACTGACATCATGGTAAAGTATCATGAGCTGAGCTTGATCAAGGCCCTTCTGTGGACTGGCGAAACGATCAATTTGCGACCGATGTGTAGCATAATGCTAAACACGACTAGCGCCAGACGAAGAGGCCGTGATTGCCAGGAGGTAGGAGCGAACACCAACCAGCAAATATCAGCTCAACCACGGAGCAGCCAACTTAGCTTACTTCAGTCAACTTAGCATAGCGACCTGGTCAGTTGCCGTTGTCAATGTATGTAGAACAGCATGGTTTATCGCTGCAGGCTGGTGAAGTGGCATGCCTCAATGCTGGTCACACCAGGGACACTTCGGTCGGGAAAAGGCTTCTTTCCGGGAAGTCTCGAGTGCATCCCCATCAATTTTTTTTTATCAGCCAGACACGCCCCTCTCAGAGTAAAAGGTGCGCTTCCAGTGCGCTCGAGTGAATCCCCTTCAAATTATTCAGCCAGAGGCGCTCCTTGGAAGGAAAAGGCCCCCATTTAGTGTGTTTCAGTGAACCCCCTCGAATTTTTCAGCCAGAGGCCCCTGAACCAGAGACCAAGTTCCCCTCATGACAATTTCTGAACTAGCTCCTGCCCCGAGTAGTCTCTTTTCCTTCCGAGGGGAGCCTCTGGTGGCAAAATTCGAGGGGAGTCCATTCTGGCACACTGAAGAGGCCCTTTTTTCTATCGGATGGGCGCTTCTGACTAAAGAAAATTATAGGGGGTTCACTGGAGCCTTCCCGGATTGGCACCTTTTCCAGGCTGGAGGAGCGGCCACATTCCATGGGAGGGAGGCACATTTCCCCAGTTCCCTCCTCCTGTGTCTGCCCCTGACTCCTGCATCTGCAAGCCAGCAGCTGGCTGCGTTCAGGCTATTAGTTTTCTCCTTCCTCCGGAGAAGACGGTCCTCTAGCCGACGCAGACGGACTGTGCATTTCGGGTAGCTGGAATCTAAGAAGACGGCACCAAGTTAGACCTGCTGGTGGCAAGTCTTTCTATGTCGAACACCACACAGGTGCGGACTATCACGGCCCAGACGCCCAGGTTCGTGGCCCATATTGACGCCCTGAGGCGTAGGTTGGCGCAATCGCGAGCGGCCCTCCTGGAACCCCTATTACCCCTCAAGCAGCTCGAGACCAGAAGCCGTTCCAGCTGCTCCTGCGGATGCACTCAGAACTGGATACAGCAGGAGATGCCTCACACGTCCGAGAGCTGTTGAAGACTATATCGTCAACGGCTGTCGCAGGCAGCCTGGGCAGCATTATCGCTGTTGCCAGAGGAAGCTCGTCTGGACCAACTGGCCACTGCAGCTGACATATTTTAGGAAGCCTCGGCTTCAGGTCTGGTGTCAGCAATGACTGCAAAATACTCAGCAGCGCAGACGGTGCCAGTCGGTGCAGTGCCTCCGGACACCAGTACGCTGGCCACACTACAGGGTATAGTCGCGACGCTAACGGTGGCGGTCAGTCGCCTGGAAACCGTCCCAAGTGACAGGTCACCAGAATGAACGGGCGGATGTCACAAGTTCCAGGGCCATCGGCGGAGCCATCGGCAGGACCATCGGCGAGGACATCCGTGGGACCATCGGTGGGACCATCGGTGGGACCATCGGTGGGACCATCGGTGGGACCATCGGTGGGACCATCGGTGGGACCATCGGTGGGACCATCGGTGGGACCATCGGTGGGACCATCGGTGGGACCATCGGTGGGATCATCGGTGGGACCATCGGCGGGGCCATCGGCGGGACCATCCGTGGGACCATCGGTGGGACCATCGGCAGGGTCATCGGCGTTCCCGCCCCGATCGCAGCCCGCGGTTGCATGCTTTTTGCTCTATGCCCATGTCCATTTCATATTGGGGTGAGGGGGGAAATTCACTATTGGAGGGCAAAATTGAACATGGGGGGGGGGAGCACATGTCCCTCCAAATGTATGCAAAACAACACCACTGATCTTCAGTATTGGTATATGCATCAGTGCATATATCTTTGTATCAATATTGGTAGGTTGGGACACCTCACACCAGAAAGAATAATTCCCATTGACCTAACGGCACGTCATGACAGCCTACCACGAGATGACGCCTTCGTCTCCGCCACTAAGGGGAATGCGAAGTCAAATTTCGCCACTGTAGAGAAATTCCTCGTTGAACGAGAAACGTGCGGAACGCCTGTCCATACACGTGCAATATGTTCAAATTCTGACATTTCAGCTGCAAATGGCACCGAACGCAAGGCATGCTTCCACCCTAAGAAAACTATTGCTACTCCATTCAAGTATTTCGCCGGTCCATATTAGCAGCATCCTAAGAATTTGGGTGCCGTCTAGCAGCTTAACTGGATAGACTCATGACCCTTCCCCAGCCATGACCGTGCCATTTCGTGCCATTCCTAATCGCTCTGGCATTACTGGGTGGAGTGGAGAGGGGGTAAGGGGGGGGGGGCGAAGAGGGCCGGTTGACTCCGAAATCTCCCCCACTCACCTGACGAAGCCACCAGGCACCACGGCTGTGCCAGCGGGTACAGACAATTGCGGACGAGACGATGACCATCCCTGCTGTCACTGCTGTGTGCCCTGCAGTCACTGTCACGCCACACCACGCCTCCGTGCAGTGCCCCGCCGTGCCCCGCCGTGTCCCACCATGCCCCACCGTGCATCATCGTGCCCCACTGTTCCCCAATGTACCCCACTGCGCCCCACCGCTCCCCACCGTACCCCCACTGTTTCCAACGATGTATCACTGTGCCCCACCGTTACCCATCGCGCGCCACCGTGTCTCACGGCGCCCCACCGTGCCCTGCCGCACCTTAGTTTAGCGCTGTTTTGCAAGCAGTGTTTTGAGCGCTTCGCCTGTAGTGAAGGTGGGGTGGGAGGAGTTATCCGGTTATACCAGGTCCGGTGAAACAACTTGCCAGATGATGATCCAGATGACGGCCGGAGCCAGGCGAAGGAACCATTTAGTGTCGGGTCAGACCGGCAGGTGGCACCACGGAGAGCACTTCGCATCATAGACCGCAGCTGACTGTCGGGGTACATACCGTAACGCCCGCCAGATACCAACAGCTGACTGTCGGTAATACCGTAACGCCGCCAGATACAAAGCGACTGTCGGGGTAATACGTAACGCCGAGATACACTGTCGGGGTACAACCGTAACGCCCGCCAGATACCAACAGCTACGTCGGGGTACATACCGTAACGCCCGCCAGATACCAACAGCTACTGGCGGGGTACAACCGTAACGCCCGCCAGATACCAACAGCTGACTGTCGGGGTACATACCGTAACGCCCGCCAGATACCAACAGCTGACGTCACAGCGTCAGCGCGATCAGTGGCATCAGCAGGGATGCAGGATCGAAATGTCAGTTGCGGGCTCAGCCCTGGGTCGACAAGCCTAGAGTACCTCAAGTACCAATTTCTTCCCGGATTTTTGCCACTTTATTTTGCCATCTTGAAAAAGAAAATGTTATTTTCCTCTTTTTTTCCAGTTTTCCATGAGCCTAGCCCATCCGGGAGCAAAAAAATCGGGAAATGGTTCGTGGAGAAACTACTTCCGAATATGGAGAACCCACTCAATGCCGAAACGACTTCTTTGCCCTTTCGCTTCAGATCGTGCCTAATTGCATTACTATTTGTACGGTATTTATATATATTACTTCAAGTTTACGTCCATCAAAACGGATTAAAAACGATGCGAAATGAAACAACATGTAACCATCACAGCAAACTCCACAATACAATCAGTGCTAAATAAGCAGTGTGATTATCGACTTGAGAAAACTTGCAATAGGATTGCTTGTTCTATTTCAATTTATCAAAGAGGACAGTCACCATCAGTGCTAAACAATACTGAGAAGAACCGCGAGAATACCGTCACCACTCATTGGAAATGTTGGCCAATCTTTCACCTACCTAGGCTGAACACGAGTGGCATGTCTTACTCGCCATTTATGCCGCACATTTATGCCTCAAAATGAAAAACCGCGCCAAGCGTTTCATACCGGATTGTCAGAGATTCAGATAATACTCATAGTGATCTTAACGTGGAATTGATATGCTTACAATTAAGGTAACTGGCATGCTACTGTATCCAATACTGCAAACACAATTAGGCAGGAAGTTGAAGTTTTAACAAAATATGTTATTTCCAATGTAGGTAGGTACTAATGTGATTCCGATGACTCATGAACGTCTGATGAAAATGCAACATCAGGGCAAGAACGAGGTTCTATTCCAGATCTTGGGTACACTTATTCCAAACCTCGACACGACTGTCAGGAAACAACATTTTCAATAGCATCTTTTGATAACAAGTGTCATGCACAATCGACGTATTTGCGTATGAGACTTGTAATTTTTCCGTTCACACGTACAACTGTAAAGCATCATATCAAATCCCTGCACCTTCTTCAGGATCATCAAGCACAAAAGAGCATAAGAAGTCGCGCATGTTGAGTTGGATGGTGAAGATTTGTGTGACTTAATATTCACTGGCATTGGCGTCGCCAGAGGCGTAGAAACGCCTAAAAAAAGGTGGGGGCCAAAGTAGCTTTTGAAGTTGATCCTAACCATGCATCGCCATAGCATTCATACTTAGCTTTCATGAAAAGTGTTTGGGACATTGACCCCCTGCACCACCCCCTGTTGCTACACTTATGGACGTCGCTAGAATGTCTAGGCTTGAGGGCAAAAAGCGTGCTGAATCGGTTTGTCGCCAGGAAAAAAACTCGTCAACATACCCTGATTTTTTCCAGGATTTCGAAAAAGTCCCCATATCTAGGGCATTACTTTTAAGGTTGGGGGAGGGGGAACTGCTTGCTGACAGGGGTGGAATTTCATATATTTTTGGGGCACCGCACCCCACGATTTCAGACTTTAACATGACGCCTATAGTGATCAGTGGCGTACCTAGGATTTGCGCTAGGGGGAAACGGATTTGAAGGGGGCCACCTACCCCTATTAAAAATACCTCCCTGATTTCTACAACGATTTATTCAACGGGATCAATGCTTATTTTTTAAGTACAATAATTAGTCGCCAACTTAATTGTATTGTGGAGGGGGCCTAATCTACCACCATCGTTTCTGAGTCACCGAATTTCAACCCTAACTCCCCCTCCTCATCTCTTTTGTTAAATATGCTCCCAGATTGGCTACCGAGCCAGATGCCCTAACTAGGTGCTCTTGTTTGGATCCGCTGCGTTTTTCTTCGTCTATGTGTAAAGATGTGTTTTAGGGCTCCAGATCACTTTTGTTATAGACCTCGCATATTTTTTAGACCCAGGCCATTCTTTAGGCTTTGCTCTTATTGTTGTGCACGGACGATATTTGTAGATACCGGCTGGTTTTCGAAGACACTGATGTGTTTATTTAGTGCCCGGTCTTTTTGCTCCTTTTTAGGACCATGTCGCTTTTTGAGGGCCTCAACCTGTTTTTGAGCCCCCATGCGGTTTCCTGGCCTCGGTGTGCTTTGGGGGCCTCCGATGTGTGTTTTAATGCTCCCGGTGGTGCTTAAAGCTGCGACGCATGTTTTAAGGTTTTGCGGGTTTTTACGAGACTCTACGCTTTGGAGGGCCGGTGCATTTGCAGCCTCTCGTTGTGCTCTTAGGGTCCTGCTGTGTTTATTTGGGGCTCCTGATGAAACTTTCTGGGACCCCAGCTGGATTTAGGGGGCCCGGTATGTTTTCTCGGGGTCCCGGCCGAATTTTCGAGTCGAGGCGCGTGGTTCCGGGGACCCGACGCCAGTTTTCTGGGCTCGAAACAATGTTCGGCGACTGAGTGATTTTTAAAGTCCGAGTCTTGGCCTGATTTTTCGGGCCCTCGGCGCCATATGCTTCTGTCCCGCCGCGATTTTGGAGCTCCGGTACGCTTCCTCGGGGCTATACGCGATTTCTGAAGGCATCTGGTGGTGTGTTTGGGGCTCTGGAGCGATTTCCCTGGCTCGGTTATTTTTTTCGAAATTCCTCCTTATTTTGTAGGGCTCCGCCTTGATTTTTCTTTCACTTCCCGATACGATTTTTCGACCACGCTACGCCAATTTTTCGAAGCCCCGACAGAAGTTTTTGATGCTCCGACAGGAAATTGCGTGACTACCGACTGGAATCTTTGGTCCCGAGCGCGATATTTTTTTTTGGGGGGGGGGGGGCTCGGCGCCAGTTTATTATTGCAAATAAGTAAGAAAGTATTGCACCTCAAAACATGCTTTTCAGGATGCTCAGAACCCTATTATTAAACACATTACCAGGTGTTCATCAATCTCATTTCTGTGACTCACATCCCATGAAATCATGAATGCATGGATGCTAATATCTACATGTGCTTGATTAATGAGTGGCATTTACCGGTGGCTATTTATATTGCCATTGTTCAAGCATTGCATGCTGTATATTGACTGTTAATATTGGTTTTATTGGTGTTTGCATTGCTTGCATTTTTCATGAGCTTGACTGCCAAAGTTCGGGGGCTGGCTGCCAGGTTAGGGGGCTGAGCTGAAATTTGGGGGGCTGGAGCCCCCGCCCCAACTGAATAGGATCCTACGCCCCTGGGCATCAGTGGAGGCTTCAGCAGCTCCCGGGTGCTCACAATGAACACGAGGAGCATCTCAGACACCAGAACCGACAAACGGTCTCTCGCCGCCCCCGCATCCCACGACAAGCGATGTTTATCGGCGAAAATAACATTGAAACATCGCTCAACGGCAAAAGAGCAAAGCAGTGTGGCATGGGCATCGCCATGGATAGGGATCTGGGAAGGCATCCCCCGGAAATTCATGAAGTTTAGCACTGCGCCTATAACGCTGCATGGATAAAATCGACCTAAAAACCCTCTTGTCACCCTTTATCCAAACTTCGTGGCGCCGCCCATTCAGTGTGCAGACGGCATGGAGATATTCCCGGCTTCAATGCAAGCATCCCGACACCAGCCAAAATCTTACAGAAGTCTGCCACTCCCAGGCAGCCCCGGCAGACAGAGGCAAAAAAACCTGCTACTCGGCCATGAGCGTGGGTGACAGATATTTGAAAAATATCTCAAGTTATGGTGACAACTTACGGTACCGTATTATCATTGAGTATGGATTGTATTTATCATCAGGCCGCTTTCCTTCTTAACATACCCAGTGAATTTGTTTTTCTTAACCATCCAGACATATACGTACTCATCTTGTTTCAGTACATGTATCAGAAGCGTACCGAAGCAGTTTAGTAGCTATGATCGAGGGGACAGGGGGGGCTGAAAAAAACGGTAATCACTCGAGGTAAAGTCCATAGGTTTTAACATTGCCGTGGTAAGTCCTGTCACCTACGAACTGTCCCGTCCCCTTCCAGAGATTGAACTCGACGCAACAGTTCCGTTTTCTGGCGCAGTTTGTGGCGCGTGACACGGCTCGCATCACAGGTAACGAGATATGGGTGACATCATGTGAAAGCCCCAAATGTTGGCTATCCGTCGGGCACAATTTCGTTGCGGTCGGGTTAACGTGCTGCGCGTGCGCGTCACGGGGGTCCTGAGAGAACGGGTGTCCGGTGAATCACCGGCCACCCATAGGAATAGCATGTACAACTGAGATTTTTCGTTCGGAAAATCACCAATTTTAGCGCTCCCCACCGGCCCGATTCAGACCGCCATATCTCGACAACCAATGTACCGATCGACACCAAACTAACACCTCAGTGTTGCCACGACAATTGTCAACATCGCCGTGGCAACCGTTTCCGAGGCACCCGCCACACGCACGCGAGGGTGGTGTGGAAAGCGGAAGCGACGTTTTTGAGCGTTTTTCACGATTGGGTCTGGTTCTCGGAAACGGCTAAACTTGGCGACTTGCCGTCACTTTCACCTCTTGGCCCCATGTACCGGCTACAATTTTCCGATTGACTATCAGTGGCTGCAGTGTGTGCGGGCGCCGTCATCGTGACACGGGCTGCACGTGCTTCGGTCCGTGAAAAAGGCTCTGCTTTCCACTGTCTCCACACCACTGTCGAATGACATTTCGCGGATAAAGTTGTATACTCGGATAGCCCCACTCTTTGTGATGCACACAGGTCTTTCGGATTTTATCGGATTTATCCATCGCAAATACTTTCGTTGGAATCGTCCATGCCCGCAACCGTTACCAGGCGTCACTTTCAGCAATCTCAAGCGGCAGGCGGGACAGTGTCCTGTCACCGTCCAGAGATTGAATCCGACGCAACAGTTCCGTTTTCCGGCGCAGTTTGTTTTCAAAGCTGGTTTCAGTGTGTACGTATCTACCTAATAAGTACCAAGGCGCTGTTGAAGCTGAACCATGGCTCGACAAGATCTAGTATCTAACCCGTACTAGTGATTGAGCAACAGAAGCTGCCAGCCGCCCTCAAGCCCCGCCCTCCCCTCCCAGCTGTCTCGTAGGTGTCCTTCCCAGGACATCTGCGAGAAGCTCCACCCCCGGGTGACGTCAGACACCCGCACCACTAGCTGGTTGTTAGCCGGACTAGCCGGCCGACGCTACTAGTCGGTTGCTCGCCGGATAAGCTGGCGTAGCCCCCTCCCAACCCACTTCGGCCCACCGGTGCCTCGGGCACCGTCGGGAAACCGAATTGTACCGGCGACCAGCCTTGATTGTCTTTGTCCCCTCCCACCCAATAGGATAGAGCTGACAGAGGTACCTTTCTGGTTCAATGGATCGGGCTAGCGTTACACAACCGTGACTGCCCCCGCCTCTGTTCAGCTACACCCATCCCTCCAAAACTCTGTCTTTCTACCCCTTTTTTCACGACACTTCCTTCCACACCTTTCCTTGCAGCACCCCATCAGCGTGACTATCTTTTCTGCACCCCTTCAGGACGCCCTTCTCACACACCCGCACTTCCGCCCTCGTCTGCCGGGTACAATCCCCGCACCGCCCCGGTATGCCCGGGGACCCCCGCCCCCTCGGGAGGACGGAGGCCGTCTGCCGCGGCCGGGAGCCCGCCTGCCCCCTCCTAGGGACCCCCCGGAGGGTGAATCGTTCGTTCTCCTGACGAAAACTGAGGGCTCGTGGACCCGAACCTCCCCGTTCGCGATCGCGAGGGAGCTGGACAGATGGACCGGTGGCGTGATTTCCGCCAAGGTCCTCCACTCCGGTTCCCTCCTGGTCCGCGTACGAGAGGCGGCCCATGCCCGCATATTACTGAGCCTGAGGGACTTCCTGGGATGTGAAACCGATGTTGAGATGGCCGACCGACTCAACATGTAATTTACGACGGAATATGCGCCCGAGCTCGCGGAGCTCTCCGAGGAAGAGCTCCTCGCGGAGCTCGGGCCGCAGGGAGTGTGTGAGGTGACGCGTCTGGGCCGCCGGGCCAGACCGGGACCAGTTCTAAAACTAGGATTTCGCTCCCTCACCCCTCCGAGCCACGTCATGGCGGGCTACCTAAGGGTGGCACTCCGCCCCTGGACCACGCCCCCTTCGCGCTGCACACAATGTCAACGCTACGGACATCTAAGCCGGGCGTGCCGCGCGTAGACGCCAGTATGCGGCCGCTGCGCCGAGGGCCACCCGTCCGAAAAATGCGGCTCCGATGAGCTGCGGTGTGCGGCATGCCAGGGCCCACACCTTGCCTCGTCCCCTAGGTGCCCTGCCTGGCTATACGCCAAAGAAAGGCAGGCAAGTCGCCTCGACACACAGCGCGGCGCTCCGTCCTCACCACCAGCCGGGTGGTCCAGCCCCAGGTTGACCCCACTGTGGCCGACCCCAGCAGAGGCGGCTCAACGCCCCTCACCCCTCCTGCCTGAACCGACAGAAGACCGCCCACCCGCCTTCATCCCAACCTCGCCCGCTGCCGGCCACGCGCCCCGCCCCCAGAGCGAACCCGACCGTCTCCCGGCCCCCGTACCGCCAGCAGACCGCCCCTTTGCCGGTGACGCGCCCCCCTCCCGTGGAGGACCCCGCTGACGCTGGCCCCCCTCTACCACAAGGCAGCACCACCGCTGGCTGCACGCCCCGCTCCCGTCGCGGGGTGCTCGACCGCCTGGCCCCCCATCCGTCCCCAGGCCGCTCAGCCCAACAGGGCTAGAGAGAGAAGAGCGAGAGAGAGAGAGAGAGAGAGAGAGAGAGAGAGAGAGAGAGAGAGAGAGAGAGAGAGAGAGAGAGAGAGAGAGAGAGAGAGTCGCGATGGGTGGGACGCTATAGCTACATCCTTGAAAGTTCAAAGTTACTCGAACAGTTCTCACTGTTGGTCGACCTTGCAGGTCAGGTCAAACAGGTCAATGTGAGGGTGCAGTCGCTCAGCCATCCTCGCCGTAGTATTGGGACGCTGGTTGTAAAACAAATGTAAGTTCGTGCGTCAATGCTGATGATATGCAAGCTGAAGACGTAGGTTTTCACATGGAGTGGCAGTACTATTTGAGCCACGTATAACTGTGCCAAAGCTCACTGTACAGTGTACACTCCGACCTGCCGAAAGGCTTGACTGGCTGCTGGCTTCGTAGTTCCTTATTTTTCATTTTCGTAGGGCGACACCCGTCGCTCTTTTCGCATTTTTGTTTCTAGGGGTGACACCCGTCACCCCACGCGTTTTTCATCTTCATCGTACTTCCGTTCCCTGTGTTCCTGTGCGTTCTTCATCTTTATTTAAGTTACATTAGGTAGGGTTTTCCCCGCGATGGGGAAAAAACGAAAGAAGGACGCTGACCCATGCTCGCCAACGGAATCCGACTCTGAATTCCCGCCACGGACAACAAAAGATGACCATCGCGCGACCCCGGACTCGGCCCCTGATGCCTCATCTCATGATACCACCATTGATGACCCGTGCCGGACTATTCCTTTGGATGACGCCATGGAAGCCCTTTGTGCCTCACCGAACCCTGCTCGTCCCAAGACCACGACTTCGCCTCGCAATCCGGACCATACCATCACTCTCCACGCCGCTGACCCACGCTCGAACCAGACCACGCCCTCCCAACCTGAACCAATCCAATCCGTCGAACCCTACCTCGACAGTGCTGGCTCTTACATAGTAGTCAAGCCTGTCGAGGAAACCGAAACTAAAAAAAACTTGCACCACTGACCACACTTACACAAACCACCCTGGCTCCAAGCACACAGACCACTCAGGCCAAACAGACTCCAACTAATTCCACAAGGAATGCCAGACCCCCGCAGCCAGGGGGACACGATAGAAATTAGGGGGGGGAATCGCCACTTTTCACAAACTGGGTGGCATGTCCCTCCCCAGCCTCCCCAGAGATTACATCCATGGTGACCGTAATGACATATGTAGTACCTCTGCAGGCTGACGCCGACACCTTTGCGTCTACGAGCACGACGCGCACCCCCTTCGGTCTGCACTGGCACTGTTCCACCTGTCGTCACGTGTCGCCGCTCACCGGCGCGCATGCGCAGTGACCAGCCAATGAGCGTCGGCGCGGTCTTCTGCTGCGCTTGGCGCGAAACGTCGGCGTCGGCGGCGTCGGCGAAAGCGGTCACCCAACAGCCGCACGTGGTCTGGCGAGTGGCCACAGCGAGAGGCGGGCACGTCGCTCCGCTATATACAACGCCGCTCGGCCGGCTGGGCCAGTCAGTCTCCAGCCCGGTGCCGGCAGGTCACGTGGTCCCAGTGCGCAGGAACTCGGACGCCGTGGTGTATCGGAACAGCAACAGAGCAACGTCGGACCCGCCTGAACTCGCCATGCCTTTCAGGTGAGGAATTGGAGCTCGGCGGTCGCTGGTGGGAGGAGTGATGTTGATGTTGCACATGTTGACACCGTGTGTATGGTCTCTGCATGTCCATTAGGGCGGGTTATACTCCGGTGCAAAATGAATTTGAATGAAATTTTAACATGAGGGGTGTCTAAATGATGTAGTTTTTCATAAGGAATTCAAATATGAGTTGTTGTTGTTGTTTTTTTTGTTTTTTTTTTTTTTGGGGGGGAGATAGGATAACTCTAACCTACATCACTCATGCAGCTTTAAATCGCAAATTTTATCCTTTCGAGCCCCTTTATAACATATTGAAAGACATGAGGGAAATCATGCATATTGACAAAGTCAAATCAAGTTTACATCTTTATTAACAGGTAAACTGCATGCATATCACTGGGTACAATTACAAGGAACAATTCGTGACTTCCTGAACTCTACCAGGTTGCACAAGTTCTGCTTTGACTCATTCTTGGACATCAGCCTCCTGCTGGTCACCTGAGCCCTGATCCATCCATACCTCTTTTCCTGTACGAAGTACTTAGCAGAAGCATCAGTGACCATTTTCACAACTCTCAATAAGTCATGTGTGGCAAGGCCAGCTGAGCACCTCCATGGGGGTGTTGATGAAGTTCTTCATCTCCGAGTTGCTTAGGGAGCAGATGAGAGGTGGCTCTGATACAAAATCTGACCAGCTGATCAAGTCCACAATGCTGAAAGCATCACGATTGATGTCAGGTGCCCTTCTGGTTTTGACATAGAGGTCCCTCAGCTGAGTGTCTAGGTCCTCCTCTTCCCTGATGGCGACTTTCTCCACCCCTCAATTCTCTCCTTTTGATCCTCAGAGCACAGCAGTTTTTGGATTATGGCTTAACTGTGGGCATGCCAAGCAAATACTCTCACAGTCGGCATCGTACGGTCCAGCACCTCCTTCTCTTGGGACTTGAGGTAGTCCGGCTGAAACAGGATGTGTCTAGGCCCTTCGATCCAGGAATGCTTGACCTGCACAGTGAACAAACATGGATAGTGTAGTCCAATGATGAATTGCACAATTAATTGCAGATTCTTCAAGTTCTTTCCTTTAAGTCCGTGCTTTGACACCCAGAGCCTGAGAAGTCTGCTCGTTGTAATGGACCAACGGCTGTGGTTCACTGGTCCAATCTCCAACAGGGCCAACCGTGCAGGAAGCACTATCCCTGACTGCACAGGCAATCTTAGAGCCATAGTACTGAACAGTTGAGAGATCTTGAACCTTGTTAGGCAGCTTGATCAGTGAAGGGCCAGCAGAGATCCGGGGAAGTTTGAATTGATGTCCAAGTATGTAGAGATAAAAAAAATCAAGGGTCTATCCTATTGGCTCGGAAAATGTGTTGTTTGACAGAGTATGGGCATCAAGGGCAACAACGAGACGGCGCTAGGGAAGTTCAACAGTGTGCAGTGTGCAGTGCAGTCTTGTTGGGTCTCCTCCAATGGCCCACGAGGTCTTATCAAAACCACTGTCTTTCAAGCAGGAAAACAGGACCTTGGCAATCTACTCAGCAAGCGACTCCTCTTTAGTTCCTTTCTCTGAGGTAAAGTGGAGGAGATAATAGCTGCCAGGTTCACTAGCAACGTCATAGTGTTCTCCTTTGATCTGTGCAGGAAAAGATTGGTCACTGCCCTCAGCTTCCATAAAATCAATCACCACACTAGTCAGATAAATCAACCCATTAATGAGGATGCAGGATTGGAATCTCATCACAGCTGTTCTGTACCTTCCCTGCAGGCTCATGGGCAATTTTAGGGAAGAGCCCAACTTCAGGGACAAAGCCATCCTCAGCACCACTTCTCCCCAATCCCAGATCCCAGCTCTGATAGATCAGGGCTTCCAATTTTGTGGGATCCCTTGCGTCCAGTCTTATCTTTTCCCCCTGATGAAGGCAAGATCTCTCACATGAAACTTTTATCTCTGCTACATGAGCAGGTAACGTGGGCTTGAATGACACAACTGGTAATTTGACACTTGCAAATAAAAATATAAAATACCATGCGGACCTCTCTTTGGCATGAAGTTTGCCCTTCCCAAGAGAACACTGCACTGCCGAATTCCAGACCTCAATGAGCTTGGACATGATCACATTTTCATTGATAAGAGGTGGCCTGAAAAGAGCATTAGCTTTGCCCCACTAACAAATCAGACCACGTAGATGTCACTCACAACCTTGTCCACTGGGTAGTTCTCCTGTCATCTTCACCCTCAAGTGTCTCCCTCAAGTAGATGCCATACCACAGGATATCCCTCCCAGTTGGCGGTTCAGACACGGACAGCTTCCACACATTGCCAAAAAGATTACTCAGATGAGAACTTGATGTCTTCCTTGTTTCCTTGTTCCTTGTCTTCCATTTTAAGATCCGTACATTTATGGGTGTGGCAAAGCCAATTCTAGGTGGGCTTCAATCCCATTGCAAACGCCTTCTTAATGGCAAAAATGCAAGAGTCAGTATTGACGGCATATTTGGAACATACATATGTAGCTCTAGACTTTCCAGTTATTGCATTTATGCAGTTTACATTTGTGGCACAGCATACCCGACGTGTTCTTGGCACTTGTATACTTTTTCCAATAATTATCGAGCTGGTGCACATAGGCATAGGGCCAGGGAAGGCTTCTGATGGTCAATACGTTAACAGGCAGCAGACCAGAGAGAAGTACACTTGTTATCGCTCAGCGCGAGATCATTTTAGAATTAGCTGCATCACGTTGCACGGAGCGGATCAATATCAGTATTTAACAGCCTCATCTCTTACCTTGTTACTTCCTACTCACCGGACCGACTGCAGTCCCTTGTAGAAGGATGAATCAGAGCGATAGGAGTCATTTCAGTTAATTAGTATTTAAGTAAACTATGGTCGAACTGGAATTCCTACATATCAATTTAGTACCCGATCGTATAAGGAAAACTGTAATGATGTGAATACTGTGATTGCATTTTACAGCCACACAATGTTTTCCATACAATTATGGTTCATTGTAAATGCGATTTTTTTAAATTTCCCCATGAGATTATAGCTTTTGCAGGCTAGTTGTTAGTAAAGCGAATAACTTGCCTTGTATAATCCGGCTGCACCAAATGGAGAACAGGTTCTGCGATAATGAGTTCCGTAAGATCCACGATTAACCAGCTCAGAAGCCGACCCGCTATCTTTCGAGACAAAACATCCGTAATCGTTCATCTCTATTATTACAACGGCCAGCGATGTACGACCAATACGTATACGACCAATAACACACATGTCGCGTCTAAATTTGTCACCATGGCAACGGGAAGACACCGGCGCCGGCCGATTTACCAATCAGGGCGACTTTTGGGATGTGTATGCACCGTCCAATATTTTGGCCACGCGGCAATGCACGCTCGTCTCCCAGCGTGCCGAACTCGTTCCCGCGCCGACTCAGATCGCGGTGGCAATTTATCAGCGCGTCGGTGCTCAGTTAGTAATCGGTTAGTAACGACTCTCAGTTAGTGATCGGTTAGTAACGGTGCTCGACCATCTGACGCTGGCGAAAATCAGACGCTCGCTACAGGGTCTGTCGTGTGGGCACAATGGCTGCGTGCTGGGCCGCTGCGCGCCACCCATGTGTTCGAAATTTAACATTAGTGCCAATTGGAATGCGTGGAAAAGCACCACGTAGAAACCACAAGGCAACCCTCTGAGATTTACGAAAGACTTCCAAAATATACACTGGTGATTTTTGGTATACGCACAGATCTTTTCTACAAAAACGAAGAGATGCATATATATTTATATATATATATATAAAAAAAAAAAAAAAAAAAAAAAAAAAAAAAAAAAAAAAAAAAAAAAAAGTATATATATATATATATATATATATATATATATATATATATATATATGCACACCAGTATATATATATATGAATATTATGAGTATAAATATGATGAATAAATGCGACGAACGCACTTTAATTTGGTAGTCAATGAAAACGACCTGGTTGCATCAGCAAGGTATATTAATGCGAAGGTCCTTGGTCCTTTCTCTAGCCTTCTACTCCAGCCTCGCAATGTCAATGACCATCAGCGTAGGAACCAAAAGGACACACATGGAAGCTAACACGCCAGTATCTTCCAATTTTAGCATGGTAGCAATGGGCGTTACGTGGGAAGAATGGCCTCCGATGACCCTTTTTCCATACCAATGATTTCCTAGTTCCTACACACATGCCCATGGCCATTTATCCATGCCGGGCTAAAAACCCGGCGGTATCCCGGAGGTGCACAGTAAAGGTGTTTCGCTGCTGTTGAGGTGTCGGTGGTTTTGCTGCAGAAGGTTGAAATTGTGATCTCTTCCACCGGTAAGGAACGGCAGACGCAGATCTGCCTGTGTATGTGTGTGTGTATGTGTCAAATTGTGCGTAATCTTGTGTGCTCCCCCCCCTCTCCCACTGTTTTAGGCGTGGGTGGAGAGGTGTGAAAATTATTGGTGGGGTCCCGATGCATGGAGGCAATGAGTACACAGCGGTCAAGTTGGTCGGTAGGGCCAACACCATAGTGCCCCATGTTCAGAGAACCAGAAGTTGGTGAGGCCAAGGCAAGGATGGTGGGGATAAGGCCCTACCAAAAGTATAGGAAACTGCACCCGTGGTTTCATGTATGCTTATACATTATCGAGTGCTCAGATTCTTGCATTTCGATAAGAAGCGGTGAACCGCTAGAAAGACTAAACAGTATAGGCGTGTGACCTAAAGTAGCCCGCTAGAAAGACCACAGGACCCAGGCGTACAACACAGGCGTGTAGCCTAAGGTAGGTAGGGGTCAGCTGAGCATGAACACGAACGGTTTCCATGGCGACTTGGAGACAAGGCTCAGTTGTAGGAAGTGTGAGAGTTTGAGGAATGTGAGCAGTCATTCTGACGGAATTTGCATACAGCGCATAACGAGATTGTGCCAATTCTGCCGAGATTTTGGTTGATGGACGAGCGGACACCTCTGTGACAGGTGGATTACCACAACTGTTAATACAATGGATGCCTGGCCGCGTGCCTGATACAAATGAGGTGAAGTTGAGGAAAGCGAATGTCTCATTCATATTAACATGGATACTGATACTTATATCATATGCTGTAGGTAGCGGCGCAGGCAGGATCCAGGAGAGAGCCAGACAAAAATAAATGTGATGAATTAGAGAAAGCTTCCGGTGCCCGAAACGCAGCGAAAATGTAGTGTTTTGCGTGTTTAAAATATCAAAAATGTATCGTTTGATCTAGTGTATTTTCGGGTGTTACGGGGCTCCCTTAGCTGCGCCTTTGGCTGCAGGTTATTTAGTTTTACCTGGATTGATGATAATGACATGCTGAATCGTAGACGTGTCCCTTCGCTGAAATCAGGGTGCTGTAAAGCGGGGAATACATGTACTCCAAATGAATCGTCCACTACCAAGCACACCGCTCGGCCTCAGCAATTCGGTACGTCGCATCTCGGCAATTCACCCTCAGTCGAAGCACAGCGGCATCACAAAAACTGGCGTCGCGTGTCATGAAGCAACGCCAACGGAACCCGATTAAAAACACACACACACTTTCTTGTACCAGTGACCCTCCAGTGGCCGGTTTCATTTTAATTTTACTACTTACAACTTACTACACCGATGTAATTTTAGTTTACTCCTTACAACTGTTCTATTTTCACATGATAGTACATTGCAAGCAGGTCGTCGTGAATTTACCTCAATAGTAAATGCGTTGGGCTAAGTAGTAGGTGAGTAGTGAGAGTTGATTAGTAAATGTTTTCAGACGTCTCGATGTAAGCATACAATGTATTATCAAGACACCTTGACAGCACAGCACCGATGTACTTTGTGTCGTGATATCAGACCGTTGGAAACTGCCACAGCAAACTGTGCAAAAGAAGTAATTCAACCTCGGTTGTAGCAAACACTAACACGTAGGTTGTAGACTTAAAGGAATAATCAACTGTAGTTCTTGATTTATGAAGCACAACTCCGTAACTACAACTAGAAACTCACTGCGTACACCGACATTCCGCTTTAAGAAGCCGGCTACTGATCAGGTGAAGGGAAGAGCATTCACAGCGTTCAGTAGGGACAGCCCCTGCCACGCTGTGCACCGAACCCACTCAGGATTGAGCCGGAAGCTGAGGACTGGAGGAGTAGCGTTGGCGGATGTGACCAGGTCGACACTTGACCTGACTTGGTAGCATGCATGATTCATTCGAACCATGTGGGATGAAACCCGCCCAGTTCTTTCCGGACCTGATATACAATGTAATGCTGGGCTGAAAGGACTGTGGTAGTTCCTTCGAGGAAGGGAAGTTTAGGGTGAAAAAACGTGAACTGCATTTTTCACGAAAACGTCATTCGAAGTCAGTGGAGTTCAGCCGGCTC
Source organism: Ashinkailepas kermadecensis (assembly GCA_034440615.1). Taxonomy (NCBI): domain Eukaryota; kingdom Metazoa; phylum Arthropoda; class Thecostraca; family Neolepadidae; genus Ashinkailepas; species Ashinkailepas kermadecensis. The sequence goes on along the minus strand of JAOTOM010004850.1, from coordinate 216,308 downwards.
GGCCGACTTTAAAAGGGACACCGGTGGTAGTGGTGGTGGTGGTGGTGGTGATGGTGGTGATGGTGGTGACGGTGGTAGCTGGTGGTGGTGGTGGTGGTGGTGGTGGTGGTGTGTGTGTGTGTGTGTGTGTGTGTGTGTGTGTGTGTGTGTGTGTGTGTGTGTGTGTGTGTGTGTGTGTGTGTGTGTGTGTGTGTGTGTGTGTGTGTGTGTGTGTGTGTGTGTGTGTGTGTGTGTGTGTGTGTGCTGTGGAGGTCATCGAAGGGTATATTTAGAGACACGAAGTTTTTTTGGAGCACATTGACGGTTGGAAAAAAACAGACAAATACTACTACATAAAAAGTGTACCCAGCGTTTCCCCAGAAATAACGGCAATGCTAGTGACTTGACATCGCCTGATCACATGTTTGCCGCAAGGTTTCTCGGAGAAGCGCCATAAACTTGCTAGATGTCGGCGCGCTGGCTCGTGCTTGTTTATAGTGGTCGCGAAAATAAACCATCGTGGGAGATAACATCCACAGCAAAAGCTTCAAGTTGAAAAATACCGGTTCGCACGTGTACATCTCAATTGAGATTGTATGAAATGCGCTCACCGTATAGTGGTAAAATATCGTCATGTACTCAAGACTGAATTCACTGCATGACGAGTCGGAAAAGAAGCATACGGCAAACGCAGAAGAGAGCGGGATATTGGCAGTCCCAGGTGGTGTAGAGGACGACGCCATGACCCTGCCATTTGATGTCAAGAACATTGAGGGCTGGGCAACACATCACATTGCTGGAAGATGGATTGCTGGTAATTTTTCAGGCATGTGCATCGATTTAGAAGCTAACTCCGATATATATTTGACTGAATTCCACCAGCCAAATATCTGAGCGGCTTTAGAAGTAATATGTAAATCCCTGGCCAGAATAAATACTGCTGTAACTGCCCTGGATGAGTACCGTCCCTATATCACGTGTTCTTATTTGGTACTTATATTAAATATGTGACTGCGAGCATTTTCCCTACCTCCACACCATCATTACTTTAGGTTGCCCAGGGGGGGGACCAATAATATTGGTATGAGTCTCACCGTCGCTACTGTTCGCCCGCACCAATAAGCGTGAGGTTGGCACGCAATCATGGACTCAACGGTGAAGTGTGAAAACCAATAACCAATTAGGTTGTCAGGATAATTAGGTATGACCCGCTCCAAAGCTTGGTAAATCGTGGACCATGAATGGAACACTGTTGTCTGTTGCAATTTTTACAGATTATTTGCCATCGGCAGTGCATGGCAGTCCCACGGTATCATCGGCGGCTGATTTTCTGTACGAGCTTCAACCTGTGTGAATTACATTTTAAATTTGACGCGGGACACTTTGGAACAGTGAACCTCGATTGCAATGTCAAAGGTGCTCAGCCCGCTATATAGATCTTCACGCGTGCCCCAAGAAGTCACGTGGTCGACGTCTCGTGCTCCGCGGCACTTCCGGTCGGACGGATTTGCGAGTCGTCGCGACACGGAATTGCTCACCAACAGGCGTCACGTGGAAACACGTGGCATCGCATTAAAGTAACCCAACTTCGCACCAAATCCAACCGCACCACCACTGGTGCACCGTTACGACGCCGCGGCGCCGCACACCGGCGCATCAAGCTCACTGCAGTCCCGTCACCGTCACACGTCACACGTCACACGTCACGTCACGGCCACGGTCGGCAAGGCCGTTGGATTGCTGCGGCCGGCGCTGGTCGATGAACTTCATCTGCCGGTGCGGCGCGCCGACGCGCCCGTTTTGCCGCGCTAGGCGGTGGACACGGTGGCGGCGCGGCGCCAACACCCGTACAGGACACCGCTGCACGTGCACGGGCCACTGGCGTGCTCGGGGCGAGCCACTCGCGCAGAGAGATGGCGTCCCTGCATGTCCAGGGCGAGTCTCCTGGGTGTTTAACGCCAAATTTGCACGTGTCTTCCATGTGCGGGACTCCAGTTCTATGAGGCGCCACGACAGTCATTGTGTACATTGGTGGATAATTGGTGCACATTGGTGGATAATTGTGTATATTGGTGGATAATTGGTGTACATTGGTGAATAATTGGTGTACATTGGTGAATAATTGGTGTACATTGGTGGATAATTGGTGTACATTGGTGGATAATTGGTGTACATTTGTGGATAATTGGTGTACATTGGTGGATAATTGTGTATATTTTCATGGGTGCCTTTCTATTCAATGCAACCGACTCTGAACACTTTCAAGGGTACCTCCCATGTGGCTGTCTGCTAAGCTGCACGGTGCTCTGCAGGCTTCAGGGGTACACAGGCACCAATTAATGAGTACAACCATCAACCCGCGGTGGTGTACAGGCAGTGGCACATCCCAGTGATAAATGATTCGTGAAATATGGTGGAATACACCACTTTCTGAACACTGGGTCGACATCCTTCCCAAAGAAGTATCGACATCGTGCTTATTCGTGCGTGCTTGGTGCGTCTGCATGCCTCCTTTCCAACAGTATCCCGTTTGTAAGTATCATGCTTATGCTCACCATGACGGATCCGGGATCGTGATCACGAACATCCCATAGTGCAAATCCAGGCAAGAAGATTACCTATGATGTGCTATGTTATACAATACTAGTTTATAGCATAGGCATTTGTATCGTTATAGTTGATATCGGTATCCCCAAATTAGGTACCTCTCAAAACAAGCGAAATGGATAGCTATATGTATGCAATCGTCTCAAAACTGAGTTTTAAGGACCGAAGTATTTTAAACATCATTATCTCCATGGCGATTTCCATATCCTGCCGTACACGTTTCGACATCTCACACCTAACGACAAATCATTATTTTAGCAATGGCACATCCTGCAAGCGCGACTATGTCAGTACCCATAGCATCCAGGGCGCATACACCGTGGCATGCGACAACCAGTACACCCCGTGTACTCTGTACCCTGGCACCCTCTGCACGTACAGAACACGTTGTCGTCTGTGCCGTTGAATGTTGCAAAGCGTGTATACGTACAGACGTACCGGGTGTACCATTGCACACTCGGGGCACCATTTTGCAGTTGAAATACCCTGTGGGTGCCTGATCCCTGTGTCCGTGTGGGGTCCCTGTGGGTGGTCTGCACTGTCGTGTTTGTTCATCTGAATGTTCATACCAATGCAAGATAATGTGGCATTTCCCGTTGCTCCGTGACACCCCTGTGTGGCACTCGTGTAGTACACCCCTCTGTGACACTTCTCTGCGACACACCTATTTGAGGCCCCAGTGTGACACTCATGTGCGACACCCGTTTGTGACACCCGTGTGCAGCACTCCTCTGCGATTCTCGTGTTCCTGTACCGACAGAGGCTGGGTCGTAACCTGCGCACCGTCCAGCGGACACTCCGCAGCAGAGATTGCGCCGCTGGTCTCGCCCGTGCACTTCGCAGTGCTAATTACACCGTGAACACTGAACAGTTGCACGCGGGTGCTGCACTACCAGCTCAAGTGTTCGCACTAACGCATCCAAGGGTGGCGGCGGCATGAATAGCATGCCCCAAATGAAACCGATTTCGAAGCAAATTTTGCGTCGACCTGCAGGCTGTGCGAAATCTAGCACATCCTATGAACAAAGCGACGTTGTACAATTATTTCTACACCCGTACCCCTACGCAAACTTCGAGCAATTTGTATGATCTGAAGATTACCCATCCAAAGCGAGTTGAAAACGAGTGCTGCACCGGCCACTGAGTGTTGGCCGCCACTGAGTGTTGGCCGCCACTGAGTGTTGGCCGCCACTGAGTGTTGGCCGCCACTGAGTGTTGGCCGCTTCGCCAAAACCTTGTCGAGCATCCGCCAGGGAATTACTCGAGCCGGACGCAGAGCGGGCCGCAACAATACAACAATGACGTCCTACGGCCTCCCGTAACGACTCGGAACTCCAGGAACGAAGTGACCGTCAGACTCGCACTTAAGCCGCTGTGCACATTCAGACCATCACACGGGCTGTAAGTGTTGCAGCAACTCGACGAGCACCGCGCACTCCCATCATTCCACACACAGACAATGGCACACGGAGCCGAAGCTGCGTGCCGCTTTGCACCAAGTGTAATGGCGACCGCTTCTTGACGAGCCGACGCCATTGTGCCGACAGGCGGTCGGCACTGCCAACCGCTTGACTTCTGACCGCCCAGTCGTATTCGATCAAAACCGTTCTTCGCCGCCGGCAAATGCCGTCCGGAAATAAACGCGAGCGCACGAGCCCGCCAGCGCGGCCGCTTGCGGGAGGCGCGACGAAGAGGCCGCCAGACGTCCTTGGTGTTGGTCGCGGTCGTTACTCTGACCGGAGTGCACACATGACTCATTGTGCACTTCTGCCGCGGTAGTGCGCGCGCTGTGGGTGGCATAGTGCGGCGAAATAGTGCCGCAGATGGCCGCCCAGTTTTTGCCCAGTCTGGTGATGGTTGACGCTGTGCTACGCGTTACGCAACGTCTGTTGTCGCAACTGCTGTGGATTTGTCGCAGTGCACGCAGTTGTGAAACGCTGCGACATGCGTGAGGCTGTAATTAACCAATTAGCATCTCTACAATCTGTGAGCCGATAGGAACCTGTCGCTGACGCTCTGTAGCCTGACATATCTTCATTAACCAGGACTTGGGAAATGCATGGTGAAATAACTTGCTTAATTGCGGCTTACGTCAGGAGGAAATTACGTTAATTGACTTTCAGATACCCGGTGCTTTGTCTGCGGCGGCCCGACTCTACCGCGGAGGAGAACTGAAAGTAGTATATTACAAACAAAACCCACACTGCAACAGTGGTGCACTTTATTTGATCGAATAGAGCGACAAGCCGCCGAGCATTCGTCCGTTCCATGTACCTTGTAGCAAGGTGTTAATATGCATACTTCAGTGGACCACCATTCCTGCCCATGCTGGTCTTGCCATCGTCAATTTTCCACATTTGGACACTAACCAGGGGCGGATCCAAGAGGGGCACAGGGGCGTGCTCACTGCTCCCCATGGAAAGTGGAGCCCCTTTGACTAAAAATGCGCTCCTCAAGAACGCTCTAGTCCATCCCCCTTGACTTATTCGGCCGAAGGCGTCCCTCTGAGTAGAACAGGCTCTTGGAACACTCGGGTGCAGGTCATAGAACTCTTGGAACACTCGGGTGCAGCACCTTGAACGTCTCTCAATCAGCGGCGCCCTTCCGGAGAACTGGTGCCCCTCTAGACGAGTGCCCCGATCAAAATTCCTGGATCCATCCCTGACATCAGCCACATAGAAATGCATGCCCTGTTGCTCCAGAGTAATTCGGTTGTTACATCCTTCTATACATCCTTGCTACATCCAATGAACGCCCGCAACATCCGCGACCAGTCGACGGGGCGCGTGTCTAACCCCTTTCTTAGCCGTTTCCTAGCTGCATGTCCTAACAGAGGAGCCGCATGTCCGGCGGTCCTATGCCCCGCGTGTCCTAGCCACGTGTCCTAGCCGCGTATCCTAGCTGCATGTCCTAACCGCGTGTCCTAGCTACGTGTCCTAGCCGCATGTCCTAGCTACGTGTCCTAGCCGCATGTCCTAGCTGCGTGTCCTAGTCGCGTGCCCTCACCGCGTGTCCTAGTTGCGTGTCCTAGCCGCATGTCCTAGCTGCGTGTCCTAGTCGCGTGCCCTCACCGCGTGTCCTAGTTGCGTGTCCTAGCTGCGTGTTCTAGCCACGTGTCCTAGCTGCGTGTCCTAGCCACGTGTCCTAGCTGCGTGTTCCTAGCCACGTGTCCTAGCCACGTGTCCTAGCTGCATAGTCTAGCCGCGTGTCCTAGCTGCGTGTCCTAGCCACGTGTCCTAGCCGCGTGTCCTAGCCGCGTGTCCTAGCCACGTGTCCTAGCCGCGTGTCCTAGCCGCGTGTCCTAGTCGCGGGAGACCGGCGATGTCGCGTGGTCTAGAAGTCGAGTGCGTCTTAAATGAAGCCATAATACGAAGTGACCGGTCCCCGGCGCATCGTCCTCCTGGGTTCTCTGCCAGCGAGAGTCACAGCAGACAGAGGACAAACGAAGCCACGGTGCAGATACCTATGCAACATTTTGCTGGGGTGCACCAATGTGATATTTTGTAGAGGGGAGGGTCCACACAATCCACACAATCCACACGGTCCACACAATCCACACAATCCACATGGCACGCTGCTGAACAGGTTAGGGTATGTGTGTTTTGTGTGTTTGGTTGTGGTAAAAAAAGCGTGCGTTTCGGAATAATCACTGACCGTTGGACTCGAAGAGGTAAATAACAGACATTGTTCATCTCTCCCTCGTACATTTTAACACACTTCATAGCATCATGGTAGTTATGTTTCCGCTGATCATGCCTGACTACAGATCGTTTGCTCGACACACATGCCAATTGTACTACCTCCGAACACCATAAAGGGTACCTTGAAAGCATGCATTTTCCACTAAAGCATGTACAGGTTGCGAATTATCATGGAATCACCAGACACGCAAATGTACAATACACGAGCATGTTTATGCCGAAGAACGTACCCCTCTGTCCCCTTGAATACACCAGTGCTACGATGGTTCTGCTATTTAGCTGAGAAGGGTATCATGAGAAACGTTCTGACACAACGTCATAGCGCAATGCAGTGGGGTGAGATAGCTGATCACATCGGCGCAGTGTCGTGCGACTCTTCTCAAGAAAACAAACACATGAATCCGATGGCCTCTAAGCTTTCTCCGCCTTTCTGTTAATCAAACGTGTTTATGGACAGATTCCGTAACAAGGCGCTTTGTAACTCGAAGAAACGCGCATTACTCGTGCAATTTAATGAATGTAATCATTGTTGTTAGATTGAAGACTTTTCGGCAGAGAGGAAAATGGAATACAACCGGGTAGCATATAGTGTGCCGTATACCTCTTGGTTAGACTGGAAGCTCAATAGCATTATTTATAGTTTCAAATCACTTGTACGCCGTGCTTAGATGAACTCAGGTCAATCAATAAAAAATAGATAATCAGTAATCAGGTCAATAAATCAATAGGTCGTTTTTGGTCGCCTCATATTCCCAGGATCAAACAATTCCAGCCGATATCACCACCCACCAATTAATCCCAGGTGCTCTAAACAACACTGGATGGCCCTGGGTCGTCACCGCCCACCAATTAATCCCAGGTGCTCTAAACAACACTGGATGGCTCTGGGTCGTCACCCAGGTGCTCTAAACAACACTGGATGGCCCTGGGTCGTCACCACCTCTAAACAACACTGGATGGCCCTGGGTCGTCCATGTCACACCAGGTCATCTTGAACCACTTTGGGCCAGAGTAAGTGGTACCCCTACGGCAACCCGCCCACCATCCACCACCATCTGCCTAACTAACCCACGGCCAACACTTCGCTGCTCAATATTCCATAAATTCCATCAGCATTAAAATAGATAGGCCCGCCAGTCCCGTTACTGGCCGCTCAAAAAACTGCCGCTCACCGTCGGCTCGGTTTATCCGTGCGCCGGTGAATAATTCACACGTAATGGCCGGCGGGGTGGGTGGCGACAACGCCGGGGGTGCTCCGACCGGCTGATGTCGCACGGACGGGAGGGTGCTCCGACCGGCTGATGTCGCACGGACGGGAGGGTGCTCCGACCGGCTGATGTCGCACGGACGGGAGGGTGCTCCGACCGGCTGATTTTTCCGGGGGGGGGGGGTTGTCCGACCGGCTGATGTCGCACGGACGGGAGGGTGCTCCGACCGGCTGATATCGCACGGACGGGAGGGTGCTCCGACCGGCTGATGTCGCACGGACGGGAGGGTGCTCCGACCGGCTGATGTCGCACGGACGGGAGGGTGCTCCGACCGGCTGATGTCGCACGGACGGGAGGGTGCTCCGACCGGCTGATACCCGGACGGGAGGGTGCTCGACCGGCTGATTCGCACGGAAGGGTGCTCCGACCGGCTGATGTCGCACGGACGGGAGGGTGCTCCGACCGGCTGATATCGCACGGACGGGAGGGTGCTCCGACCGGCTGATATCGCACGGACGGGAGGGTGCCCACCGCTGATGTCGCACGGACGGGAGGTCCGACCGGCTGATATCGCACGGACGGGAGGGTGCTCCGACATTCGGCTGATATCGCACGGACGGGAGGTGCTCCGACTCGCACGGACGGGGAGGGTGCTCCGACCGGCTGATGTCGCACAGACGGGAGGGTGCTCCGACCGGCTGATATCGCACGGACGGGAGGGTGCTCCGACCGGCTGATGTCGCATGAACAGATGAATCTATGTATATCTCATGAAATGTGAGGAATTTTTTGGTGGGTTTATTGATTGATTGACTCGCCAATGGTTGGTTGGTCGGTTGGTTGGTTGGTCGGTTGGTTGGTTGGTTATTTGGTTGGTTGGTTGGCTGGCTGCTTCGTTGGTTAGTAGGATGGTTGGCTGGTTGATTGATTGGTTGGTTGGCTGATTCATTGGTTGGGGTTGGCTGGCTGCTGTTGGTTGGCTGACTGCTTGGTTGGTTGATTGGTTGATTTGCTGGCTGGATGACTGGCCACCTGTTTATGGTTGGTTGGCTGGTTGGTTATTTGGTTCGTTGATTGGTTAGTCGGCTGGTTGGTAAGTTGATTGGCTGGTTGGTCTGTTGATTGGTTGGTTGGCTGATTGGTTGGGTGATTGGTTGATTCGTTGGTTGGCTGGCTGGTTCGTTGGTTGATTGATTGATTGATTGGTTGGGTGATTGGTCGATTGTTTGGCTGGTTGTTCGTTGCCTGGCTGGTTGGCTGGTTGGTTGGTTGAGTGATTGGTTGGTTGGTTGGTTGGTTAGCTGGTTTGTTGATTGATTGGTCGGGTGATTGGTCGGTTGGTTGGTTGGTTGGTTGGTTGGTTTGCTGACTGGTTGGTTGATTGATTGGTTGGTTGGTTGGTTGGTTGGCTGGTTGGTTGGTTGACTGGTTGGTTGGATGGTTGGGTGGTTGGTTGGTTGGTTGATTGATCGGGTGGCTGGCTCGCTGGTTGGTTGATTGGTTCTGTTGATTGGTCGGTTGGCTGGCTGGCTGGCTAGTGGATCGATTGGTTGCCAGATTGCTTGTCTCTTGCTACCGCGGTAGGACGTGCTGTCGGTGGCAGGAAAGGTCGTGTGCGTACCGGAAATGCCGACTTCCGGCGCAGGCCAGAGCTGGCGGGCGGATTTCTCCGGCACGTTGTCAGCTGTCTAGTGCCGACGGCAGGCGAGCCGCCGCCAGCCCACCCAGCCACCAGACGCCGCCCGTGAGCTTCACGAGTGATAGGGCCGGTAAACAGACCTCTCCCGGCAGGGTTTATGACACGCGCTTAACAAGAGAATGTCCGCTCGTGAGCCTTGCTATGTGGTGGTGATGGACGTGGTCTGACTGAACCGGTGAATGTTCGGGCTTTTCTGGTGCGCTAGGAAACAGAGAAGTTTTCAGTCCACCTTGTTAGTCTGGCATTGGCTCTCCGGTGGCTGAATTTAATAACTGCCGAGTAAACGCACAAATCCGAAAATGGCCAATGTACAATGGAAGTGAAAACATGGGGTGTGGACAGCGGGATAATGCTCATCAATCATAATAATTACCTACGTCCACGCCCCGTCGCATTCAGCATATTCTTCTGTACAATAGAAGCAATTGAAGTTACTAGATCAATGACCAAATCTATATCCACATGTGGCACACGGATGAACAATCAAACATACCAGGGGTGCGGACTTCGAAATAGCTGTTTTTCTTCTGAATTCAATTTGTTTAAAATTCCAACAGTTTAATGCCGTGTGTGCAAACTGTGGTGCATGAGGAGATGCCAGCACGGCATGTTATTCAAAGAATCTTGTAGCTGTGTTGATGCATACACCGTCCGAAGCAGCAACGGGATTTTTAATCCTGAAACATTTCCAGGTGTCCACCTATGCTGATCAGTGTTCTTCAGCGCCACAGCGAGCGTAGCTCAGGAACGGAACTAAGGGGGTTGGTGGGCGAAGGGAGTAACCGCTCCTCCCCTTGGAGCCCGCAGGACGCCCCTGACCGTACGGCGAGGGCAGCCGGCAAGGCTACGAACCGGTTTCCATTCCCCTGAACCAGTTTGCTGAATTTAGGTTGATTTAGATTCACGTCGGGCAAACAGTCGCTTCAAGGTCGCGTCAGCAGGTTCGTTTGTGTTCGCGGAGGAGTGTGCAAAGTCTGCGCACTTGAGCCAACCGCGCAAACATCTCACTGGACAGTGGTGTCAGCCCAGCTCTTCTCGTGCCCGAGGCTCGTGTTCACTGGACAGTGGTGTCAGCCCAGCTGTTTCCGTGCCCGAGGCTCGTGTTCACTGGACAGTGGTGTCAGCCCAGCTGTTCCCGTGACCGAGGCTCGTGTTCACTGGACAGTGGTGTCAGCCCAGCTGTTCCCGTGACCGAGGCTCGTGTTCACTGGACAGTGGTGTCAGCCCAGCTGTTCCCGTGCCCGAGGCTCGTGTTCACTGGACAGTGGTGTCAGCCCAGCTGTTCCCGTGCCCGAGGCTCGTGTTCACTGGACAGTGGTGTCAGCCCAGCTGTTCCCGTGCCCGAGGCTCGTGTTCACTGGACAGTGGTGTCAGCCCAGCTGTTCCCGTGCCCGAGACTCGTGTTCACTGGACACAGTGGTGTCAGCCCAGCTGTTCCCGTGCCCGAGACTCGTGTTCACTGGACAGTGGTGTCAGCCCAGCTGTTCCCGTGCCCGAGGCTCGTGTTCACTGGACAGTGGTGTCAGCCCAGCTGTTCCCGTGCCCGAGGCTCGTGTTCACTGGACAGTGGTGTCAGCCCAGCTGTTCCGTGCCCGAGGCTCGTGTTCACTGGACAGTGGTGTCAGCCCAGCTGTTCCCGTGCCCGAGGCTCGTGTTCACTGGACAGTGATGTCAGCCCAGCTGTTCCCGTGCCCGAGGCTCGTGTTCACTGGACAGTGGTGTCAGCCCAGCTGTTCCCGTGCCCGAGGCTCGTGTTCACTGGACAGTGGTGTCAGCCCAGCTGTTCCCGTGCCCGAGACTCGTGTTCACTGGACAGTGGTGTCAGCCCAGCTGTTCCCGTGCCCGAGGCTCGTGTTCACTGGACAGTGGTGTCAGCCCAGCTGTTCCTGTGCCCGAGACTCGTGTTCACTGGACAGTGATGTTAGCCCAGCTGTTCCCGTGCCCGAGACTCGTGTTCACTGGACAGTGGTGTCAGCCCAGCTGTTCCCGTGCCCGAGGCTCGTGTTCACTGGACAGTGGTGTCAGCCCAGCTGTTCCCGTGCCCGAGGCTCGTGTTCACTGGACAGTGGTGTCAGCCCAGCTGTTCCCGTGCACGAGGCTCGTGTTCACTGGACAGTGGTGTCAGCCCAGCTGTTCTCGCGACCGAGGCTCGTGCCGTTGAAATGAAGTTTGTTTTTAACGATTCTTATTATATTATTTACTGTATTTCTTATCATTTATTGTATTCTTCTTGTTATTATTGTTCCTTATTCACTGATCATCCTTAAGCTAATGATGCATATTAATGACATTGTCATCAGAGAAACTATGATTGTTAAATTACCATTAAATATCAATTATTACTATTTAAAATATTTGTATCCAGGTATAGGCGACATATGTCCTCTGTTGCCGTACAATAATCGCATTGAAGAGCTGGAGTTTCACGTGATCATAGCTCGAGTATGGATGCCACGGACGCTAAGCTGTAGCCTACTACCATTACCCAACTACGTTTTTGAACAGAGGTGGAGCCGGGTGCATTTTGGGAGCTTCCAGCAGTGCTAAAGCGGATGAATTTAAAACGCAGTATGAGCTGACCCAAAGGGTTCAGGACTAAAACCTGTCAGTATTGGAGGAACTTGACGAAAAACTGAATGCCTTTCCGGTTTTTCAACTCTGGTGGAAGGTGAGATCTTGCTGCACAAAGGTGTGCTCTAGTTTCAGGCACATTTTGCGCCGGGCGGTGACATGCCGTGGATCTCGGTGGGCGCATTTGACGGTGACATGCCGTGGATCTCGGTGGGCGCATTTGGTGGTCACATGCCGTGGATCTCGGTGGGCGCATTTGGCGGTCACATGTCGTGGATCTCGGTGGACGCATTTGGTGGTCACATGCCGTGGATCTCGGTGGGCGCATTTGGCGGTCACATGCCGTGGATCTACGGTTATGATCCCGTCCGAGTGAAGGTTCCAACAAATTGCTGTAATCTATTCTGTAATAATAGATTACAGACATGCCGTGTTGCCGTATATGCAACAGCCTTTTGCGCACTGAACGAAACACGGTTGGCCCGAATTCGATCAAAGAAGTCAGATACAAATTGCGCTGGTTACCGCGACAATCTGCCGTTGCGCAATCCGAGCCGGTGCCAAGCACCACAATTCCTCAGACCTGAGAGGCCTGATCTGCTTCACGTTTAGTGTGTCGACAGCGTTAATTAATTCCAATTTGAAGCTGACTGATGAGCTCAGTTGGCACAGTCAGACCACGTTGCAGTGGCTTATTAAAGTAGACAAATGCTACCCACTAACGGGCCTGGGTTTCCCGTCGTGGAAGACAAAATATGCATGTTAAAAATCTGCCTGTCGGCAATGTCGCTTTCCTCGAAAATGAAGTAGTCTGGGTTCCCCAGATCGCATGGTCGACCTGCAGTGTTAGACCGCCAGGTCAGACTGCGACGCCTGACCACATGGTAAGTCTGGCCAGCCTGCTCGGTCAGACTGCAGGATTATACGTTATGTCAGACTGGTGGGCCAATCTGCTGTCAGACTACCAGGTCAGACTTCCGGGGCAGTCTGGACCGCTCAGTTCGCCTATCCGGTCTGCCATTGTCTGAGCGGGCGGGTGGCAGAGCTGTTGATGACGTCGCTGGTCAAGTTCCACGACTCGGCGAATCGGTGTCACCATGCCGGCTGCCACGGACAATGGCCGGTATCTCTGCCGGAATCGGTATATCTCTGCCGACATCAGCGCGCCGTGCTGGCTCCCGCGGGCAGGAGCAGGTCAGGCTCGTGGAGGAGCGGCCGCCCGTAGACAGGAGCAGGTCAGGCTCGTGGAGGAGCGGCCGCCCGTAGACAGGAGCAGGTCAGGCTCGTGGAGGAGCGGCCGCCCGTAGACAGGAGCAGGTCAGGCTCGTGGAGGAGCGGCCGCCCGTAGACAGGAGCAGGTCAGGCTCGTGGAGGAGCGGCCGCCCGTAGACAGGAGCAGGTCAGGCTCGTGAGAGCGGCCGCCCGTAGACAGGAGCAGGTCAGGCTCGTGGGCGGCCGCCCGTAGACAGGAGCAGGTCAGGCTCGTGGAGAGCGGCCGCCCGTAGACAGGAGCAGGTCAGGCGAGGAGAGCGGCCGCCCGTAGACAGGAGCAGGTCAGGCTCGAGGAGGAGCGGCCGCCCGTAGACAGGAGCAGGTCAGGCTCGTGGAGGAGCGGCCGCCCGTAGACAGGAGCAGGTCAGGCTCGTGGAGGAGCGGCCGCCCGTAGACAGGAGCAGGTCAGGCTCGTGGAGGTGCGGCCGCCCGTAGACAGGAGCAGGTCAGGCTCGTGGAGGAGCGGCCGCCCGTAGACAGGAGCAGGTCAGGCTCGTGGAGGAGCGGCCGCCCGTGGAAAGGAGCAGGTCAGGCGCACGGAGCGCCCGCCTGTAGACGGGAGCAGGTCCGGGGCACGGAGGGGAGCCGGCGCTGACCAGTGCTGAACTAAATACGATAATGATAATGATGATGAATGATAGCGACAATGGTAGGATTTGTGGGATGCGCCTCCATACCCGCCTACACCACCCCTAGCAGTGAACAATGTGCATTTACATCATCGGTTCTCAATGGCGATGTGTTCAGCCACGGCACGTTCTTGGGCCCATGGAAAGCCGTGTTGGCGGGGCGGCCGTGACGCCCGTGACACCCGTGACGTTGGACAGAGTATACCGGTCATCGCCTGTCACACGGAGGATGGGTGGCGAGCCATTGTCACCTTACGGCGAACAGACGCAACAATGGAAACAACAAAACAATGGCACACAAACGGTAACGGCTTGCTGATATCCACGAGTTTGGCGTGAAATGACCAACGTCAGGAGGGTTTTGCGCGAAATGAGCAACGTCAGGAAAGTTTGGCGCGAAATGACCAACGTCAGGAGAGTTTGGCGCGATATAACCAACGTCAGGATAATTTGGCATGAAATGACCAGCCAGTCCTCTGGGCCCCAATGCCCAGAATAATTCCGTGTTCAACAGTGATGGTAGAACACACCAGAGGTCAATAAATGCCGAAGTTTGTCGCTCCAAAAAAATCAGGAGTCAAGTGGTGTCAAATAGAGAATGTTGCAAATAGCTCAAATATAGCTTCCTTTTAAGCAGGCAGTCGTTGACGTCCGGATATTTCATAACACCCGTATGGCCTCGGACGAAAAAGAATCGACCTAAAATGTTCTGTCTCCCCCGTCCCCCCCCCCCGTGGCATCGGTTTGCCGGACATGGCAATTCTCCGCTATCGATTCCTCTCAAAACTAAAGTTGTCGCGCCTGCGCAACAACAAATTGTTGCCAACGCCGACTGCTATCACTACCGGAAACTCGACGTCTGGCACAAGTGGCGACAACGCACCCACAATACCAACGTCTGGCACAAGTGGCGACAACGCACCCACAATACCAACGTCTGGCACAAGTGGCGACAACGCACCCACAATACCAACGTCTGGCACAAGTGGCGACAACGCACCCACAATACCAACGTCTGGCACAAGTGGCGACAACGCACCCACAATACCAACGTCTGGCACAAGTGGCGACAACGCACCCACAATACCAACGTCTGGCACAAGTGGCGACAACGCACCCACAATACCAACGTCTGGCACAAGTGGCGACAACGCACCCACAATACCAACGCAACCGATGCCGACAACAGCCTACAGCCAGAGTAACACCGACAACGGTAACAGGACTTTGCCGATTCTCGCACGTTCTTCACGGATCTTATCACAGCCGTCCCTGTATCACGGCCATTGGCTGCGCCTCTATGCACTACACACAACTGGTGAGACCGGTAAGATTAAGAGCACACCCGCCATGACCAGTACATTGTGTCACACAGTACGTCTATGTCCGGGGAGGAAAGTTTTTACATCCAGCCATACATCAATGTGGCGGGGGTCGAGCAGGAAGTGTGCGGTCAGCAGCTGGTTTTCGGACTGATTTAGTGATATGACTTATAGATGCAGATCATGCAGAGGTTGCCGTCGATTTGTCGAAGGCAGATTCAACAGTCATGATAGTTATGACATGACATGACAGACGTGACTCACGTAGCTGGCAATGCAAGTCCATGAGATGCCAGTCACACTGGTATTTTGTTTTTGCTGCAGAGCTCTGGTAAATTCATATTTTTGTCATGACTCTATGCCAGCTTTCACGGCCAAGCAAAACTGCCAGGCGCCGACGTTTGTCAACAACCGCGCCGGTCAGACCATGGGGCAGCAGACACATCACAAGCGCATGGGGCAGCAGACACATCACAAGCGCATGGGGCAGCAGACACATCACAAACACATGGGGCAACAGACACATCACAAGCACATGGGGCAGCAGACACATCACAAGCACATGGGGCAGCAGACACATCACAAACACATGGGGCAGCAGACACATCACAAACACATGGGGGCAGTCGACACATCACAAGCGCATGGGGCAGCAGACACATCACAAACACATGGGGCAGCAGACACATCGCAAGCACATGGGGCAGCAGACACATCACAAGCACATGGGACAGTCGACACATCACAAACACATGGGGCAGCAGACACATCACACGCACATGGGGCAGTAGACACATCACAAGCACATGCAGGCCATGGGGCAGTAGACACATCACAAGCACATGCAGACCATGGGGCAGCAGACACATCACAAACACATGGGGCAGCAGACACACCACAAGCACATGCAGACCATGGGGCAGTAGACACATCACAACCACATGCAGACCATGGGGCAGCAGACACATCACAAGCAGATGCAGACCATGGGGCAGCAGACACATCACAAGCACATGGGGCAGCAGACACATCACAAGCACATGCAGACCATGGGGCAGCATACACATAACAAGCACATGCAGACACGCATACCTTTATTGGCTGGTTTGAGGCTGTTGATAGTCGATTTCTTCCCGGTCATCTTTTAGGAAAGTTTGGGACGTGGTGGCCGCAGCTACTGCACTTCAGTGCAGGTTACACAACCGTCATATTGGTGTGCCACTCATTGTGCCGGAGGCTGCAGATCTGCACGGACATTGCGACGTCAGCCGGAGTCCGATGGTCAACGCTGTCCGAGCACGTGACGCTCTCTGTGTGTCCAGTGACGGATCTGTGACGTCATAGCACCGGATGCCGTCAGCGGCATATGCACATATTCAATCGCAAACATTGATCAGCTTTGACGAAAAAAAAACACCGTGTAATCCTGTACTAGTTGATCAACAGATAGTGACATTGACGTAATGCGGCGGTATCACAATTAGTATTGCACTAACGGAGCACTAATGTTCCACATGAGGAAACCATAAGTCCTCGAAGCATGTGCTGCAATATACCAACAACCCAGCCGGACTGCAAGCTTCAAGTATCCGCTCGGCAGTATTCCGTTTCTCCCGCGACGGAAGTGCCTCGCGTAACGGATGACACCGCAGTCTGACGGCCGGCCGCCGGTTCCGGGCCACGTGGTGCCCGTTCATCACCACCGATGATGGGCTGGCGGGAATTTATCCAGCTGCGGCGGCGAACGTCTGCACACGCTGCTGACGCGAGCTGGCCCGACGGGAGACAGAGACGCTGCCTCTGGCGTCGCCATCAGCACGTCCGACGAGAGAGAGAGAGAGAGAGAGAGAGAGAGAGAGAGAGAATAAAATATATATATATATATATATATATATATATATATATATATATATATATATATATATATATATATATATATAAATAATATAATATATATATATATATATATATATAATATAATATATATATATATATATATATATATATATATATATATATATATATATATATATATATATATATATATAAATAATAATAATATAATATATAAAAGAGAGAGAGAGAGAGAGAGAGAGAGAGAGAGAGAGAGAGAGAGAGAGAGAGAGAGAGAGACGACGTCCGCTTCACATGTTAAGAGCATCGAGTCACTTGGGTTTAGTAGGAATGTCAATAGCGGATGTTGATATCATCAACAGTGCCAATTGTGTGATATGGCATGCTGCTTCTTAATATTAAATGACATTAGCCAACACCGTTATCGAGTGATGATCTCACGGCTTCAGGGCTTCAAAACAATCAATACCATAACATACCAACGTCAATTAATGCAAAGGGATACGGGCATGAAGTGATGCAGAACAATCTCAATCAATAATTAATTAGCATCAAATATCGATTATTATCCACCTTAGATCATCAACGTAAGTCGAGATCAGTCAATGCGAATCAACTTTGAGCAACAGCAATCAATGACATTCAACATCAGTGCATGTCAATCAATTTGAGACAACTTACCTCATTTGACATCAGTATGTGTGGATCATTATTAATCAGTATTTTGCAAACGTCCTTTGTAGATTCATATCAACCAATAGTGATTGGTTTTCCGAATAGTGTAGTTAGAGCATGCATCTTGGCGCCTGAAAGTTAACACTTCGCAGCTTAATTTCATATTTTTTATTTTTACTTTGATCTGCGCGAATTAATTCATGGGAATGTGTACGCTGAATGTGTGCTTAGCTGGGGAACGATGCGATGCTTAGATCCAGAAGATTGAATGTTGGATCCGAGTCGACAAACTGGGTGCCATCCGAGTACTTTTCTCACAGTGTTTCTCTCCAGGTCTGCTTTCCTCAGTGCTGCATTTTTACAATTATGTTTACCGTAGTTCTTGGACTGTCTATCGCTGCCTCCAACACTTTCCTTTCTCTTTCCCCGAGACTGCTATGTTGGCATATGGATCGTCACTCTTCCTTTCTGTCGGTTGCCTCTGTAGCTACGCCTTGCAATTCTGGCGTCGTTTCCTACCGCCGCAACTGCAGCATATGAACAGTCATGGTCACATCTCAACAGTCGTCGCATCTGAGTCATTGTCATCCTGTTGACATGCCGCCGGCCACAGAGGCGGCGGCGCCGGTCCAGTGTGAACCGTACGTCACCGTGATGTTACCGCACGCCCGCCGTACGTCACGAGAAAGCCGTCCGACTGCCGACGAAACTGTGTGCGCCTCCGTGTCGTCTCCGTGTCGTCTCCGCCCCGTCTCCGCCCCGTCTCCGCCCCTCTGTTTACGAACAAACAAGCGTCGTGACTCATCCGCTCGAAAAGCAGCGCCGTGGTGACATCACTTAGCGCGTGAGCGAGCCGCTGGCGTGCGAGCGCGCGCAGCTGCGTGGCGCACGACTCACGTTCCCCCGTGAGAGCTGTCGGCCGTGAAATTCAGTCGCAGACGGCCCATCGCAGACGCGCCGTAGGGTGCGCGCAACGACCCCGAAAGCTCACAAAAAAATGCACGCGAGCTGTCGTAGCCGTGTGTGACGTGACGTGACGGCCGCCGCCGTGACGAGCTGTCGTGGTCGTGTGTGACGTGACGTGACGTGACGGCCGCCGCCGTGACGAGCTGTCGTGGTCGTGTGTGACGTGACGTGACGGCCGCCGCCGTGACGAGCTGTCGTGGTCGTGTGTGACGTGACGTGACGGCCGCCGCCGTGACGAGCTGTCGTGGCCGTGTGTGACGTGACGTGACGTGACGGCCGCCGCCGTGACGAGCTGTCGTGGCCGTGTGTGACGTGACGTGACGGCCGCCGCCGTGACGAGCTGTCGTGGCCGTGTGTGACGTGACGTGACGGCCGCCGCCGTGACGAGCTGTCGTGGCCGTGTGTGACGTGACGTGACGTGACGGCCGCCGCCGTGACGAGCTGTCGTGGTCGTGTGTGACGTGACGTAACGGCCGCCGCCGTGACGAGCTGTCGTGGCCATGTGTGACGTGACGTAACGGCCGCCGCCGTGACGAGCTGTCGTAGTCGTGTGTGACGTGACGTGACGTGACGGCCGCCGCCGTAACGAGCTGTTGTGGCCGTGTGTGACGTACGTAACAGCCGCCGCCGTGACGAGCTGTCGTGGTCGTGTGTGACGTGACGTGACGGCCGCCGTCGTGACGAGCTGTCGTGGTCGTGTGTGACGTGACGTGACGGCCGCCGCCGTGACGAGTATGACGCCATATGTCAGGCAAGGTTGGGTGTGGTGTCACGAGGGCGTGTGTTCGGACTGGCCGTGTGGGCGGCCATAATTTTGGCAGGTCTGGCGAGTGGTGATCTTGTCACAGGTGTCTCGGGAGGTGACTTGTGGTGATCTGGTCACAGGTGTCTCAGGGGGTGACCAGTAGTTGCCGGAAATGCGACTTAGCGTGCTTTCGGAGCGATTCGGACGACAAAGAGTCTATGCTGTGTGCGTCACAGATGACATCATACCCAAACTATTCTGCACGTTTTGGTGTTCGCAGCGACCCAGACGACGTAGAATCTTTGTGACGTAACATAGAATCTAGGCCGGACGCATAGAATCTTTTTCCCATACTTTGTCGAAATTAGACAGATATTTCGCAGGAGTTCGGAATGTGAACCTTGCCAGATTGCGTGAGAAGCAAAGATATTTATCGATGACATTTCTGAGTACATGTCAATCCTCACAGCCTTGATTGTGGTGAGCTATTTGTGAATAAAAAGTTTGACATACCCAGGTAGGGCGAAACGAACACTCTAGAAGGGGACTACCCATGACCTATTACACTGTGCGTAGGATGTGCGCATTTGCGCACACAACATTCCAGCATGAAGCTCTAAAGCAGAATGACCACCAACCGCCGCACCAGTCCAATGGCCGCCCGCCCGCAAAGACCAGTTCTCGTCAAATGGCTTGCAGTTATTTGGACACACCGACTGTGTTGGCCATACAGCGCACATGATCTCGTGGAAGTGGCCATACTCTTTTGTCTGCCTGGGCAGGCTGCAGAGTATAGTAGACTCGTTACATAATGCAGCATCTCAAAGTGGGGTTGGGCGTTAAGAGTCCACCAAATTAGCAGTGGAAGTAGGGATTATATAATGGAAATGGTTCACACAATGTACAGAAGTGTTGTAGTCCATTTTGTCGGTAATTATTAATTACTTTTGTAATTGTATAATTGTGTGATTTGTCTTGTCTGCGCAGTTATTGCCGACAATATATCGCGATTGTAAACAAAAAGATTGACCCGCTGGGAACACAGAGAAAAGATTCTACCTGACTTCACGCCGAATAGAATATTCTGCGCCCGCTCCGAAAACACCCTTAGTTAACCTGCGGTTATCTTCAGGTGACGTCAGCCGCGCTCAGTGATTAATGGACAAGTTTCACATAATGGGATTTTGGTTGCAAAAAACGGTAATAATACTTCGTAGACAAAACTGAAATGTATTTGTCACAGGAGAAGCATTTATCACGTAATTTAATCATTTCACTTAGGGGTTGCCATCGATTAAAAAAAACTTATCGTAGCAATGACGTCACATATGTGGTGGTCTCGAAGCGGCCAAGCCTGAAACATACAGGGAACCACAGGGAATACGTTGGATTGTTCCATGCGAAGGTTTTCAACCGACTCGCGTCGTGGACACTAAGGCGAGGGCTTGTGATACTGAAATGTTACCAATTTTAACGAAAATATGAAGCTTGGAAGGGTAGGTAATCTATTATGGTGGTAGTACAGCAACTAACATTTTTGTTTGAAATCCGGGGCAATGCGGTGCGCACAAACAGCAAAAGCTTGTACTATGTTTATGGGTAAAATGAGTAATATAATGAAAAAGACAATAACATAAATTATGTGTGGCTTAGCTGAACAAACATCATGGCTTCCCCTCAGAGAAACAGAAGCTGTTTATACCTAGCTCCATAATTGGCATTCCACAGCAGAGTAAACTGCAAGCTGAATCCCAATGTAAGTATTTTATGAATGATCAATTAATAGCATGCTACGTTTATTTTAATTTGTGAATATTGCACATCTCACATCACATGATTGGTAAAATATATGGCAAATACATAGAGATGCAGTTGAAATGCACATGTGAATTGTGATAGTTCGGCAGATGTCATAGCATACCTTCAAGCAGTATTGTGATGGAACAGAATGGGTAAGATTCCTGCTCCAATTACTGCAATATATTGGTGATGTCCATTAGGATGGTGCAAAAGACTGCTAATGGTGTAAATGGTGCAAAGACTGACTGCTATCAAATGACAAGTTGCAGGGATGATTTTGCTATGCACTATGGATTTTAGACAAGGTACACATGTTTTCAGGTTGATCATTACATGGAATGCCAGACATGTTGTGGAATTTTAACTAGCTTACTTGCAGGGATATATGCATTGTGCATGCGTAGCAGTTCATGCAATCAATTATCAGTCAGTGTAGGCAGACATGGTCAACTACCTGCAGGTGTAGGTATTCACGAGACAAATTTTGCATACATTTTACCTGCATGAAGCAAAATGGTTAAGTTTGGCTATGTCAGGTTTGGTTAAGTTTTTTATCTGGAATTAAAAAAATATTATAAAGAAGTTTTATGCCATGTTACGTTAGGTTTGGTATTTCGACAAATTTTTTAAAGATAAAAAATTGCTTGAATATGGTGCATTTTTCCCATTATTTTTGTCCATGGGAGGTTAGGTTATGTTAGGTTAGGCTATGCTACACTTTTCTTTTTCTTTTCCATTTTTTCTTTTTGCTATGTTACACATTTCCAAGCCCACTGTTGGTGTTATTTTGCCAGCCAACTGAAAAGTATGCATTTGCAGAGAAAACGAGTAGGCACATCATGTTGACCACATTCATGAACACGCTGGAAAAATAAATTTCAAGAAGTCAAAAATTACATAGCACAAATTTGCCCAATGTCTTGACATCT
The DNA here is from genome assembly GCA_034440615.1 of Ashinkailepas kermadecensis. Lineage (NCBI taxonomy): Eukaryota > Metazoa > Arthropoda > Thecostraca > Neolepadidae > Ashinkailepas > Ashinkailepas kermadecensis. Next base: position 194,351 of record JAOTOM010004850.1, on the reverse strand, counting down.
TCAGCATCCTGCAATCAGCTATACAATTTCAATTATCTTCACTTAATGATAATATGAAAGGTATGTGGACATCCATGTTTTCAACAAGATGGATACTAGCAAGTCACAGTTCCCATCTTTGTAAAAAGTATACTTCTATTTTGTGGGGTTTTCACCAAACTGGATGATAAAATCACCGTTTTCAAGCTAAACCATGATGTGTAAAATGTCAGTGTTTACACTTCTGAGGAAAGTAATCTGGTTCCAGTCTCCCCCCCATCCTTAGGCGTGCCCACGCCTATCAAAATACTCGTCCACCCGTCTACCAGTGGTACATATACATATAAATGTTCGTCGCAGCAAGCGGGGCCACTAGCAGAGATCAGCGGACTGTCTCGGCGTGCAAAATTGCTCGACAACGTCCTCATCTTGTCGGCTGTCGGGAGGCCGATAAACATTGCTTCTGGCTTACTTGCAGTTCCATTTGTATACATCGGCACAGACAAGACTAAAAGCGTCGTTTTCTACGATCCATTTGCCCTTGATGATCGGATGTGATCCAAACTAAAACTGTCGCGATTATTTCGAACTGGCAGCTTCCCAAATTGAAGATATGGCCGATAATGGGCAAAAAATGGGAAGATAGGAAGATAGTCAAGCATCGCTGAGCTATACAGATGTGATGTCACAAATATCTTGACCAATCACGAGGCGTGGAATTCTGAGGTGCTTCTTTGAATTATTTAAGTAATTTCGAGATTTTTGTAAGAATTAAATGAATGCCACCATCGTCTTTAAAATTAAAAATAACTGGTGGAACTTGAAAAAAAACGACCTGTTCCGACATGAAACTTGTCCATACCTAGGTTAGGTTACCAATTGCATGGCGTGAAATGCAGTACAGCTAGTTCGTTGCTGAGTGTATTGTGGGGCGTGCGAGGTGGTGCGACATTTTGCATGTCGCTTCCTCCTATTGTACTGTGCTATTTTTGGCATTTCGATGGCGGAGTGAGCCTCGACGCTGAAGTAGAGAAGCCAATTCCTACTATTTGTCGCCCGTGCCAGCACGCATCGCACGAGTATTTCACAATTTCTAGGGACACAATCCACCAAAGCATCAGCCATAAAAGGGCATACGTGCCCAGCACATTCACACGCTCGGCATGTGAACTGCCAACAGGCACTCAAACTGTGTCGACACCGATTTGTTCAGCGTCAAATCTGGACAATCGAGCGTGAAGTGGCACGCGACGTCTCTCGGCTGCCAAACTACGTCATCAAGGATCGCCTGCGTGATTGGCTTATGCTGCCGATCAAGCTGGCGGTGCTGAAAACACAGCCGCTGGTCAGAGGCACGCAGGGTGACGGGGACGGCCGCTGTGTGTATGCATGCACAGGTGCGGCGGAAGTGGCTGCTGTTCATGTGGTCATGGCTATCGCAGGGGACCGGGCATTTGTGGGTGCAGTTGGAGAGAGGGAGAAGGCGAGGAAGAGAGAGAGGGGGGGGGGGACTCAGACAGTCACAGGGAATATTTGTAATCCACTGGGGTAAATTGAGGAAGATTTGAAGGGAAATCCGAGTGCGCTCCTGTTTAATGCGAGATGCATCCACTGCGTTAACCACAACAACTACCATTACCAGACAATGCCAACAACAACAACAAACGAGCACAACACACACGTGCCACCATTTTAAATACCCCCATGTCCGAAAATAGCCCGATCCGCTGCAGGATGCCGTTGAACGAACGAAAGATCGTGCTGCCAAGCTGTCGACAGCGGTTCACAGCGTGCTCCGCTTGTCGAGACAAAAGCGGCGCAGCGGAAAGCTGCGGCTATTGTGGCCGAGAGTGGCGCACCTGCACAGCCCGACGGCTTGTGGTCCGACGGTGGCTTCCGTGACGTCATCGCTGCTGCGGAGTAGCGATTTAAATGACGAGCACGTGCTTTGGCTGCAGAGGTGACCTTCCGATAGAACTCGTGCAAATGCAGGGGAGAGGAATACTCCAAACCAGAGGTGTGCTAGAGGGTATACTAGAGTTAATTTATGTTGCGATAAGTGCATTAACGCGATTGGATAAACATAATAGAAACGGTCTAGCATACACACTAGACATCGAACTACAAGATGCTAAAGAAGAATGTACACATGGAGAGAGCCAAGTAGATGGCCGATAGCAATTTACCCGGATGTGATGGTGATCAATTGTGTGGTCGGCATGAGCCCAACTGTTGCGTCTAGCCGAGCTTTAACACCGTGACCTTGTGTGACCGCGGGGAGCGCAACGGTCATGAAGGAGGCCGGAGATGTGACGAAGCCAGCACTGCCGCAGCGGCGCCTTGTGAAGGCCGCGACGTTCGGCACTTCAGCCCGTGTCTGAAATTTCTATCGCGTCTCTGCCGACTTCTGCCGCAGAAATTGCCGGATAGCAGCAGTGGTGTTGAATTTGCGATGCTGAAAATGGGGTCAGTGGCGCACTTCGAGACTCGGGAAATGTAGACACCTGTCAACTACGATTCATAAAACAAAGAAGACAACAAATTGCCCTAGTGCAAAATCGTAAAACGGGATAAAGCCGGGTATAACAAAGTGAATAAAGTTCTCGGTATTTTTGATGTACAAAACATTGTCGAGTGCCGTCTCCGTTGTCGAATTTTGTTTCACCATATCTACAGCACTACCCCACCCTCTCTCTCTCTCTCTCTCTCTCTCTCTCTCTCTCTCTCTCTCTCTCTCTCTCTCTCTCTCTCTCTCTCTCTCTCTCTCTTCTTTTATATATATATATATATATATATATATATATATATATATATATATATATATATATATATATATATATATATATATATATATATATATATATATATATATATATATATATATATATATATATATATATATATATATATATATATATATATATATATATATATATATATATATATATATATATATATATATATATATATATATATATATATATATATATATATATATATATATATATATATATATATATATATATATATATATATATATATATATATATATATATATATATATATATATATATATATATATATATATATATATATATATATATATATATATATATATATATATATATATATATATATATATATATATATATATATATATATATATATATATATATATATATATATATATATATATATATATATATATATATATATATATATATATATATATATATATATATATATATATATATATATATATATATATATATATATATATATATATATATATATATATATATATATATATATATATATATATATATATATATATATATAAACTAAATAATTTGATGTCGATTTATTATCATATTCAATTATTTGCCGGTTGTCCTTTGCGGGGTTCCGAGGTACTCAGTGCGACTCCACATACGACATCACACACAAAGTATGCCATTGACACAGACTGCAGGCACCAGTGACACAGACTCCAGGCACCAGTTACACAGACTCCAGGCACCAGTGACACAGATTCCAGGCACCAGTGACACTGACTCCAGGCACCAGTGACACAGACTTCAGGCACCAGTAACATAGACTCCAGGCATCAGTGACACAGACTCCAGGCATCAGTGACACAGACTCCAGGCATCAGTGACACAGACTCCAGGCATCAATGACACATGCTCCGGGCACCAATGCTATTATAAGCTGCGCTGAGTCCCACGAGCTGTCGCTCCACAAGTTTTCAAGCCGCTCGTTTTCTTCCAGTGCATGCCGTACTGATACGCGTCCACACCTATTGAATGCAAATGTATCGTGCAGCACGATTTGGGTCGCCTGCCGGCCCAGACGACGCCAGTGTCACGGTGTCCACGCCAAACGCACACTGAACACCCGCCACCATTCTCCACCGGGTCGTCTGGCCGGTTGTACTCGTATGCAGGTGCTCTGGAGACTGGCCCGGCTGACGGGTGGCCGCCGGGGACGGCCGGGCTCCGCCGCGACACGGCAGCACGCCATGGCAGCCGTCGGCGGCCACCCGTCAGCTGACGGGGGGCCGCCGGGGACGGCCGGGCTCCGCCGCGGCACGGCAGCACGCCATGGCAGCCGTCGGCGGCCACCCGTCAGCTGACGGGGGGCCGCCGGGGACGGCCGGGCTCCGCCGCGACACGGCGGCACGCCATGGCAGCCGTCGGCGGCCACCCGTCAGCTGACGGGTGGCCGCCGGGGACGGCCGGGCTCCGCCGCGACACGGCGGCACGCCATGTCAGCCGTCGGCGGCCACCCATCGGCTGACGGGGGCCGCCGGGGACGGCCGGGCTCCGCCGCGGCTCGGCAGCACGCCATGGCAGCCGTCGGCGACCATCTGGGCCGCTGACGTCACGTCGCCGTCAGACTGTATCGCCGTTGACGTCGTGGCTGGTGGCTTCCTTCGTTGTGGGCCGCGCCGCCGAGCCGCCGAGCCGCCGAGCCGCGCTCGAGATACTCTTCCGCAAGGTCAACAGCAAGATCACATCATGGCCCACGATACAGTGGGAAATGGCGTGGAAAATGAATCGACGCCGGCACCGAGGCTGTCGTACGCAGTCATGCGCAAATATATGACGACTCTCACTTGCACTGTGAACTTATATTTATCTTAGCGGAGTGTTCTAGCAAGTTAATGTTCGACTCCAGCACGAGCGGTGCACGAATTTCGTGTACAACGTGCAGTGGGCGAACTCCGCTTACGACGAGCAGTGGACGGGGGAGTGAATAAGAGGGGTAGGGGTAGGTGGAACGTGACCCATTTCCCGACGAGATCTCGACAGCGTTGAGGACACGCGACACGAACCCTTCAAAGTGGGTGGGGAATTGACCAGGTGAACATCTGACCTGAGTTAAAAGCGTCGCAGACCAAGGCCACCATGGCCTAATCGAGGTCACCGAAACAAAATCGACCCGCGTGGTAGCTCTGACCTGAAGTGACCCGAAGCGGTTTGACTTGGCCGGGGCGTTTCCAGGCATGTCGCCGGGTTACAGATATTTTACAGATCACTCGGTGTGAAGATGGACATTGATATCTCTACTTTCACGGCAGCAGCACAAAAGTACCGTTGTCGGCCGATATTTGCAACCTGGATTCGGGGACATCTTCTGGAAGCGGTACCACCGGTCTATTTCAAAGCGCCAACCAAAATGGTGGTTCTACGGCGCCAATATTTGCATTTGCATGCTTTTTATTGTTGTCTAGCTGTTACTCTTTAACATTGTTTCAGCTGTAAAACTTTAGATAGCGCTGGCATGCATGAACAATATTCATCAGGAACATTTTCCTCTCATATGTTGTCCCGCAAATTTGCTAGAATAGAAATAGAAATAGAAATAGAATCTCCGTAACGTCATTTCCTAGTGCCAAATGCAATCACTTTACAGTCTTTAGTGTTAAGCGAAGCTGAATCTTGAGCAATGAACGAAAGAGAAAATCCGGCTCACGCCTTACAAACGGGAATTCATGCAATGTGTGAACAAATGGCCTCCATTGTGAGGAGTAAACCTACTTCTAGTGAAAAGATGTTCGCCGTTGGTATAGATGGAAATGATTCAGCTATTTCGACTGGTTAGATATAATCGTAGAAAGTCGGCTGACGAAATTGACGACATTTCAGAAGTGTTTCTGCGGGATTGTTTCAGTTGCTGCTGGACGGTCGGACCGAGTTAGCCTGCCTTTGATGACGCCCGACCCCATCTTGTGCAGAGTTGGCGAGGCTCTCGCTTCATTACCGCGTCACCGTGCGATGTTTTGCCTCGATCGCACATGCTTCAGGGGTGTCTGGAATAAGTGGCGATCTCTCTCAACGGACGGCAATGGGGAGCCAGATTGCGACACCGAGAGCCGTCCACGTCCGCCTGGCAAGACATCTAGCAATGACGCACGCGATGTGTGTCATCTCAATTGTCATCTCAATTGTCATCTCAATTGCACTCATGCTCACCGCCAGGGAGGCCGGTGGTCGACCGAGCGCTGTTGGAGGTCGTTGGCGCCACGTGGAGGTCAGACAGGTGACTGACCTCAGGTCAACGGGTATTCGCATCATGCTGTGTTGTCTCTCCGCACTGCTTCTTCTGGGACCGGTCTGCTTCTCCTTCCACGACAGAAGCCACATTTGGATGCCCAACGTAGCCAGAGACACTGCTTTCTACGTTTCAGAATACGTGCCAGGATTGTTTTGCTCTTCAGCAGGCAACTCTCTCCCAGCCTTACTACGGTGTTTCTTCTTCCGCAGCTGCAGTCATATCGGTAGCATCCGTGCTTGCCAGAATGGCTCTGAACCTCAAATCCCCTGAGATAATGCAAAAAGCGGTCATTGAAATCACGGCATCCTGCGAAATGCTGTCGTCGGCCTTCATAGCATCCTTGTGGCATGCTTTGATGACGTGTTGAAAGCAATGCCGGCAACAATGAAAAGAATGGAATGCTTTGAATGAGTGTACGGAGATTATGGCAGTTTTGTAATTTTACCTTTTGGCATGTAATGCATGAAATTAATGACCAGTGCTACTTCGTTATCTAGTAATTTCCGTTAACAATGGAAAGTAGGGATTCCTAAGTACCGAAGACATAGACTTAGAAGACTTAGAAGACTTAGCACCAAGCATTAGAGAGTGGGCAGGACAAAGTGGAACATAGTATCAGAATTAACAACACGAAGCCGATTTAGGATGGCATCGTAATGTGTTCGTCAGGTGTGTGCGCTTTGGCATCAAATCAAATGAATATATTTTAAGAACGCTCGAAGTCACATTTGGTGATCTGCAGTGTCGGCTTAGGCATTTGTCCAACTAGTCGTCAATAGTTGGCTCGTGATATTTAGGGCAATTATTCATCGACTGCCATACTAAACAACATATACGTCACGAAATCAAGTATATGGCAGTGCATTGTATCAGGGATTTAGTTGCACAGCGCCACTACACCTGGTGTTTGTCATGCACAAATGCCATGCCTTGTCAGCGTAAAAGCTCGTTGGTTGATTACTCGAATGCGCAAACAGTAATGAGCTTGAATTATATATTCCGCCTATATTACGGCTAAAATTATACTTACCACAGTCCTGGATGCTCTTCAGTAGGCATTTACCCTGCCATAGTTGTACATGTATTGGTGGAAATTACACCTTTATCGACGACAAACAATAGCTTTGTTCTTAGCCAGTTTGTTTCGGCAAACTGTCAGTCACACGCACATGTCCAGGGATGTGGGGGCGGGGGCGGGGACTGCTCTCCCCGCCTGGCCGGACCGCCCAACCGCCGCCGCTGTCACGACACCAGCGGCCGTCACGGCCTCCAGGGCGACACCAGCGGCCGTCACGGCCACCAGGGCGACACCAGCGGCCGTCACGGCCTCCAGGGCGACACCAGCGGCCGTCACGGCTGCCGCCGCGACACCAGCGGCCGTCACGGCCACCAGGGCGACACCAGCGGCCGTCACGGCCACCAGGGCGACACCAGCGGCCGTCACGGCCTCCGCCGCGTCACCAGCGGCCGTCACGGCTTTCGCCACATCACCAGTGGCCGTCACGGCCTCCGCCACATCACCAGTGGCCGTCACGGCCGCCGCCACATCACCAGCGGCCGTCACGGCCTTCGCCGCGTCACCAGTGGCCGTCACGGCCGCCGCAACGTCACCAGCGGCCGTCACGGCCGCCGCAACGTCACCAGCGGTCGTCACGGCCGCCACGGCCGCCAGGGCGACATGGGTGACCGTTGTGCCACTCAATAGGTGGCGACATACAGAGCGGCAATACCGTACGAAAGCCCCGTCCGCGGCCGGCCGTGTCGGCGTGTGACGTCATCACACCATCGCTGGACGCCACGGTGTGTGACGTTCTGTAATTGGCGCGGTGGGCGTACGATCGGCGGCCGGCCGAGTTCTCAGCGCTGCCGGTGCCGTGCGGAGCTGGCCACTGGCCGATTGGCTGCTTAGCAGTGGTGGTGGTTACGTTACCGAGTTAACCCGCTGTTTTTTAACGAACAAATCGATGTTTAAAAAACATTTTATATCGGCATATTAGGGTAGTTTAGGCCGTGCAATTCAACCTTGACACTATTTAGGTCATCAATACCCGAAATAAATCATGAAAACAGCAGTGTCCAAATAGGCTTCACCCACATTGCGTACTTTATCGTGACCTGACCTGAAGGCCACTTTGCGGATGTTAAACAAAATTGGATAAGAAACTCCCCGGATGGATATTTCTGTATGCATACCAAGGTAAAAATGAGATCAGGTCATGCATGTAAAAATAGGAAAATTCGCCGAAAATGAGCAAAAAGTGGCCATGACCTTGGCTTGCTGACTTGATATCACACAAAAGTCCGAGATATAGAGACACTGCCCAGATGCATTAAGTTTAATTTCAATATCTCTTCCTGTGCATGAGTTATCGATCTTCAAACATTTTTGGAGGTCGTCCTCTTTGACCTGAGCTAGATGAATGACCTTACATAACCAACATTTTCACTTCAGACGTAGAAATGTTCACGGAAAAGATACTAAAAATTTGAATCGTTGAAAATGGGGAAATGGTGGGACAACACCGTTTCCCCATTTTCGCGGGAAAAAAACTTAGAGGGGCTAATGTAGAGACCACGCAGACTAGGCTTGCGGTTTTCAAAGTTGCTGCTTAGTGTTTTCAAAGGCTGCGGCGAATGTTCTTTAAATGTGAACGTAGCATGCACCTTGTCTGAATGATTGCTTTGATACCATGAGTCAGACCGATCCTGGGATAGGTGGTAGTTGCTGTTGCTGGTCCCGAACTAGGTGGTAGTTGCTGTTGCCGGAAGCCTACACACGATCTGGGAAGGTCATAGGCAGTGCCAGAATGCAGACGGAGAGTTCAGCACGCTGTCAATGTTGCGGCGTGGGCGCCCGGCTGCCCCATCGCCAGTACTGTCGGGTAGGTTGTCAGCTGACCACCTCCGCCGGAGGCTAAACACGAGTGTGGTCAGCTGCTCGAGCTCTGCCAGCACAGGGGGAGGCCGGTGCAGGCCATCGCCTAGTCAACTGAGCTGTTGGCTGACGGCTGTCCTGTGCACATTTTGATGACGACAGCTCAACTGTACCGGGTATAAATGCGGCGTTTAGCACGAGTTTTATTATTGGGACAATTATTTACATGGAACACCCGTACGCCGAAGTTCAATTTCAAGGAAAACTTACAAAACACTTACCTACTGTTGCACCATTAGTGGTCCTCTTAACGTGACAAGAATTCGCCATAAACATTTTGTGTAGCGACAGCATTCCACGCTGTCAATTCCAGACGGCACATGTAGCTTGAAGTTATGTCATGCTTCTAGTTTGCGTTTCGGTCAGGGGTTTTCACTGCTTGGATAGCGTGACTTATTGTGCATCTAATCGCAGAGTGAGCACTCAAGTCAATTACTGACACTTTGCCGCGTTATTCCAGTGCGTTCGGAGTACACTGATGTCGCCATCATTGAGACTAAATGGCGTTAGGTTTTAGTCTGGATCGATCTTCCGTGTTGCGTTCCACGTACGGTTTCTGCCGTTCTCATGCTTATGTATGGTAATCTCGTGTTTTGTTGCTGCTTTATCGGCAATCCAAACATACGTCACGAGAAACTAACGTCTCGGCTATTGGCCGTCCCGCCTCTCTGGAGAGCCTTGTCGTGTTTGGACAGTGCGCACAAGCCATCGAACAAGCCAATGATCAGCACACAGAGCAGTGTGTTTTCTGTTTTTCTAGAGTGGCGCGGCGTTCCTCAGATGCCACGAAGGTCACGATCCGAGAGCAGGCTATGTCGGCCCACTCAATGTTGCGTTTGCGGTCGACATGCTGGTTGTCCGACCTTTCGCATGCCTCAGACCACCGCATTCATCGGCCAGATTTGCTTTCACGCTTCGGTTCGACTGCACCTCGCCGCAATCCTTCACAATGCCGACTTCGGCGCGGCGACCTTTGGCTGGGCGCCTCCGACCTTTCTCGGACCAGCGCGTTTCACCCTTCTCGCAGAACATCGTCCACAAAACTGCGGCCGCTCCACCTTCCACTGACCTCGGCCCCTGGGTTGATTGCGGGTGACAGTTCACCGCTGCAGTACGCACCAAGAGCGGCATCCGACACCGAGGCTACACGCTCTCGGGCCGACTCACTTTCGACCGCAGACGGAAACAGTGGAGGGCTCGGGACGGCAGACTTGATAGCGCGCTGGCAGTGTCCAGAGGCGGCTAATGCGGCCGTTTGGCACCGCCACCGGCGAAAGTGATTGATGGCAGCTGAACGTCACCCAGATCCACTCTGTGTGCACGTCGACAGCGCTGCTCGGCAGGTGTTCACATGCGGTGGCCGTCACGGACGGCCACCGACACGGTGCGCTGTTGGCGGTGACAGCGGTGGAGGTGTTGCACATCGCACCGCGTCTCTGCAGCGATGGGACCGCAGCAGGGTGGGTTCGCGTCTCTGCGGCGATGGGACCGCAGCAGTGTGGGTTCGCGTCTCTGCAGCGATGGGACCGCAGCAGTGTGGGTTCGCGTCTCTGCAACGATGGGACCGCAGCAGTGTGGGTTCGCGTCTCTGCAACGATGGGACCGCAGCAGGGTTGGTTCGCGTCTCTGCAACGATGGGACCGCAGCAGTGTGGGTTCCTCGGCAGCGCGGGTGCCGCGTTGAATCATGCGGTGTGGGGTCGGCGCTAATCTAACCGAATAGTTGCCACACGCTTTCCTTGGTCTTGGCTACTTTCATTGCGAAGCCCACTTTCTCGCTGAGCAGTGTTGTAATACTACAATCAAATGTTCTTGGTCAGTTAAGAGCCTTAATTACTCGAACGATTCATCCTGTCTTACACTTGGACAATTGTAACTGGAATTGCATATATTCGACACAATAGTTAAATGATGCCTTGGTGCATAATATAATGTGCTCAGACTGTTTTAATTCGATGTACCACCGTAGAAGGCAGTACTCACTCCTTCATAATCACCGGAGTTGCTTAGTTTCCTTTTGATGGTCACAAGAATATGGGCCTGAATTCGGTGTGATGGTGAAGGAGAAAGGTAAGGGTTTTGGTCACTTATTTTCATGGAAGACCTATCGAAGTAATGGTTAGCTTTACAAAATGAAATTGAGGGGAAATCGATCGCCTCAGCCACCGTGACATCGGATGCCATGCATGAACCCTTTCACAACTTTCGAAGAGACGTGAGATAGACAATTGTGAAGGTCGGTTATTTCCAGCTCATCAGGGAAATGGACCCGATGTACATGATGAGGACACGGCGGTTGTGAAGGTGTAGCTGCAGCTGACCAACAAGCCATCAACGCTATCGCTATGGTGACCGCGCTGTCATATTTTCGATGGAGACGAGTGCAGCAACGGAGAAGCTGACGGGTCCTCTCTTCTGGGACCGTCCTGCTTCTTCTTCCCCGACAGAAGCTGATGGGTCGTCTCTTCTGGGACCGCCCTGCTTCTCCTTCCCTGACAGAAGCTGATGGGTCCTCTCTTCCGGGACCGACCGGCTTCTCCTTCCCCGACGGAAGCTGACGGGTCCTCTCTTCTGGGGTCGGTCGGTTTCTCCTTCCCCGACGGAAGCTGACTCTGGATGCCGGGCGGAGTCAGGGACACTGCTTTTTACACGTTTGAGAATTCTTCACAGGATGATTTTACTGTTAACTCAAGCAAGCTCCCTGTTTTACCGAGGTGCTTCTTCTTCCACAGCCCAGCCATTTCGGTATTGCAAGACAGCCATCCACTGGCGTTCTTGTGCTGAGATGATTTTGCCGTACCCGATGATGGACGAATATTTTAAGATATCTATATCCGAGCTATGACCTTTGAAACAGGCTCTTGCGCTAGGTCTTCGTGCTCCCAACGTGCCGTTAATGATCATCAGATATGTGCCACCGAGCCCATACACCACATGGATGAAAATGGTACCTCAACTCGTCATATATACTGTGCAAGGTTCCCTTCGCTGATGGTTTTTCTTACGCTGCTTTTCGTGGACACTTTGTTTTCATGAAGCATGAACGAGTTGTGCTAGCTTACTACGCTATCTAATAACGATTAGATGTGGCATCTCCGATTATGCACAGTCATTAATTTAAATATTGGGGGTTCTATTATTATTAGTATTATTGTAATTATTGTAATCCTCCAATATGACGGTTCAGGGAATGCATCACCTCCATCCGCCCAGTGGTGGATAATCACTCACGATATTTCCGTCGCAGATGCAAAATTCCTGCGCTTGACTGCGCATGGACGAGACACAGGCTGAATCTCCATACTTGAAGTACACTGCTAATAAAACCAGCGAAATTCATACCATATGCTAGCTGCAGCTACGTGCATAACAGCTTGGGCAGCCCACAGAGGTGCAAAATTGTGTCAATTGGATACCCTCTCTACCCTCCTTCGGCCAGTTTTGCTACCCATCACATGCCACCCTACCTAGTGCATTTACCTCTTCAAGGGTACATTCCAGCGTGCAGTACCGCCACTGAGGCGGATTCAGGGAGTGCGGAGTACTGGGGAATGTATCCACTCCCCATGGGAAAGTGGTGCCCCTCCCAGGAAGACTCGACTGCACCCACCCATCCTACGATCCAGGTGTTTCCCAGCCAAAGGCTCCCCTCGCAGAGGAAGTGGCGACCCCTGAGACCAACAGGTCATTTATTTCTTATGACCAAGACCAACAGGCCTATGACCATTTATTTCTTTTTTCAGAAATCTTTCCGAAAATATTTGTATCCACCCCTGCTACAACTTTTCCGGATTAATGCATGCAGTTTTGATAAACATTTTCATTTGCATGAAACATCCGTTTTAGCGCGCTGGAAGTTGCTAATGTCTTGCTTGTGCTACAAAGGAGTTGCATCAGGTCAATCTGCTACCTTCCACGGGTGAGGAGATGGTACTTTTTGCACCTCTGACGGCCCGGTCGCGCGAGTTTCCGTCTGCTGCTGTGCTGAAGATGTCGGGTACTGCAACTGGCTACAGACGAGATGACAGGTGGCGGCACCGTCGTCACCTCTCATCAGCGACACTGTGGCGTACTGTGACGGACTGTGACGGACTGTGACAGACTGTGACGGAGCTGCCAAGAGCTTTGTGAGACTGTGACAGATTGTGGCAGACTCTGACGGACTGTGACTGACCGTGTCGGAGCTGTCAGCGGACTGTGACGGACTGTGACAGCATGGTGATGGCACTGTCTGGCGCACCTGTCCCCAACTCTCACACCGCTCCACTGGGCATCGGCAGCGAAAGTGTGACGGGCACCCGCCGAATGATGGATCCGCCGGATCCGGACCGCCGGGTCCGGCGAGTGGCCCGCGACAAAGTGGACCGCTCCGACGTCGCGATCGGTACTATCACTATCGCGGACTATCACTCACTATCACTATCGTGTGTTATCGCGGACGTCGCGGTCGGCAATCTTTGGTGCGTCGGTGCCGCGCGAGAAAGACTTGCGCGTGCGGCTTTGTGTTGGCCGCCTCCGGCTCCGGCGAACCGTGACGGCCAAGGTCGAACAACACGTCGACGCGTCGCGCCGCCTCACAACTTGACCTGAATTCTGGTTGTTGGCGCGTGTCGTGTCCTTGCGGCAGTGAAGCGCCACCCGCCGTGGCCGTCGGACCGCGTGCCACTTGTGGCGCGCTGCCGACGGTCGGCCGGCGGACGGCCAGTCACCGGTCGCCGCTGCAGCCAATCCGAGGAGAATCAGCCACTGCCGCCACGCGTCGCGTGCTCCACATTCCGGCACACATATCCGGCGATAGGACGAGCGGGGAGATGATCGGCAAACTTATCGACGCGGTTGATTACTCGAAGACAATTTGATAAGTGCCGACTTGTCTGGAAACTGATGGCTTGTTTGATAGCTTGTCTGGCAGTGGGTGGCTTGCCAGGCAGCTGATGGCTTGTCAACTCAATGAGAGGACTTGCTGGCGTTCTGACACATGTGACTTATATTTTGATAAATCCCACTCCAATGAAAACATCGGAAAATAATATATCCATTCTAAAATATAATCGCTTATTTAATGGCCATTTGGTCATTTCCTAGTCTTTCTTCACCATTTAGAAGTACACCGATCCATCGATTTTCACCTGTTGAAGAAAATTAAATCCAATTTCGCGGCGACATGCTAAATCTCACAGCATCTCAATCCCTCGCTTACACCGACACGTTGAACGTCACAGCACTAGTTTACCTGGCGTCTGGAATAATAATTCATATATTAGGCAGCTTCGCGGCATATCGTGTTCAAACTGGAAGTTTGCGATGCTGGTGAAGTTGGCAGTTGTAGTTGGGTTGTGTTGGCACGGTCGTATATGTATTCAACCAGCTTTTTGTGAAGCTGGCTCATCCATAGTGGTCTCATGACATCCAGCCATTTTTAGCTGAATTCAGCACACAGGTGTGTGTATGTGCGCATGCATGTGTATCCTGTGCATATATGTGTGCGATGTGTGTGTTCCGGCTGTCACTCATGCACAATTTGGTGAATGTCAGAAACACAGAAATCACTGGGTGGCCTTCAGCCTACCTCAGCAGTTTTCTATCAGCCTCTGCGAGCCGATGGTAATTTTGTTTGGGATGCGTCGCTTGCGCTGCCCGGGGCCATCGAAACGAAGCCGGGCGCCTCCCCCAGCCCAGCAGCGGTCCATTCGGCTAATAGGTTTCCGTGCGGTGGATTAGTGCGTGGCCGGCCGGGAAGATTATGGGCTTCATTTCTGTGGGCGCGTCGGGTCAAGTCTGTACGGGCGGCGGGTTCAGGACCCGAGCGAGAATGAACGGCGACCTGCCAAGCCGGGAACTCTTTGACCAGCTGACCGGCCATGACGGCAGCCCAGCTAAGTCGTCTCATAATGTCAAGCACCCGGAGGCGGTCGTCGGATGAATCGAATGTGCGTTTGTGCTTTGAAGGCTTGTGAACTTAGGCGGTAGTCGTTTTTACTGTGATCCGATGTTGTGGCGAAACAGACCTGTGATTAGCGAGGAGGCTCTGAAGTGGCCTCCCATGCAACACGACACCAACTGAGTCTGCCGTGCCTAAGCAACGCATCAATTAAGTAGTACGATTACCCTGTGCGGGGTGAGTGAGTTTAGAGGCGGATCGGACCAGAGAAGTCATTTGCGCCTCATAATTACCCTCACTCTTTCCTCCATCTTGTCATTATGGGCACAAAATGACCAACGCAGTCGACGCGCCCTAAAACACAAATCCACCACCACCATCTTGTCATTGAACACATAAGTTCATCATATTGTAAAGTCAGCCATACGTCACTACAATGAGCCAAGGCCACCACCCTTCCAATATAATTACAGCGTTTGTTTTGCTATGGTAAGCAACTGACAGGCGGATTATGTCAAGCATGACGACGCTATTTGCCTGGAATCACCTGATCAAATTTGAAATAATGAGGCTCGAAATAGGGACGTGTCGATGGCTAACTGAGAGGCGCTAGAGAATGGCTGATGTTTGGTACTCTCTCGCGGTATTGAGGCCCCAGTCTCGAACTAGTCACATTTGCTACCTTCCACCGGAAGTGGTGTTTTGATCGCGCCATAACCCTGTGTGAGCTCGCCACCGTCAGCGTGGGAACACACGGCTCCCGAGACGAGCTGCCGACCGGCGGGGTGACAGGTGCGTGGCCGACCCGGCTCGGCTCGTCTCTGTGTCGGTCCGGCACCGACCGGCGGGGTGACAGGTGCGTGGCCGATCCGGCTCGGCTCGTCTCGTCTCTGTGTCGGTATGGCACCGACCGGCGGGGTGACGGGTGCGTGGCCGACCCGGCTCGGCTCGTCTCTGTGTCGGTACGGCACCGACCGGCGGGGTGACAGGTGCGTGGCCGATCCGGCTCGGCTCGTCTCTGTGTCGGTCCGGCACCGACCGGCGGGGTGACGAGTGCGGGGTTGAGTCCGGCTCGGCTCGTCTCTGTGTCGGTACGGCACCGACCGGCGGGGTGACGAGTACGGGGTTGAGTCCGGCTCGGCTCGTCTCTGTGTCGGTACGGCACCGACCGGCGGGGTGACGAGTACGGGGTTGAGCCCGGCTCGGCTCGTCTCTGTGTCGGTACGGAGCCGCCCGGAGCAGTCGCAGCCGCCTTCAGAACGTACGGCCTCGCCAGCCGACCTGCGGACATGGAAGATCACCTCGGCGGTGTTCGAGACCGAGACGGAGGACGAGGGAGGGCTCGATCGCGTGCCGCGAGCTCACCTGACAAGGCAGACATCGCGGTGCTGTTTCGTTTTATGGGTGTCTGGACCCGGGGGAATATCGTACGCAGCCGGTCGTGTGTTCTCCAAAGTGAGCAATAAGGCGGATAACGTGCGTCGGCCCGGAACGGCCGCCACAATGGGACAAACTGCGGCAAAATCCGGCCGTAGTTCCTTTTTATTGATTCGTGATTCCCGGTTGGAGCTTGGGGACGTGCCGGTCGAATGTTTAACATGGGACGATCTAGAACTTTATTGGAGGGTAACCGCCCTTGAGCCATTACCAAAAACCGGGGACCTCCCGCGCCGCCGCCCTGTGCGAAACGATTGGCAGCAAAAACAAAACAGCTTTATAAGTTAGACCACAAGCAGCAACTAAGACAAAGAACGCGCGGTTACTAAATGCCTCCATCAACTACTGCTGCCTCCTAAATACGACTGGGCGGGTTTTGTTCGTTTACGACGACGCCGCGAAAAACCGCCAGTGAGATCCGGTGTTAGGTTTTTGTGCGCACATTCAGGCGGCGTGGTGTTGTGTGCTGTGTCGTGCGTGCAGTCTCCCGCGTGGACGAAATTTCGATGAATTCCGATAAATCCGGCCATCGAAGTAGTCGACGCTGCTGTTTTGTGGCGACAGATGACTACTTATGTTGTAATAAAACGGCTCTTCGTCTGTGCAGTGCGGCGACGGCGCTGGGATGTAGCGGATGGATTGTATTTCGGCAATTGAACGTGGTGTTACGGTGCCGCGGCGGCTGGTAGTGAATATTCCGACACTGCCCGTGATAATGACTAATATAATGGATGAAGCATATGAAAATACTGCCATTTCATGTCACGGAAAGCATTTAAGCATAGGCTACATGATTGCTAAGTGCGTTGGTATGTGTTGAATATGACTGTCGGCGATAAGTCCGATATTCGATGGTGTGTTACGAGCTCGTCAATGCCCAACACACATTGTCTCATTTGTGTGCACTGAATTGCGCATGGCATGAGATAATGCCAGCCTGCGCACATGTCAGCCTTCCACCTCGGGCTCAACAAAATGGAGTCCGCACAACTTGATAGTCCTGGTCTTCACATGCAACCCGCGCTGCTGCTCGATAATTAGCGGCGAATACCCGAGGGACTGTAGGTCGTGCGTCCTCGCTTTCTACGGAGCATGCCAGTTTCTACTGTACAGTATGCAACCAAGCACAAGATTGTCATGAAAAGACAATGCAACACAGATCCTCCTACGTCTGGAAAGCTGACAACAAAGATGCATTGAGTTGTACCCACAGCACTCTGATGCGAAATTCCAGACTGTGTTGGCACGTGTTGGCATGCCCCCTACCTCTCCAGTCAACTTACCTTCCCCTCCAGCCAACTTACCTTCCCCTCCAGTCAACTTACCTACCCCTCCAGCCAACTTGCCTTCCCCTCCAGTCAACTTACCTTCCCCTCCAGCCAACTTACCTTCCCCTCCAGCCAACTTGCCTTCCCCTCCAGTCAACTTACCTTCCCCTCCAGCCAACTTACCTTCCCCTCCAGTCAACTTACCTTCCCCTCCAGCCAACTTGCCTTCCTCTCCGGTTAAATTGCCTTCCGCTCCAGCCAACTTACCTTCCCCTCCAGCCAACTTGCCTTCCCCTCCAGCCAACTTACCTTCCCCTCCAGCCAACTTGCCTTCCCCTCCAGTCAACTTACCGTCCTCTCCAGCCAACTTACCTTCCTCTCCAGCCAACTTACCTTCCCCTACAGCCAACTTACCTTCCCCTCCAGTCAACTTGCCTTCCTCTCCAGCCAACTTACCTTCCTCTCCAGCCAACTTACCTTCCCCTCCAGCCAACTTGCCTTCCCCTCCAGTCAACTTACCGTCCTCTCCAGCCAACTTACCTTCCCCTCCAGCCAACGTGCCTTCCTCTCCAGCCAACTTACCTTCCCCTCCAGCCAACTTACCTTCCCCTCCAGCCAACGTGCCTTCCTCTCCAGTCAACTTGCCTTCCCCTCCAGCCAACTTGCCTTCCCCTCCAGCCAACTTGCCTTCCTCTCCGGTCAACTTGCCTTCCTCTCCAGCCAACTTGCCTTCCCCTCCAGCCAACTTGCCTTCCTCTCCAGCCAACTTGCCTTCCCCTACAGCCAACTTGCCTTCCTCTCCGGTCAACTTGCCTTCCTCTCCAGCCAACTTGCCTTCCCCTACAGCCAACTTGCCTTCCCCTACAGCCAACTTGCCTTCCCCTACAGCCAACTTGCCTTCCTCTCCGGTCAACTTGCCTTCCTCTCCAGCCAACTTGCCTTCCCCTCCAGCCAACTTGCCTTCCTCTCCAGCCAACTTGCCTTCCCCTACAGCCAACTTGCCTTCCTCTACGTTCAAATTGCCTTCCTCTTCAGCCAACTTGCCTTCACCTCCAGCCAACTTGCCTTCCTCTCCGGTCAACTTGCCTTCCCCTCCAGCCAACTTGCCTTCCTCTCCGGTCAACTTGCCTTCCTCTCCAGCCAACTTGCCTTCCCCTCCAGCCAACTTGCCTTCCTCTCCGGTCAACTTGCCTTCCTCTCCAGCCAACTTGCCTTCCCCTCCAGCCAACTTGCCTTCCTCTCCAGCCAACTTGCCTTCCCCTCCAGCCAACTTGCCTTCCCCTCCAGCCAACTTGCCTTCCTCTCCAGCCAACTTGCCTTCCCCTCCAGCCAACTTGCCTTCCTCTCCAGCCAACTTGCCTTCCTCTCCAGTCAACTTGCCTTCCCCTCAAGCAAACTTGCATTCCTCTCCAGTAAAGTTGCATAGACCATTCAGTATGTAATGAACGACAGTCGGATACGCGTATTTGACTCAGGTAATACAAATGCCTTGTTGCTTCCAACGGATTGCTCTGCTCCACATTTTCTTCTGATAAAGACCTATGAGGAGATAGTGACATTCAGTGGCGAAGCCAGGATTTTCTTAAAGATCCGGAGATCCGACAACAAAAAACATGAAGAAAAAACACGATTTCGGCGCGCGAAGCGCGCCGAATACTTTACTCGTACGTGGTGGAAATCTTAAAATCATTTGGTTGATCTAGTGTATTTTGTTTGCTAAGTGTGAGGGAGCAGGTCCCCTTGGCTGCGCTTCTGGTGAAATTTATATTCGCATGGAGTTGTTTCATTTTCAGATGGAAATAATCGATGCAGCAGCCATTGAGGTATACTCGGGAAAATATCCGTGTTAACTTGCACCTCATTAAACAAAATTAGTTCGAATTGTTGCTGAGGAGGCCTTGCAAAGCATGGTCAATGCTAAGTTCAAGCTTGTTGGATTTGTCCCGAGCCCACCACCAGATCGGGAAATTCCAGTCCTATGGTACAATTTCGACCGGGAATTTAACGTATCCACAGTCGGGCACGGCCGTCTAGTACCTGCACCCATGACATTTCCTGGCCAGCTGGCAACTGGCCATCCCAGCCTGAGGCGTTGACCCTCGCCGGGCCGGCCACCAAATCCACCTTTACCGGGCCGGGGCTTCTTGAAAGCCTCCCTTCTAACTCCCGATCTATATGTGCTGGGATGAAACGCAGAGCACTAATTGAAAGCTCTAGTTATAGAGAGCCCAAACAATGCCTTATATTTGCATTTTGATGGATAATGAGGTTACCAGAGGTCGTATTAGGTCAGGTCAAAATATGGACCTCACTAAGTCCGCGGATTTTTTTTAAAAGACAGAACTTGTGTTCTTTCGACATTGTTTTGCAAGAATTAAGACAGATAAATGCATGTATATTGACAGTAGTGAAAAAGGTCAGGACAGGATGGATCAGGTCAGGACAGAGTCAGTTTTGAGGACCAACTTCCAAGCTATGCATGTCCGAGATACAGGGAAAATGTCGTTGGCAAACCAATGAGTTCAATAGCTCATATGATACCATATTTTTATATTATCGGTCAGGCTAAGGTCGCTAAAAGTCATAATACGTCAGCCCAGTGGTATGACCTTTACCTTTGAGAGCGACCTGGAAAACATGAATATATAATTATCGGGTTCTTCCAACAGAACCATTCAAACCAAATGTTTGTAATTGATCCACATCCGAAGGTTCTAAGGTCAGGTCATGTCAGGCCATATGATCAGGTCAAATAAGATTAAGTTTGAATATGTCTGGAACATTACTTCAGATGTATCAAATTGTGTTCCAAGAAGAACTGATATGATACTGAATCATCTTTGTAAAATATCCAGCTTCTGACCTCGTGACCTGACCCCAGACCACGGTGGGACAATCCGCAAGTTAATAAACCGATCTCTTTAGCTTTTGCTTAAGTGTGCACTGCTTGGGAAGTGATTTAAATGAAGGTTAAATTAGGTCAAATCAGGTCAACTTGCACCAGACCAGGTCATCTCAGATCATTCGTTTGTCATCAAATCTCATGTCGCACGACTTTGGCAGCGCTGAAACCGAATTCCAGGTATCACTTGGCGAGGAACAGCAATATTCTGCATAAGTTGGCATTGTGCAGAATATACATGATAAGTGTGATAGGTAAGATATGATAAGTAAGACCTTATGCCATTGATCTTTGACACATATGTTAACCCAGAATGCTTATCTCATGCTCTGCTTTTTTGGTTGAGGGGGAATTATCCACGAATTGAATTTTCCCCACTGAATACGGTAAAAAATATGCGCAAATTTTCCTGCCCTCAGGTCAGTAACCTTGATATTAATGAACATTTCCAGATAGGACTTCGGCTTGATGAAAGAACAGCATGCTCTGAGTTTGGTGCACATATGTTGTAACTTCTCGGATTGGCGGCATTTTCAATATATTTTGACATCACTCCCTTTGATTCGTTCCAAGTCAATGACCTTTGACGACTTGGACCTGACATTTTTACAAGATATGCAAGACAGATGCATAATAAGCTACTGAAAATTTGGTGCCCGTATCGTCTCATTTGACCGCTGTGGCGGAAACACCTAAAACACCTGAAACGGAAACACCTCTCTGGAGCCGCCTCCCGGCCGGCGAGGGTTAATAGCGTTATTACTGACCCGTTGTACGAAGACCGGGAGACCTTTGCAAGCCAGCACTCTATCCACTAAGCTAATCAGGTGGAAAAATAATGGACAGAATTACCGCACACCGATATAAGCTGCCGTGACGCCGTCACAAACAGATGTCCGCGTGTGGTGCAACACTGTTCGGATCAATTTTTGTCATCTTATCAAAAGTAGTGTTACGTTTATTTTGAAACATGTAGGCCTTGTACATACATGCTTGAAGTATGTAGGCATGAGGGACCCAACGCATACGACCGCTGAGCCCATGTGATAACATACATTCTGTCCACCATGCATGTTCAGTACCCGTGACTGTTCCAGTTCTATCGGGGAATGTTAAACGTTGCCCACTATTTTCACAAGCGTGGTGTAAATAGTGCGTCGAAGCATCTAGCAGCCTTAAAGACGCCCATAAGCATGCATGTCGCCCAGCTTACCTGTTGTATGTTTTTTCCCAATCATCTCAAGCCACCACTTGATGAGATGGGTCTCTCGCACGCACATGACCCATTCGGACGTAATTTCGGTGTGCGTTTCGCTACCAAAACAGATCCAGCCTGCCGCCCATACCGGTATATGCTTAATGAAGGAGCGAGAGAAAAGCAGGTGGAAAAGAAGTGAGAAAGAAGGGGAAAGAGGCAGAAAACGGCAGCGACGAGGGAGATGACAGAGATAATCCTGGACACTGTTGTGTTTGCCTTCACCGCAACCAGCTCGTCTAATCTGCGTACCCCCCCCCCCCCCCAATACTTCACAGATGGTCACCAGTAGAGCGTGACATGGATTGTGTGGTACATGACATGACATGGCAGCCCCTCCATCCAATCCATTGCGGCTCCGTGAAGGACATGGGAAGGGACCCATGTCCAGTCCAAGTCCTTTTGACAACCAGAACGGAGTTCGGATGTGAAGCTAATCGGTTTAGATACATTTATTTTTGCAACAGGCAGAAAAGCAATGTAGCCTGAAGGTACTCAGAAATCCGATCCAAACTCGAAGTTCCGATCCGATCGGAAATTCTTAGGGATAACCCGATCCATGTGAGCGCCCTGAGGTGGGGACCGGTTGGGGGTGGGGTGGGGTTTGTTCAGTAACCGACTGTGCCTAAGCAAACCGACATTGCTGACGAAACACATACGGCAGACGGAATAAAGGGCTATCTGACTTGTTTGCTGTACTCGCGGTGACCAGGGCGGTGCGAGCCAATTTGCCGCCTTCACAGCCGGACGTTTTGATCACACTGTGTTAGCAGGCCTGTCCGGTATTCGAGCTGCGGCACCGTTTTCCCGCCGTTGGGTGGCCGTTGTGAGTAGAGGTGCAAAAATGTGCCAATCGGATAGCCTGTCTTGATTCCAAAGGCCAGTTTTGCTACCTATCACATGCGACCCTACCTAGTGCATTTACCTCTTTGTGCTTACATTCCAGCGCACAGTACCGTCACTGAAGATGCAGATCACTGCCTACTTACTCTTAGGAGTGCAAACATTGATTTTCCTCAGTCCTTGATTTATTGGTGACAAGAAATATTACATAGAAGCACATAAAAGCAATGCATTAGCAAGCTTAGCAATGGTGCAAAGGTGCAGCATGACAACAAAAGTTCAAAATTGTATTGATACAATGGGTATGCTAGAACTGCAATATGTCAACCAAGAATGTCAAATCAGTGTGCCTACAGAACATACCAATTTGTGTCACAACACACTTCAGTTGCTAAAAGTGAATGTAAACAAAATGTAAAAGATGCTAGAACAAGCTGAGGTTGCTAACACCGTAACATGACAATAAAACTTCCAAAATTGCATTGCGACATCGGATACAGGGATGAAACAAAAGCAGACTGGTCCTGGATCTTTGCCATCTAGAGAATTGTATTTTCCAAAAATAAAAATATCCTCCATTTTCTAGTTTGAAGGTTGAATGGTGCCACCTTCACAGTGTTGATTTACCATTTGGCATAAGGTTCGCAACTCACTTGGAAGTCACAGGGTGTTTCACATACTACAAATAGGAAGGACACTATCCTCCCAGAGTAGGCATGCTCACGAATTTTCCTCTAAATCCATGATTCAAAGACATACATTAAACACCAAATGCTGATGTCCAATATATCACAAGGGAACAGGAAAACCAAAAAGGTTAAGTTAGGTATTTAAGTGCAATTTTTGAACGGAAAATATTCTTTTTTACTTATTCTCGCATTTAATGCTATGCTAGATTAGGTTAGGTTATGCCACATTTAAAAAACATTATTTTTATGCCAAATTACCAAACTCCAAGCCCATTTTGCTGTTATTTTGCCTGCCAACTGCAGGCAACTGCAGGTATGCAATTGCAGAAGAAATGAGTGGACACTTATTGTTAACCACATTCATAAACATTGTATTCGAAAAAGGAATTCAAAGAATTCCAAGATTACCTTCAGGTGCAAATTTACCCAGCCATGTTCCTAGGTGTTTCTGAATGACCCTATGAAATGCATGCTATTTCTTTTTAGATTACTGTGCAGGCGGTTAAGGTTCCAAGAGCAGTCATATTTTTGGAATCTGGGAAATTTCTATCCTTCCAAAAATGAATCTTGGACATTAACCATGCAAAACAAATGACCCACAATGGCATGATGTGATGGATATTGATTGAAAGAATTGCATGATTGACATGAGTTAAAGTTTGCAAGAAAACAATGGTTTGATTTATATCTTGGAATCATGGAATTGGGAAGAATGTTTTTAGATAATCGGATATAAATTTGGAGATCATAATTCACTTCGTGTTTGTGATATTCGAGACTGCGTTTTGAATATTTCAGTTGGTTTTGACATTTTTATGACATAGCAATGTGCTTGAACTCTGCCAAACAACACATGCATGGCTTAACAACTGCTAGAGAAGGAGGCTATGGTGTTCATGACGAGATGATGTTTTGAATGTTGGAAATCCTCCACCATGTTTTCATAATCATGACCAGGACTCAAATGAATCCTAAAGTCCCTTGCTACTCACAATTAGGTGCATGACGCACAATTCGAGATGGGCGCACGTTTCCAATCACTGTTCATCCTATCCGTTGGCGGCTGACAAGGAGACATTCACGATTGGCGCAGCGGCGTCATAACTGTATTGGCGCCTAATTATTGATAAATGTTTGGAATAATTTTATTTTGGAAAATAGTGAACGAAGTTACTTCTTTTCGTTTTGTATTTATACCTCACACCGTTAAATCATATTTACGTTTGCATATTTAGGTCAGAATTTCTCGTTTCACATCACCATCATCGAACATTAATTTATCAACTGATGTACGCTATTTGTACACCGGCCTCCCATGTGCATAGAGTATAAGAAACACAATTAATACAAATGTAGCGAAATTTCGTTGAAATGTCCAACACATCAGCTGTAAAATCAAAACCCAAGATTTATTTTACAAAATCATCTTCAACAAAATGCATCTACATGTTTTATCGCTAGATACCTGATGTATTTTGTCTTGGGCTAAACGACTCGAAAGGGTGAACGGACCATCAGTCAATTTCTTCAATGGGCTATTTTATCTCAACCATCACACCAATCAGCTTACGTTTCCCTGGAATTCGACCAATCTGATTTTAGAATGACCTACGGTGAAAATAATGTTGGCTATGGACTGTTGCTACCACAACATGAAGTGCTGCTACCCCAAATATCGTCCAATCAGAGGCGGATGCAGGGGGTGGGGGAGCAGTGGTGGAATGTATCCCCTCCGCATGGAAAGGTGGCTCCCCTCTAGGATGGCTTGAGTGCACCCGCCCACCTTCAGCTCCAGGGATTTATCAGCCAAAGGCTCACCTCTCGGAGTAAAAGGCGGCCCGAAGACGAAAAGGCGCCACTTCAGCATGCTAGAGTGCAACCCCTCTCCCGTTCAACGATTGTCTGCCGAATGCGTCGTTCCGGGATTTTCGCAGTGGTGGCCCTCCGAGGGAATGGTGCTATTCCAGACAAGTGCCTCCACCTATTGAACATTTCTGGATCCACCCCTGCTATAATTTTTCCAAGTTAATGCATGCAATTTTGGTAAGCATCTTCATTTACATGAAACATCCATTTGAACACAGCGGGGACTGCTTATGTTTTCGACAAGATTGTGCTTCCAAGGAGTTGCGTTATCAGGTCCATCTGCTACCCTCCATGGAGGGTAAGAGGGTACTTGTTTGCACCTCTGGCTGTGAGCGGGCGATGGCGGCTGGTACAGCGGCCTTGACGTGCCCCTGTTCGAAATTTGTCACGCTCTGCTTCGACGGCCCACTTGACCGAAAGCTCGAGCGCAAATGCGCCGGCGCAAACACTAGTCGTGATTTCAACAGGACGCTTGCTTCCATTCGCGCATGCGACGCCCGCTCCCACCTTCCGCCGCACAGCGCGCACTCGGTCCGCACGACATCCAACTGAAAACGCATTCGGCACCTCGCCAGCTGTGGTTTTCGATGGCGCCGCGCGGCCGGCCTGGGTTGCGCTGGGCGGGACGTGTCTCGGCCATTGGGTGAGCGGCACGCGCACGTCACGCCAGGGCACACGCAACACCTACCGCCGCCTGCCGCCGCCTGCCGCCGCCTGCCGCCGCCTGTTCCGCCCGTGGCGACTCCGCACAAAAACCAACTGCCACGGCCGCTTCCGTGTGAGGCGATTGCAGCGGCTCATTTGGCCGCCACGTGTTGTGTGCTAATTGAATGTGATCGCGGGTAAAGGCGATTATTGGTAATTGTGATGGCGGGTAATTGCGATTGCGGGTAATTGTGATGGCGGGTAATTGCGATGGCGGGTAATTATGATGGCGGGTAGGCAGCGGCAGATCCGCGTGGCGGAGGGAGGCGACTCCGCTGCACACCGGACACGTTGTTATCGATCATGTGTGATCTGTATTGGAGCGTCATGGCTACGCGAACATTTTGAGGGTGACTGGAATGTGCTGAGTATCGTGAAGAGCAAACACGGACGAAGACGATACCCAGGAATTCGGACAGAGGCGTGGAGTAAACACCAAGCTTCTATTTTCTGATAGGTGTGAGCTGTGTGGACGTATAAGGGTCGCTGTATGTTGTCAAGTTTTGATATCACTGCTTTCACTGTACAGGGGCTCATTGTTGGTAGTCTGTCTTCCTACGCAATTGGTATGGCAAAAGAGTACCGGAAGGTCCCGATGTCGACAATGCTGAATACCGACGCTTGTGCTGATTCTGATACAAGAAGCTGCTCCTCAGGCAATTATAGGGGCCAGCAACCCTGCCAAAACACTGTAGGACATTCTGTTTTTGTCGTGGACGGGGGATCCTATCTTACATCGGTAGTTTTCCCTCAACAAATTCGGCATGCTCAAATGCTGTTTGATACCTTTGGCCTTTCTACAGGTTGAGAGCCATTACTACACCGATAGCCCCTCCCCAGACATTTGCTGGTAGCGATCAATCACCTACACACACATGTCATCAAAACCACCGAATTACACATCAAATGGTCCTATTCAGATTTCTGCGTCATTTGTCCACTCCCATAGCCCTATCCGCACCGATAAGGCAGACTCAGACATTGATGTCATTGCTGCGATGCTGTGTCGGAGATGTCGGAGATGTCGGAGATGTCGGCCAGCCACGACAGGACAGTTTCAACTGCCACTCCCGGAGCTCTTCGTGGACTGCCGGTGGTCTCAGCACGTGACGAACCGCTCCAGATCTTGTCGGGTCGCCCTAGCGGCTGTCGTCCACGCTCTGTGCGTACCTCTCGCCGTATGGTCTAGCAGCAGCATGCAGCATGCTGCAGTAGCAGCAGCATCGTAACGGCAGTAAACGTGGTCCTCAATGGCAGCAAACGTGGTCCGTAACGGCAGTAAACGTGGTCTTTAACTGCAGAAAAGGTGGTGAGTGACGTAACCAAGTGGAAAGTTTGAATTGGCACCAGGCAAAGCTCGTGGATGAAAAATGTGCCAAGATAAACGCTCCTTAGCACGTGCTCACTGTCATGCTTGGCTATTTTCCAGTCCAAGGGCGGCATCGCCTTCGCGGTAGCGTACACATACAATTAGCGCGTGCTAGAGATTGCCTGTTGCATTTTACACTGGATGACAGCAATTTCACTTTTTTGCTGGGCATATTGCACTACTTTTTAACCAAGCACGATTTATGTGTCTGGATAATGTATGCGACACTTTTTAGCATCTGTTCTCTAGAAAGCTGGGAAGATTTCAAGCTATGGTAATGCTGTGATTATGTTCAAACTGTAATTATGCTGTGATTAAACTGTTATAGAGGATGCATCTGCAGTGGGTTTGAGAAGATATGGGTAGGCAATAAGAAGAACGTCTTTGTGTGCAAAAGCACACAACAAGACAAATGGTCACACGCCATTTGACAAATGCATGCATCGACACAAGCTAGTCTGACTAAAAGGATACTAAGTGTCTTTGAGTGTTGCCGTCGTTCTAAGCAAAACTGCTCATATTAGTCATTGTGCAGGTTTTTACAAAGAAACCTTTCTCCGGCGGTCTTTTTCAATTCATTTCATTGGCTGAACCTGTCTTGAATGGCCTTGTTGAAGGCCGCGTTTTTGCTCCACTTTTTGTGCTCTTGACACACCTACTAAACACCACATGGTACATTAATAGATGCCCTTTGCCGCCCCTTTCTCTCCGATTACAATCACCGCTGGGGTTAAGTAAGCCCTTGGTCTTGGTTGGCGCCATTTCAGCTTGTAAAAACACATGGCCGGTCGCCACCTCACACGTGGTATCATTCCGGCGGCTGGCAGCACGCGATCAATGATGACAAGCGTCGCGTGGGATGGCATGATAGCGGCCGGCAGCGATCATTCCCTGATTGGTGTCCTGTGATTGAGCTCGGCAGTCATTGATATTTACCTCCCTTGTGGGTATGGAAACACTAGGTTCCAGCGGCCTTGGGTGCCACCAGATCATTTCGGCAATACAGGACAGTGGGTCAACAAAACTTGAATCGTAAGCAGATCTTCCAGTCTTTTTGGTCCAAGGACGATTTTCTTTGAATTATTGTGCCGCAACAGGAACTGTCATAATTCGCATGAAACACGGTGTTATCGTATTGTTAATTATATGAAGCAGGGGACGAGTAGTCTAGGGGTAAGTTGTCCGTCTCACAATCGAATGATTGCTGGTTCGAGTCTCACCTGTCGCTACTCTTCGCCCGCGGCCAATCGGCGTGAGAGATTGGCGACGCTACATGACTCAACGGTCGATATGTCGTAAAACCAATAACCAACCAACTAATTATATGAAGCGCTATCTTCAGCTGCTACGTTTCACTTTCTGCCTAGTAGTGACACTCGCGGCTCGGTTCAGTGAAGGCCCAGATGCTTGCATTGCATTATTGCCAACGTGTCGGGCAAGGTGGGACTCATTATTGCCAACGTGTCTGGCAAGGTGGGACTCATTATTGCCAACGTGTCGGACAAGGTGGGACTCATTATTTCCAACGTGTCTGGCAAGGTGGGACTCATTATTGCCAACGTGTCGGGCAAGGTGGGACTCATTATTGCCAACGTGTCGGGCAAGGTGGGACTCATTATTGCCAACGTGTCGGGCAAGGTGGGACTCATTATTGCCAACGTGTCGGACAAGGTGGGACTCATTATTTCCAACGTGTCGGGCAAGGTGGGACTCATTATTGCCAACGTGTCGGGCAAGGTGGGACTCATTATTGCCAACGTGTCGGGCAAGGTGGGACTCATTATTGCCAACGTGTCGGGCAAGGTGGGACTCATTATTGCCAACGTGTCGGGCAAGGTGGGACTCATTATTGCCAACGTGTCGGACAAGGTGGGACTCATTATTGCCAACGTGTCGGGCAAGGTGGGACTCATTATTGCCAACGTGTCGGGCAAGATGGGACTCATTATTGCCAACGTGTCGGGCAAGGTGGGACTCATTATTGCCAACGTGTCGGGCAAGGTGGGACTCATTATTGCCAACGTGTCGGGCAAGGTGGGACTCATTATTGCCAACGTGTCGGGCAAGGTGGGACTCATTATTGCCAACGTGTCGGGCAAGGTGGGACTCATTATTGCCAACGTGTCTGGCAAGGTGGGACTCATTATTGCCAACGTGTCGGGCAAGGTGGGACTCATTATTGCCAACGTGTCGGGCAAGGTGGGACTCATTATTGCCAACGTGTCGGGCAAGGTGGGACTCATTATTGCCAACGTGTCGGGCAAGGTGGGACTCATTATTGCCAACGTGTCGGACAAGGTGGGACTCATTATTGCCAACGTGTCGGGCAAGGTGGGACTCATTATTGCCAACGTGTCTGGCAAGGTGGGACTCATTATTGCCAACGTGTCGGGCAAGGTGGGACTCATTATTGCCAACGTGTCGGGCAAGGTGGGACTCATTATTGCCAACGTGTCGGGCAAGGTGGGACTCATTATTGCCAACGTGTCGGGCAAGGTGGGACTCATTATTGCCAACGTGTCGGGCAAGGTGGGACTCATTATTGCCAACGTGTCGGGCAAGGTGGGACTCATTATTGCCAACGTGTCGGGCAAGGTGGGACTCATTATTGCCAACGTGTCGGGCAAGGTGGGACTCATTATTGCCAACGTGTCGGGCAAGGTGGGACTCATTATTGCCAACGTGTCGGGCAAGGTGGGACTCATTATTGCCAACGTGTCGGGCAAGGTGGGACTCATTATTGCCAACGTGTCGGGCAAGGTGGGACTCATTATTGCCAACGTGTCTGGCAAGGTGGGACTCATTATTGCCAACGTGTCGGGCAAGGTGGGACTCATTATTGCCAACGTGTCGGGCAAGGTGGGACTCATTATTGCCAACGTGTCGGGCAAGGTGGGACTCATTATTGCCAACGTGTCTGGCAAGGTGGGACTCATTATTGCCAACGTGTCGGGCAAGGTGGGACTCATTATTGCCAACGTGTCGGGCAAGGTGGGACTCATTATTGCCAACGTGTCTGGCAAGGTGGGACTCATTATTGCCAACGTGTCGGGCAAGGTGGGACTCATTATTGCCAACGTGTCGGGCAAGGTGGGACTCATTATTGCCAACGTGTCGGGCAAGGTGGGACTCATTATTGCCAACGTGTCGGGCAAGGTGGGACTCATTATTGCCAACGTGTCGGGCAAGGTGGGACTCATTATTGCCAACGTGTCGGGCAAGGTGGGACTCATTATTGCCAACGTGTCGGGCAAGGTGGGACTCATTATTGCCAACGTGTCGGGCAAGGTGGGACTCATTATTGCCAACGTGTCGGGCAAGGTGGGACTCATTATTGCCAACGTGTCGGGCAAGGTGGGACTCATTATTGCCAACGTGTCGGGCAAGGTGGGACTCATTATTGCCAACGTGTCGGGCAAGGTGGGACTCATTATTGCCAACGTGTCGGGCAAGGTGGGACTCATTATTGCCAACGTGTCGGGCAAGGTGGGACTCATTATTGCCAACGTGTCGGGCAAGGTGGGACTCATTATTGCCAACGTGTCGGGCAAGGTGGGACTCATTATTGCCAACGTGTCGGGCAAGGTGGGACTCATTATTGCCAACGTGTCGGGCAAGGTGGGACTCAGTCATGGCACCAATGAGGGAATCGATGCATTCGGTATGATGCAATATTTCAGATATAAACTGCCTATGTATTGAAACAACAGAATGTTCGTCGCTAAGATTCCGTGCAACAATAATTACACTGATGCCAATCTTTCCTGCTAAAATAATCATGGACTCTGTTTCGGTTGTGGGTGCTACGTTTGTGTTTCTGATTTCACTGTAAGTGAATGTGACGTGGCTCGTTTCAAAGGGTCGACCTTCGCTTGACCTCGTTGACATTGGAGTTACTCATTCAAATCGTAGTAAATACTCACTTGCAATAGTTTGGTGTCAACGAATGATGTACGCGACAGCAAATCCTGGGTAATTATCGGTGCGAAGATTCGCTTCACCACTCTCACATTCCCCACAGCGGTGAAAGGATGGTGTCCTACTATAAGATAAGTCGGCATGCTGTGCGTCTATAATAAGTAGCCGCACTTGCGTAAGGTGTTCACTATCTTGCGACAGCACGCGTGGCGAATGAACTGATAGTGCACATATGCGCACCTTACACTTGCATGCAAATTATGACGCCGTAAATCTTGCACGCACAAACGAGAGCATTTACCGAAAGTTTCCCTGTCGTGAAGTGATGGTCAGAGAAGTGATCATTTCGATTTAGCGTCGGGGTCTAGTGAAAGGGGAGTCGTGCATCAGCTGATGTCTATCTGCACGTTTCGGCATCCAGCCCTATTTAATTCGAGAGTTTCTGTCCTGTATGATTGACGGCTTTTATCTGGCGCATTCCTGCTCCATTGTACGGCTAATGCTATCTTTCATGATTGCATTTTTTTTGGTGTAGCGATAAGATCATTGGACATATAATGGACATGGACATCGATATATATATATATATATATATATATATATATATATATATATATATATATATATATATATATATATATATATGTATATATATATATATATATATATTTATATATAGGTATATATATATATATATATATATATATATATATATATATATACATATATATATATATATATATGTGTGTGTATTTATATATACGCACAACAGTGTCTGGGGCCACCACACTTCCACGATCGATGACAACGAGTCATTGTGACGGACCGTGCTCGGTCAGATTTGGAAACCCCAAAACGGAATCGTAACGAGCATCAGCCAAGCATTCAGATTTAAGAGACTCGAGATCCGTTTCAAAGTCGCTTCTCTATCGTCAACGTCCTCGGATTAATTTCTTGGGTTAATTTATCGGGTTAATTTCACTGATTAATTACTCGGGTTAATTCCTCGGGTTAGTTCATCGGGTTCGTTCCTCTGGTTAGTATTGGATGGCACCATTTAGGGGAGGAGAGTACAATGCCCCAGGGAGGTCTAATCACAGGTTGCTGAGAAGTTGAATCACTTGCTCACATTGACACCCAGGGTGGCTCAGTCATGGATAAATTTAGGAGTGTTTAACAACATATACTCAATGATGGATGTTTGGTTGGTATGCCTTAAAGTATCTCGTCACACCTACAGTCAGATATGCAGTCAACTGACTGCATCTCTCGCAAATCATTTGCGCTGATGTAGTCATAAGACGTCAAAATGCGCCATACGTACGTGCTGTCTCAATTGCAAATAACCAAAATACATAGCACCAGCAACCACACAATAGTGCTGAGACATAGACAAAAAGATGTGAAGACGCCCAGCATGGCACAAAAACGGGCAGCTGATATTTTTGTAGCTTCATGCAAAAAGTTGTTACAATAGATGCATAATGTGCTGTTTTGTGGCCAGACGGTCAAATGACCTGACCTACCATCAGGAGGTAGTGATGTGCTGTTTGATGGCCAGACGGTCAAATTGCCTGACCTACCGCAAGGTAGTGATGTGCTGTTTTATGGCCAGACGGTCAAATTGCCGACCTACCATCAGGAGGAGTGATGTGCTGTTTTATGGCCAGACGGTCAAATTGCCTGACCTACCGTCAGGAGGTGTGATGTGCTGTTTTATGGCCAGACGGTCAAATTGCCTGACCTACCATCAGGAGGTAGTGATGTGCTGTTTTATGGCCAGACGGTCAAATTGCCTGACCTACCATCAGGAGGTAGCGACTTGCTGTTTTATGGCTGGACAGTCGAAGGGCCTGACCTATCATCAGGAGGTAGCGATGACGGTATTGGGAATCCTAATGCATGATTTCACTGAATGAATAATTCATTCACCGATTTGGTACAGTGTTATTCATAATGAATTTGAATGATTCATTATGAATCCGTCGTAATGAATCCATTCCAATCGATTCCAACCCATTCGACTCCAGCGTTTTCACCTGGCAAAGTGAAAATCGAGTAGGAGTCGCAATAATTGCTTCCGTGGAATAGACGGGGGTAATTAAATAATGCTGAACTTGCGGCCCGGAAATACAAAATAAAGACATCAAGCTAAAAGATAGAAACTTGAAAATTCAATTCATGCACATGCTTGTGAGTATGCGGATCCTTGTCCTACGTTTTTCGTGCTATTGCTAACAAGTCAAAGTATGGATCCCAATGCAAGTCCGGAGATTTGCGTATTTTCGTCATAGTTATAAGAACATCAAACAAAAAAGGCATGCGAATGAGAAACCTTTCAACACCAAATTTGCGTGATGCGCTTGAACCCATGAACGAAATTATCGCTTCCGCCGTTCAAAATAAAAGAAAAGATGCCATCTACACCATGAAGAGATGATCAATGACCAAGGATGCTGAAAACAGCTTTATTGCTCTATCCTGTGCTACAAAGGACATTAAGTAACCCATTGAGTCGGGCCGTTTAGAACGGCCACGCGAAGGCCCTTGGGTCGCCACCCATCATTCACGCTGACGGCCGGCACTAGCCTTTCCGTTCACTTCGACTTCACGGCACTTCACAGCCACGTGGAGTGATATCGCACCGCATATTTTCGGCCCCTCAGTTTGTGCCCGCTCACCATTTCAGTGAATAAGATCTTTGTCGCGGTGTTCCAATTAGACTGCTGCTGAATCCTACAATACAGATATCTCAACAAGCTTTTAGAATAGGAGGGAGCTCATGGTGTATATGCATATATATATATATATATATATATATATATATGTATATATGTACATCAATGTATCCTAGGTGTGGCACTGATCATAATCGTAATGTCATAATAAGAATACATAATAACAATATCGAAATCAAGATAAATCGTACACCTAGCGAGCACAATTGTGGACAATTGTGGACAAGGTGATGGAATGTTGCAACATTATTTCCGGCAACAAGGATTTAAGATCAGGTCTACCTGCAAAGATACTGGATTTCCTGGCGCGACTGAATGTGCCCAGCAATTGTGCTTCATGTTGAGTCTGCGAACAATTATATCTGTTGAATGGATGACCTTTATCATCAAATTTGCACCCCCACGATCGTCGTTTGCTTCCACCAGCTCCAGCCAGTGTGATACTATGTGTGAATACGTGACAAGTGTACAGAGCAGGATGAAATTGTACGATTTTGGGTGACACAGAATGCGACCATGCGGTTCATATCGCCTAAAACTCATCCAGGTTCTTTTAGTGACTGTGAACATGTACCACAAACCACAAACGAGGATTGGATTGGATTGGAGTGTGGCTTTACGACGCACTACAGTAGCTGAGGCCATATGGCGTCGCTTGCCTCTCACCCTGGCAGGAAGGGCAGGCGTCGCAGGCGGGGAACCGAACCCCGTACCTCTGGCGTGCCGGACGTTCAGCCTAACCACTGCGCCACCGACGCCCCACCGATGAGTCGTGATATGATGTGCGTATGGTTATGGTGCACTAACAGCATTGGACTAGCTTCGCAGTACGCGCCGAGGATCTTGAGTTGCATAGTTGATGGCAGAGCCATCTAGGCGGGGAATGGGGAGCCATATAAGTGGAGATTGGGGAGCCAAATAGGTGGAGATTGGGGAGCCAAACGATGGGAAGTGGAGAGCATTCAGGCCAATCCCCGGAAATTGGCGAAGCTGAACCCAACGATTGGTTTTTGCTCTAAATGTGTACGCATTTTATTCCGATAGGTTAGTTTTAATAAATATCCTAGAACTAAAGTACCAGGGACAAACTTGCAGAATTGTCTTGCAACTCTGAGATGTGTGTCAATTTCGCCGGCCCAGAGTTATTTGCCCCCTCCCTCCCAGTTCAGGTTTGGCTTCTGGAGGTTTGGCTGCTGCTGCTGCTGCCGAGTGGAGTGTGCTGAACTGCTCCGTGGCCGTAGTCACAAGCTCGGGACGTGAGAGGAGAAGCGGCGCCGACTCGGTGGTGCGCCTCTGTGCGGCACACCTCACTCCAACCGCCAACCACAGCCGCACCGCATGCTTCTCACCGCCTCCCCTCCATCACCACCACGGTCACTCTACAGCTGCCGGCCGTCATCTTCTGGTGCAGCACCCGGAGACGGGTCGCTGCACCCAGCCGGGGCCGCCTCGGCCGCCGCCCGCCCCCGCCGCCCGCCGCCCCGCCGCCCCGCCACCCCGCCGCCCCGCCGCCCCGCCACCCCGCCGCCCCGCCGCCCCACCGCCCCACCGCCCCGCCGCCCCGCCGCCCCGCCGCCCCACCGCCCCGCCGCCCCGCCACCCCGCCGCCCCGCCGCCCCGCCACCCCGCCGCCCCACCGCCCCACCGCCCCGCCGCCCCGCCGCTCCGCCGCCCCACCGCCCCACCGCCCCGCCACCCCGCCGTCCGCACACGGCGCGTGCCGACCGGCTGTCCGGCTCG
Source organism: Ashinkailepas kermadecensis (assembly GCA_034440615.1). Taxonomy (NCBI): domain Eukaryota; kingdom Metazoa; phylum Arthropoda; class Thecostraca; family Neolepadidae; genus Ashinkailepas; species Ashinkailepas kermadecensis. The sequence continues at coordinate 158,767 of JAOTOM010004850.1, read as the reverse complement.
TCCTCGTCGGCTGCCACGAGCCGGCTCGGTAGTGGCGCGTGACGTGACGTGACGTGACGTGCCGCCGCCGTCGGTAACGGTGCGCCGGCCGCAGACCGGCAGACCGCCGGAACGGCCGTCACATCGGCGGCGGAAATGTTTGGTCGGAAGTCCGGTCGGAAGTTCTTTCGAAATACCTGTCCGATGTTATCCCGGTGTTCACTGCTTACACTGGCCGGATGTCCCAGGTGTTGGAGGCTTCAGAATTGTTCATTTTACAATAAATATTTGCACCTCTGTAGCGGGCGACGGAAAGCCTGCATATGATCTATTTTGCTAATTGCGAAGGTTGTGACGAAGTAGTGGAGTCGTGGCTTTAGAGTTTGGTGGCTCGCACCGACGGTCGGATACGGGGGTCACGGAAGCTCAGTCGGTAGGACGTAGAACTCTTGATGCAGGATCCTGGGTTCGAATCCCACAACGGGCGGGTTTATCAAGTCCGTCCGTGACCAGTCGACGTGAGACGCCGGCGACGCTGTATGGTCTCGCAGTCGGATGAATCGCAAAAGAGCCCAACGTTCGTTCATTCGACCGCTGGAAAAATATATGGAGTTGTGGCGTTTGCTAATGGAACATCAACAGCATCTATACCTACATCTGCATTTGTTCGAGTGCCAACTACATTCTGTGGTTTGAGCATTATGCTTACGGTGATGACATTCTGGAAAGTAAGCTCTCTGCTTGTGAGCGTGCCTACATGTGGAAGGAACCAGAACTGCTATCCAGGGGAACAGCCAGGATTTTCTTAATATAAGGCGACCCAAAATTGACATGACATAGACACCGCTTTTGGCGCGCTTTGCACGCCGAAAACGTCTGGTTCTGGGTGGGGTAATCTCAACATTTCTTGTTTGATCTAGTGTATTTTTGGTTGCTAAGGGAGGGGGCACTGGCACTCCTCTTGACAGCTCCTCTGCTGGTAGCTGAATTTCAGCTTCAGCATCTAGACATCTAGCTCTGAAAAGCGCCACCGCAGCAAACACATCGTTTGGAATTTTCGGAAAAACTTGGAACGTTCCGTAGGCGGCGAAAAGAGCGCATGTTTTCCACAGTCTGAGTGACGGCTGCGTCAGCTGACGTTCTGAGCGGAGTCAGCTGACGTTCCGGCCGAACTCACCACAGTTTGTGGCGCGCGGGCGGCAGTTCGGCAGTGCGTGTGAAGCGGCGTGGCGCGCCACGCTGCGTACACATCGGTGGACTTTGACGCCACCCTTCGGTGACCCGGTGGCGCGGTGAACTGGCACACCGCCGGCCGCCGCCTTCCGATAATGACGTCACGAGGTGACGTCACCCGCGCGCCGACGGCAGACAGCCTTGCCGCCGGCTGTGTGGTTGCGGCGGTCGTCGCTAGTGTCGCCACCATCGCGCTGCCGCGATCCAGCCGAGGCTGTTCACAGATCGGCGCTTGACACCCAGGCTATGAGAATGGTTGCCTGCTTTGGATTACACAGGAGGCAGCTGGCTACCAGCTGCCTCCTGCTGGCAGCTGGCTGCGGGTGGTTGTGTGTGGCATCTGCGTTTCCTGTACCGAATGTTAACAGAGGCGCAGCCGAGGGGAGGGGCGAAGCCCCCATCCATTGGCACCTTAAAATGCATCAGATCAAAACGAGAAATTTTGAGATCTTCACCACGCAAAACTCTTAAGTTATTTCATATGTGAGAAGCGTACCTAAAACTTTATCTGCTTCATCGCATTTATTTTGGGTCAGCCACTCCCCCCCCCCCTAGCAAAACACTGGCTGCTCCACTGGGTGTCCTGCTTCCGCATTCCTTGTACTGGGTCGACGGCTCAACGGTTGTAAGAAGAGCATGGATATACGGCTTCGTTGCATGCATGAAATAATGAACGAGGAAAGTATACATAAATCTAGTGTAAGTGGTTGCCTTCATGAATAAGTTAATTTGTATGCAATATTTACCACTCGGTTGCTCAATCTTCACCACCCAGCACACTGTGCCGGCTGACATTCACATACGGCCTACATCTGGACACATGTAGGCTGTATGTGAATATACGATGAAGCAGCACCTTGTCATCTCTTGTACATACAATACTTCGGGACGCATCGCTTCGACATCAGCTGGCTGGGAAGTCAGCAGCGTCAGCACCACAGGCAGCTGATCGCAGCTCCTCCGGCTGGACACTGTGACAGCTGGACACTGTGGCAGCTGGACACTGTGGCAGCTGGACACTGTGGCGGCTGGACACTGTGGCAGCTGGACACTGTGGCAGCTGGACACTGTGGCAGCTGTACACTGGCAGCTGGACACTGTGGCAGCTGGACACTGTGGCAGCTGGACACTGTGGCGGCTGGACGCTGTGGCAGCTGGACACTGTGGCAGCTGGACACTGTGGCAGCTGGATACTGTGGCAGCTGGACACTGTGGCAGCTGGACACTGTGGCAGCTGTACACTGGCAGCTGGACACTGTGGCAGCTGGACACTGTGGCAGCTGGACACTGTGGCGGCTGGACGCTGTGGCAGCTGGACACTGTGGCAGCTGGACACTGTGGCAGCTGGACACTGTGGCAGCTGGACACTGTGGCAGCTGAACCCTGTTGAAGCTGGACACTGTGGCAGCTGGACACTGTCCTGAGCATGCGATGGATCTAAAAAATGACCTCAGAACGTCCGTCCGTGCAGAAGTGTCATGACGGTCGGCAAGCGACCCCAGGCGAATTTGGAAGGGTCAATGAGCTATGAGCTGAGCAATGCTAGTGCGGTGGTGTACCACCACTTCTTAATATTTCATATATTAGGGTATATCCGAAAGTTGTCCGTGCTCAAAACAACGTTGAGGTGTCCACACCGTCAGGCAGGTAACGAGTATCACTTCTAGGCATGAGAAAATGCATAGAATGTGTGGAAGCCGTGAACAAGTGAGCCGTGAATGCCTTATATATATGTATATATATGTGTGTGCATGTGTGTGTGTGTGTGTGTGTGTGTGTGTGTTTGCGACGTAGCACTGTCACAATACACGTTCCCGACTGCCGAGCAGCTGTCAAATAAGCACCATCGCCGCCCCAGAGAGAGAGTTCATACGTATGTACATATATGAGCCTGTGGTCGGCCGCTTCCCGGGCCAGTCTCAGTGCAGAGTCGGCGGCGCGGCCGACCGTGTCTGCCGGCGGCCATGTCACCTGACCTGACCTGACCCCGTGCCGGCACAGCGGCCCCGCGGCCGGTCCCGTACCGGACCGGACCGGACCGGACCGACAACAAGGCACACGCTGAGTCAATGGTGCGGACTGGACGCTGCGGTGTGCGGTGACGTGGGGTGGGTGTGGTGACGTGGGGTGGGTGTGGTGACGTGGGGTGGGTGTGGTGACGTGGGGTGGGTGTGGTGACGTGGGGTGGGTGTGGTGACGTGGGGTGGGTGTGGTGACGTGGGGTGGGTGTGGTGACGTGGGGTGGGTGTGGTGACGTGTGACGTGGGTGGGTGCGGTGCGGTGACGTGGGGTGGGTGTGGTGACGTGGGGTGGGTGTGGATACGGATGTTGGACTAGTGGAGCGCGTCAACTTCCAAACAGGCTCTGCGCTAACAGCAGGCTCTGGACTCTGGGCTCTGTCCTGTTGGTGTTCGCCGCAAGCGCGTGGATTGGGTTCCAGGAACCAGGAGAAAGATCGCGAGGGGGACGTTATTTCGCAGCAGGAGCCGCTATTATTTATATTTTCTGGTTACGCTGCACATTAGGACCACGTTTGCTGGTGACACCTACGCTGGGTTAGGGCCACGTTTGCTGGTGACACCTACGCTGGGTTAGGACCACGTTTGCTGGTGACACCTACGCTGGGTTAGGACCACGTTTGCTGGTGACACCTACGCTGGGTTAGGACCACGTTTGCTGGTGACACCTACGCTGGGTTAGGACCACGTTTGCTGGTGACACCTACGCTGGGTTAGGACCACGTTTGCTGGTGACACCTACGCTGGGTTGTTTGTTGTTGCAAACGCGAACCCCATCCGGCCTTTTCTGGCTCGACGTGTTGAATTACAGCAGTGGTATCGAGTACCTGTCGCCCCAGGTTCCGACCCTGAAGCTGCTACACCTGATCTATGGCGACCTGATCCCTCGGGGATCAGGGCGCCATGCATGTTAGGGATACATGAGAAAATACCACATTAAGAAATGGGTACTTATATTTATCTTTGACTGCGGTGTCATTCCACACCTTCATATAGGTGCCATGATTTAAACACCTGGTGCTTTTGCACCACTGGGAGAAAATGTGCAATATAATCGTGAGACTGATTACAATAAACCTTATGATGATGATGATGATGATTATTATTATTATTATTATGATTATGATGATAATGATGATGATGATGATTATTATTATTATTATTATGATGATTATGATTATGATTATGATGATGACGACGATGATGATGATGATGATGGTGATGATGATGATGATGATGATGATGATGATGATGATGATGATGATGATGATGATGATGATGATGATGATGATGATGATGATGATGATGATTTTCGTCACACATAACCCGTGGTCACCGTCACCTCCCCCTTTCAGGTCGCTCCACCTGCCGGCGGCGCTGTTGGCCCTTGTGGCGCTCACCTCGCTGCTCACCCTGACCTCGGGTCTGCCGTTCACGGGCCACTTCACGCTGATCCGACCCAACGGCGAGACAATCAGTCACAACTACCTCGGCGGCCCCGCATTGTCGCCACATTTCCAGGGCGTCAACAAAAACTCGCCCACCTACTACATCAAGCTGGCACCTTCACCCTACACATATGTCCCAGGTGAGGTGGGGCGTGTCCCAGCTGACAAGAATGATGTGGTGAGTAGGTGAGATTCGGACGAGAATGATGTGGTGAGTGGGTGAGAGTCGGACGAGAATGATGTGGTAAGTGGGTGAGAGTCGGACGAGAATGATGTGATGAGTGGGTGAGAGTCGGACGAGAATGATGTGGTGAGTGGGTGAGAGTCGGACGAGAATGATGTGGTGAGTGGGTGAGGTCGGACGAGAATGATGTGGTGAGTGGATGAGAGTCGGACGAGAATGAGTGGTGTGGTGGAGCCGGACGAGAATGATGTGGTGAGTGGGTGAGGTCGGACGAGAATGATGTGGTGAGTGGATGAGAGTCGGACGAGAATGATGTGGTGAGTGGTTGAGAGTCGGACGGAAACGTAAGCCACCAGGCAGAGATGGCAATCGATCTGACTGTGTGTGTTATCGGTGGGTACAAGAGACCAGGAGTGTCACTTTGTATACGCTCAGGAGGCCACTGGCCCCCTCAATCATTTATTTGACCCCTCAATAATCGAATTGCCCTCTCCCCCTAATATGCTGACAATGAAACTGAAGCTTAACCACAGGGCCTATGTGCGTGCACGAGAACTGGATACAAATGGTTTTCTGGCAGCCTTGGCCATCAAAAGGGTATCCCCCCTCCAACCAACCAACCAGCCAACCTTGTAAAGTGACCTAACCTAACCTAACCTAACCTGACCAGCCACCCATGCTGGTAACGCTCTTCATACAGAGGCTGAACTATATTTTCCTGGTAAGCATCCGCTGGGGGCGTGGATCACTTGTCCCGGAGTATTCGACATGAAGAGTATTCGACATGAAGCATGCAGTACGATCTTAGCGAAGCAGGAGCTTGGCGAGCTTTTCCACTGGAATGTGTGATTGAGGGTGCATGCTCTTCACATTATCAGCTGGTGATGTCATGCTTCACATTATCAGCTGGTGATGTCATGCTTCACATTATCAGCTGGTGATGTCATGCTTCACATTATCAGCTGGTGATGTCATGCTTGCGGTGAGGCTTTCCGGCATGTCACCGGTTGGCATCGGAGACTAGCCGGTTGGTGTCTGAGACTAGCCGGTTGGTGTCGGAGACTTGTCGGTTGGAATTGGAGACTAGCCGGTTGATATCGGATACTAGCCGGTTGATGTCGGAGACTAGCCGGTTGGTGTCGGAGACTAGCCGGTTGGTATCGGAGACTAGCCTGTTGGTATCAGAGGCTAGCCGGTTGAGATCGGAGACGAACCGGTTGGCAGCGGATACTAGCCGGTTGGTGTCAGAGACTAGCCGGTTGGTGTCAGAGACTAGCCGGTTGGTGCCGGGGACTGGCCGGTTGGTGTCAGAGACTAGCCGGTTGGTGTCAGAGACTAGCCGGTTGGTGCCGGGGATTGGCCGGTTAGTGTCAGAAACTAGCCGGTTGGTGCCGGGGACTGGCCGGTTAGTGTCAGAAACTAGCCGGTTGGTGCCGGGGACTGGCCGGTTAGTGTCAGAGACTAGCCGGTTGGTGTTGGAGACTAGCCGGCTGAATGTTTCCTGGAGATATCGTTGACCTTGTATCTTGTCCCGCTCGAATTCCGAACAAATAAAAATAACCTTACATTTACATTTACATTTTTTACATAAATAGCCTTACATTTGACCGGCTGGTTGTCCGAAAGTAAAGTGGTCGTTCAATGTGCTGCATCATCGTCCCGTGTTTCCCTCTGCGCTTTACCTCCCTTCGTGTGGTGCAGCAAGTTTCCAGTAAGGTAATCCACGGCGACATACAGTTCTTATAGAATCATCTGGACCAGTCTTGACGTGTGTTTACGTCGGATGTAACCGCCTTCTTGTTGTCGTTGATATTTCATGGGCTTTGGGTTCAAGGGTAGAGGAAAGCTGACCTGGTCAGCTAGTGTAGCTGAACAGGACTATTGGGGGACTACTTTTCACTAACGGTTAGGTGTCGAAGGTTAGGTTAGGTTAGGTTAGGTTTCACAAAGTTATGTGTCGAATATCTACCGCTGAATGCCTCTAACGTCGCTTCTCTTAAAACAAATTAACCTCGTCCAAAGGTATGTTGCATCAAGTATATCTTTCATACCAACTTGCTTAGGTATGCAAATAGAGCAAGTATTCTGACAACAATATGAGCATTTTTTGGTGAAATATTTTATTTTCTTCTGCCCTGCCTTGTTATGGATATTCCAATGCTGTAATCTAAGCATAAACAGTCCTGGGCGCTTTACATCGAACTCACCACTTCGACGGCACTTGACGCCCGAGGTCACAGAAAGTCAAGCGCAGTCCGTCTACACCCATCCAAATGGGCTCTAATCGCCGTCTTCTCTGGTTGGTTGGTTGGTTATTGGTTTTACGACACGTCGACCGTTGAGTCATATAGCGTCGCCAATCTCTCACGCCGATTGGTCGCGGGCGAAGCCTGTGCACCCAGTGCAACGTCCTGCTCCACTCCAACGCGCATGCGCAGTGGCCCGGCGACATAGCGTCACGCAGAGATTTGATTGGCTGCAACGGACTCCTGTCGAACAGAAGCAACATCGGCCGCTGATGTGAATAGATGAGTAGCCATCCAGTTCACTGTCCGGTGACGGGACTTCCTGTGACCTGTGACCTGTGACCTGTGACCTGTCTGACCTGTGACCTGTGACGTGTCAGTGGGGCGGTGACGTGGCCACAGGATCACAGAAAATATCCCCTCTGACGTCATGTGTGGTTCTCACAAAACTGCTTCAGGCATGTGTCAATATGGACGCTGCGATATGTCTGCATTGTGGTGACGCGCGCCAAGCTTGCTGTAGCAAATTATTTGTTTCCAAACGAATGTGGTTTTCATTACCTTTCTGATTGTTAATATATTTTGATTGGATAGGAATTGGCCTTCATGGATCTAGATTGGATTCTGTAAATACATGCAATCCATTAATCGTTTTGCTAATCCGTGTTGTTATTCAGTATTTTGCTTGCATTCGGTTCGTTTTTTTTACGCAGATCATTGTGTGTGTTTTCTGTTATGCCTTCATCGGTGATGGCGATTAACTCCAATTGATGATCGAACAAAACGGCAACCGAATCCAGCCGACGTCACAACTCGTCGGCTGGCAGCTACAACATATTTGCATCGACAGACCTAACAATTTGCATCACCAGAATCCCTCCGGGCATTCATTATACGTGAAATGTCAGTGAAGCCAACCCGGCTGTTGCGGCTGGCTCAAACCATCGGACGCCACTCCAACTCATGCTGAAGAGTGCCAAGTCATGCAAGGTGGTCCGCGGCACACGCAGTCATCACCGTCAGCCACCGTCAGCCACCGTCAGCCACCGTCAGCCACCGTCAGCCACCGTCAGCCACCCGCATGAGCTCCTTCGCGGAACACGGAGCTCGTCGGATGACCTGTGGCGACCCGACGCTTCTCTGCTGTGCCGACAACGGTGGGCGGTGTGTGCTGAGTGACGTCACGCAATCGAGACATGTGATTGGCTGACGACGGGTGTCATCGACGTCATTCATCCGTCAAGCCCGAGTGAATGTTTTCACCGTGAATAATAGGTTCGATTTCCAACTCAAAATACAAATCGTGGTCTCTGACGACGCACTCAGCTCGCCAGTGTTTCCAGCATCTCACGCCGATTGGTCACAAGTGAACTTGGTAATCCCGTCGGCTGTGGTAATCGAACCCACAATCTTACGATCAAGAGTTCACGCCCTATCGACTGAGCTATCGCGATCCAGATTTCCAACTCAGTGGAGCTTCACTGTCACTAATTGGCTTCGAGCCATAGGTTCGTATTCAATCCCACACAACATGGAAAGGGCAGTGGTGTAGTTGGGTCGCTTCTTTCTGAAACAGAACGAAATCAACCAATGGTTTCGGATGTGAACCTTCAAAGCACTATTGAGTGTTTAAAACATAAGTGGATGGAAGGTCAGTTCAAGACTAAGGATGGCAAGGTCATACAAGGACGTCCGTGCCAATCATACAAGGACGTCCGTACAACTCATGCAAGGACGACCGTGCTACTCATGCAAGGACGTCAGCGCTGTTCATGCAAGAACGTCCGTGCTGCTCATGCAAGGATGTCAGTGCCGCTCATGCAAGAACGTCCGTACAACTCATGCAAGGATGTCCGTGCTGCTCATGCAAGGATGTCAGTGCCGCTCATGCAAGAACGTCCGTACAACTCATGCAAGGATGTCCGTGCCACTGTAACCACTTCACTGAGTGAATTCGCTTCGACATCATGACTGTTTTAGTCAAGGATATCTTGATCTTTTATGGGCCTCTCTTCGAAAAAGAAGAAATCGTGAACGATCACCATATGTTCAGTGAGGAACACTGCCTCCTGTCTGGTGGTGGCCCTGTGGAAGTGTGGTGTCCCGGGTGATATCCTGGGTGGTGTCCCGGGAGTGGTGTCCCTGGTGTAGTGTCCCGGGAGTGGTGTCCCGAGTGATGTCCCGGCAAGAGTGGTGTCCCGGTGACTGCCATCACCGGATCGGTTGCCGCTCCGTTCGCGCGCCCACTTCCTGGTGCTAGACCGTACTGCAGCCAACCGCCGCCGACGACGGCCGTGCTGCTCACCACCTCGGAACTGTGCCTGCCGACGACGGCCGTGCTGCTCACGACCTCGGAACTGTGCCCGCCGACGACGGCCGTGCTGCTCACCACCTCGGAACTGTGCCCGCCGACGACGGCCGTGCTGCTCACCACCTCGGAACTGTGCCCGCCGACGACGGCCGTGCTGCTCACCACCTCGGAACTGTGCCCGCCGACGACGGCCGTGCTGCTCACCACCTCGGAACTGTGCCCGCCGACGACGGCCGTGCTGCTCACCACCTCGGAACTGTGCCCGCCGACGACGGCCGTGCTGCTCACCACCTCGGAACTGTGCCCGCCGACGACGGCCGTGCTGCTCACCACCTCGGAACTGTGCCCGCCGACGACGGCCGTGCTGCTCACCACCTCGGAACTGTGGTGCCCGGCGACGGCCGTGCTGCTCACCACCTCGGAACTGTGGTGCCCGGCGACGGCCGCGCTGCTCACCACCTCGGAACTGTGCCCGCCGACGACGGCCGTGCTGCTCACCACCTCGGAACTGTGTCCGGCGACGACGGCCGTGCTGCTCACCACCTCGGACTGTGTCCGCTGACGACGGCCGTGCTGCTCACCACCTCGGAACTGTGCCTGCCGACGACGGCCGTGCTGCTCACGACCTCGGAACTGTGCCCGCCGACGACGGCCGTGCTGCTCACCACCTCGGAACTGTGCCCGCCGACGACGGCCGCGCTGCTCACCACCTCGGAACTGTGCCCGCCGACGACGGCCGTGCTGCTCACCACCTCGGAACTGTGCCCGCCGACGACGGCCGCGCTGCTCACCACCTCGGAACTGTGCCCAGCGGGGGCAGTTGGTCAGAATGGGCGGCGCCAATGCGGGGACAAGGGATGCGTCCCACAAACTTTGTACAATTTAGCATTACGTCTATGGCGTTGCACGAAAGAATCGACCGAAAACAAATCATGTCATCATCCGCTATCCGTCATCATCCGCTATCCGTCAACATCCGTTATCCGTCAACATCCGCTATCCGTCATCATCCGCTATCCGTCATCATCCGCTATCCGTCAACATCCGCTATCCGTCATCATCCGCTATCCGTCAACATCCGCTATCCGTCAACATCCGCTATCCGTCATCATCCGCTATCCGTCATCATCCGCTATCCGTCAACATCCGCTATCCGTCATCATCCGCTATCCGTCATCATCCGCTATCCGTCAACATCCGCTATCCGTCATCATCCGCTATCCCAAAATCCGCAGCGATCCTAATGTTCGTAAGGGCCTGGCTCGTGCTTTATGGATGAGATGAGCATCGCGGGTGAGGTGAACTCATTACGAAGCCCGTGAGCTAGCTGAGCCAGCTCGGACTACGCTACTGAGCTCGGCACACATTGTCCGCCACAAGCACGCTCATTACCATTTGCAGATGCAGGGAGCCATTGCATACACATTACCATTTGCAGATGCAGGGAGCCATTACATACACATTACCATTTGCAGATACAGGGAGCCATTACATACACATTACCATTTGCAGATGCAGGGAGCCATTACATACACATTACCATTTGCAGATACAGGGAGCCATTACATACACATTACCATTTGCAGATGCAGGGAGCCATTACATACACATTACCATTTGCAGACACAGGGAACCATTACATGCAAATTACCATTTGCAGATACAGGGAACTATTACATATCCATTACCAATTACATACCCAGCTTTCATCACGAACAAAAAGCCAGTGCGCAAGCGGGTTTCATTGAGGTTATGATGACGTTGCCTAAACGGCCAGCGTAAAGCATTTCTGCGGTTCGGTGGTCGGTTATTGGTTTTGCGACACGTCGACCGTTGAGTCATATAGCGTCGCCAATCTCACGCCGATTGGTCGCGGGCGAAGAGTAGCGACAGGTGACGAACCCACAATCTTTCGATTGTGAGACGAGCATCTTACCCCTAGACCACTCGTCCCCACGGTTCGGTGGTCACGGAAGGCTATTGCGGCGACTCGTGCACACAAGGGAAGCACGGAACACGGCCCAGAGGTGAACAAAGTAACAAGCCTGTCATCCACAAAATACCAGATACCACCAGGCTGTCACATCTTCAAGCGCGTGCTGTCACAGGTAGCATACAATAGTATTCAATTTTGTCTTCATGCAGCGGCAAACACAATCTTCACAATGTTGTACTGTAACATGATGAGATGTGCGTATAATCTTTGGCTGATTATTAATATTAAAACAAAATAAATTGATTAGGTATGCTATGAAGCAAAACAGCCGGATACTAATTCATACTCAATAATAACACAATACCGTGAGCAGGGGCGGATTTAGGAGCCTGGCTTGGGGGAATAAATAAATCGATTTTGAAACCGCCCATCAGATTTGAACAGCTTACATTCGTCGGGTCTGTTTAATACAATATTTATGTAATATAATGTTCTCATATTTCGGAACTTACAGTTTTAATGCACAATTTCTGTAAAAGTGGTCCCTTAGGTGACGGGTCAGAGCCCCTTTGCTCCCCCTCCCCTGGATTCGCACTGACTTGTCACCAAAACTGTGGCTGTTTTTCCAATTCCACACACGCTTGTAGCCAAGCAGCAGTAGTTTTCACCTCTGCCTGCCCCAGTGCCTTCTTCTGTTGCCATTATCCCTACCAAAGGCGAAGAGAGATACAGGATAATAGCATAGAAGCTTCCGTATAGGTTCAATATTAGTCCAAGAAGTTATTATAATTCTTGCCCACCCTGAGAGCCCTGTGTCAGATCACATCCTGCGAATCTGTCAGAACGTTCTACCTTTTGCCTGTCCATTGTGTCATGGGTTCTGCCATTGCTTGTGGAGCAGTTGCTTGCTTCAATAATCGATAGAAGAGGAAGTCATCGTTTCGCTTTATTACCTGGCGCGTCCCCTCGCAGTGACAAGAGCAGCAGTCTCGCTGGCTCGTGGATGAGCGGGTGGTTTATTCAGCGTATACCCATATGTCCATATTTCATACCACACCGCCGTTCGTCGTACTATTGGCGTCGCAAATAGCTTGCCAGTCAGGCTCTGGGCGTCCTAGCACCTCAATATACTGCTTAGGTATAGGTGTGGTCGGAAACAGGATATTTATCAATGATATGAATGTCTTAAATTTCCTGAATATGTCCTGAGAATGTCCTGAATATCCTATGCAGGATATTCAGGTGGCAGGACGCTCAGCCTAACTGTTAAGTGATTTGTGATGCCAATGGTGCCTAGGTGTGGAGGGAAACAGCCTACCTATACAGGATATTCAGGTGCCAGGACTACCAGCCTCACTGCCAAGCTATTTGTCACGCCAATTATGCACAGGTGAAGTTGGTGGAGAACAGGTCAGATACAGCATAAGCGGACGCGCGAGCCGTAGCACGTGGTCTCGTAGTCTCTGATTATTTAGCTTGCGTCAATTACGAATTCGGAGAAATATTCAATGTAGGGAGCGCCCGGCGAGCATTTGCTATTCACTGACGCTGCATTATGGATGGCTCTCACGCGTGATTATTCACGCCGACCAAGTGACCGATTTTGACCGACCAAGTGACCGATTTTGACCGACCAAGTGACCGATTTTAGCGTGAATGTCTGATAAACGAGTTGAATGAACTCTCCGATGCTGAAGAGTACTAATATTCGGAACAAAGATTTGCCCTTTGCCCATGATCCCTTCCTGTCTCCATTATCGTATCAGGGCGGAATAGTGTAAATTCTCACGCGTGGTGCTTCAGCATGATGCATGGGTGTGTTGGGTGTGCATCAGGCAGTGACCCTGGACATTAGCGGCTCGTTTTGATGCAGACAGTTGATCGGTGATTGTCGAGTTGGCCGCACGGAATCAAGGTGTGAGCTGGGTATCTTATGCCAACCGGAGTCAACTGCCGGACCGAGGTACTTCAGGCGAACAGCAGGACGACAACCCGAAAGTGTCGCACGCTCACAGGCCAACATGTTTGGACTCGGGTGACCTGGCGTCAGAATTCAGATCTGGCTCGGACGAATTCCCACTGCCCAGGTCACAGCCACAGCGCCAGTCGTGTTTGATCCTTGCATGAAGCCGGGAGGACGCCATGCTATCCTCACCACTTCCTCACCGTGTCCTCACCTTCGTCCATGTTAGGGACATTCGGCATGTGCGGCGGCACCTGAGGCATGGGAATCCGTCCGGTTCAGCTTGGCTGAGAGAGGAGGGGACGTGCCACACTAAGCTGGTCAAAATTTAAGCATTTGGCAGCGCGTGGAAAGAATCGACCTGAGCCCGTTCGTTTGCCATCCTCGCAGTGGAAAATCCTTAACAATTTGTATACCATTGGTTGCGAGTTACAACAGAGTCGCCTCCAAGAAAGGCTCGTTCGTTCGTTAATATGCAGCTCTTGCCACTTTGTTGGTCCTTGCCCTGAAGAGCACGGAAGTATTTGCTGCTATAATGATTGACACCCAACGGATCCCGATTGCCTTTCTGCATCTTCTGTCCGCTCTACCGTCCTCTACCACCACGATCCGAGCATGTCCCTAAAGTTCAGCCAACATGGCCGAAATATGGCGCACTCTGCGCCGGTACGTCTCGACGCCCCAGCAACTAACTGACCGAACGCTGACGCCGCCGTTTCTTCTCCGCAGGCCTCGGCTACGTGAGCAAGCCGCCCGTCAAGAACCCCTTCTTCAGCGTCAACTTCCCATCCAACGGCAAGCCGGCCGGCCTGTACTCGCTCAGCAAGCTGACCGCCGCCACGCCGGCGCCTGTCTCGCGCGCCGACAGCCCCATCTCGTGGATGAAGGGCAGGTATATGTTCAACGGCCGGCCGAAAGGTGGCATCACCGCCGTGCGCACCCCGGCTAGTACGACGCTGCTGAACGCGCTGCTGCACAGGCCGGCCGGCCGCCGGTCGCAATCGTCGTTCGGCTCTCGGCGCGGCAAGATCGCGGCCATGTGGTGAGGCGTGACGCGGCGCTAGGCGGCACGAGGCGTGAGGCACGAGGCGTGAGTCACGAGGCGTGAGTCACGAGGCGTGAGTCACGAGGCGCGAGCGAGGCCCGAGCCGGGCCGGCCGCGCTCAGCACGCGGCAGCGATGTCTTTCTGATGGTAGATCACCCATCACGGCCGGTGGTGATCTCCTGTGTGTGTGCGTGTGGCACTGGCAGAGTATCGTGAGTGGCCAGGGGTGTACTCCGGAGGTGTACCCGGCGGCGCCAGTGCCGATCCGGGTGTCGCCACGCCGGGGAAGGCGGCCGATGCGCCGCACTGCACTGATCTTACTCACCAACGTAGGTGGCGCCAACCTAGGTGGCGCTGCGGGAGCTGCGGTCCGGCAGTAATGCGACAGCGCCCAACTGGTACTGTCGCGCAGCTCGCATTGCCAGCTCGTCAGCACGTGTTGGCGGTAGGTATTCGGCGTAGGTCCTCCGAAACCAGCTGTGCTGCGAGGTACAGCACCTCGCCGATAGCCGATTTGTATTACATCGCTGGTCTTCTGCATTGTGCTATATTGAGACCACCACTCGCCGCGAGCTGTTGTGCGGACTCGCGCGGCTAGTTCAGGTGCGGCGCTGTTGTTCCACGTGCGGCGCGGCTGGCTTGCCTGATCGACATGCCTGCAGCCTTACACTCGGTGTGTATGTTGAGCAGCGTTAGTGATGTGGATGTAGCCTGTGTAGGAGCAGATGCCCCAGAGCAGGGCGGCATTGTGTGCTTCAGCGGTCGAAGCAGGAGCCAGTTCCGCGTCACCATATCACTGAATTGTTGTTGTTTGGGCTATGTTGATGCGACTGTAGCCATGTTCTGAGACAAATAAACACATCACACGATACCACCGACGTGTGCAAAGGATCGCAGTATCGATAGACGCTGCTGACCAAAACCAGCACCGTCTGCTGCAGCTATCTGGGAAGAAGGAGGGCCTGGGGCCATGCGCACGTTTGTGGGCCTGTTCATTGATGGAGAGTCCATCTGTTCGCACAATGCGCTGAGTTTGCTTTCCTCTCTCGTGAGTACAATGCGCCATCGAAGTCTCCTGCATGCAAAAATAAACGTCACCGTCGACATCTTCTGAGCGGCGTCAATACCTTGGCGATGATTCCCGTCCATTAGTAACTGAGGAATCTACACACTTGTGATGTGTTTACGGTGCTCGCTCGTGGCATTACTGGCACATGGCAGCTGAGCAACACGCCTGGGGGCCGTTTATTTGACCATAAAACTATGAACGTAGCCCTGATGATACAGAAAGTCCCTCGGCGCCCAAGCCACCAGTTCGTGCCATATAGCCATCTAAAGTGTCTGCACATCGGAGAAGCGGGTCTGACTGATTCACTCTCCCTCCGCGAGCGACGCGTGCCGAGCAATTAGCGTCTCTAGACTGGAGTACCGCAGCGAGCAAAGCGAGCCGCGAGACCTCGCGCGGGGCTCCTCCGTCACGGAGATGCACCGATCGGTCGCCGACGACGCACCATGACGCACGGCGTGTGCTACAGCGCGAGCCATGGGCGAGTTGGAGCTGGACGCGGTGTCCGCCGAGGACGTGGCCGTGCTGTCGGACGAGGCGTCCCAGCAGGTGCCCAGTTTGGCGAGTTGGCGCGCGACGCCCTCCAGAGAGCGCGCCAGCCGGCCGGTGACGGTGGCGCCATCTATGACAGCTCGCTCCACTAGCCCGCGCGGGAACAGGGGCTCCAAGCGGCGCCGGCGCGCTGACGCGCCGGCGAACGTGTGCGAAGGTCGGGTTGGCTGGTCCGGACACCGCCGGAGACCGGGCGAGAACAGACACTGTGCGTCACCGTGCTGTGAGCTCGACGGTGGCGCCGCCAGGTGTCGCGGACGTGGCGCCACCTGTGCGAACGGCGTGCGAGACTGGCGCTGCTCAGGTGTGTCCGCCGTCGGAGTCGTGCGCTGGCCTGGCCGGTGAGTTTTCCACCGTGCAGCTCCCAGCGGCAACCTTTTCGGCTCGATCTCGATGATCGTGAGCGACTGACCCAGCTCGGCGATGGATGAAGCGGCGGGCGACGTGACTGAGTACAGCGGCCGCGAATGTGGTAAACAGGTCCGTGGCACCGTCGGGCGGCCTCTCAGTGACGTCAGTCGGACAGCTTTCTCGCCAGCTGACAGCGCTGACCGGCCAGACGAGCAGACGCTCGGGCCCTGAGGGCTCTGCCTGGCGGCAGTACACGTCAGGGCGCGGATCTCGAGAGACTGAGGACAGCCAGTGTTCATGATGCTCTTCCGTCCGCCTCGGGCGACTTCTGTTTCGTGCTGCAGCAGCGGGGAACTCGAGTTTTCAACCATAGCATCCGATCTCCCAAAAGACTGTCGTAGTTCTGAGACTATAGATGTAGTAGCACATCGATCGGATACGACCTTTCACAGATAATACTGCCGTATGATGGAGATAGCCATTATTCCAACTTTCGCATATACTGACGAAATATAATTCAAACAATGAACTACCTTGGTTCACTCCGAATTTTGCTGCATTCGATAATTTACTTGCGTATTTTGTGTGAGTAAGAAAACGACGGTATTAAAACGTAATTTTTGCAGCGGGATAGTTGTGCATGGGATGGGCTTATGCACCTAGAATTCGAACACATTGCTTTTGTTTACATTACAAGTGACCGTTGCCTCGCGTGATACTGTCACATTCCTGACTTGCAAGAAATTTGGCAGGCACGTGACGTTTGCAGTTGTGTTTGCCTTACGTAATGGATAAGCGTGTGCTCGCATTTTACCGGGATATGGAAGTTTGTTGCGGAATGTCATAAGGCTGCGAAGATAGGCAAGTACTTGGACTGCCGGAATGCAATGTTCCAAGTGCCTGCTTTTGTGGTTTACATCCACATAGCTGTGAATCCAGGCATTTATGTATATGAAGACATGAAAAATCCTTGAATTTATCAACCGCCGAGGTTGATTAATTACTCGGGTCAACTGATCCCACCGCGCTCAGATCGAGTGACCGCTGTATACGATGTTCGTGGTGAATGCCAAAAGGGCAATGAGTAAGTTACGGTATCTGACTGGGCTGCATTCCGTCGTGCAGAAGGAGGCCTACACGGCAGCCGATCATTCAGTGGTGCAGAAGGAAACCCACACGGCAACCGATCATTCAGTGGTGCAGAAGGAGGCCCACATGGCAGCCGATCATTCAGTGGTGCAGAAGGAGGCCCACACGGCAGCCGATAGGTCAGTTAGTACAAAAAGACAAGGTCCATGAAATTCATGCTAAAATCGCTGAAAAAGAAAAAAGCGGGCCGTGTCACCCAAGATTGAAGACAAGGCATACATGGAGGCAGAATTGCTGGACGAAATGAAGGTATGGATTTCATTCAGCATTCAGAGCACGTCCGCTGCTGTTAGAGGAGATACTTGAGAAGCAGAAAGAAAAGCTGGATCATGTTGACACTGGTATGTTCGATAAAATATAAGGCTCGGGAGCCTTGAGTGTCGGGCAGAAACTCTGGAAAAGATCGAGAGGCGGGCAGAGCGCGACAATGAGTAGAAGTAGCGAAGCGGCGCCACGAACTTAATAAGTGCAGCAGTGATCGCCTAAAGAAAACAAATACGAGTGAGGACATTGAATATATCACAATCAGGTTGATTAACGAGAATTTGATGGGATTTGCGTGATCAGGTGTGACTTAGCAGCAAATCTCCGACTTCAGGGCAGAGATGCAAAAAAGTACCCTCTTACCCTCCATGGAGGGTAGCAGATGGACCTGATAACCTACAACTATTTGGTAGCATGACTTGTCGAGCACATTAGCAGCCCATATTATGCTAACGTCAATGTTAATGATATGCTATACGTACGTAATGTTAACGAATCGCTAACCAGTGCCAACTCAGAGATGTTCACAAAGCTACTGAGCCTAAAGAGAGAATACAATCTGGACAGTTTTGAATTAGAGACCTGCACTCAAATGGAGTCAAGACTCGGCTCCCGTCAGGGTCTCGCTGTCAGATGTGTCAGCTGATCAGCTGACGCAGCAACGTCAGTCAGATGTGTCAGCTGACGCAGCGGCAGTGGACCGGCGGCACGATGTCTGCTGGATGCCCGCAGGCGTGGGTCAGGTCGGCACGCCACTGTCGACCACGCGCCGCCGCCGGACAGAGGCACAGCTGAGCTGAGTCCGGTGGCGCCGCCCAGCGGAGCTGAGCTGAGTCCGGTGGCGCCGCCCAGCGGAGCTGAGCTGAGTCCGGTGGCGCCGCCCAGCGGAGCTGAGCTGAGTCAGGTGGCGCCGCCCAGCGGAGCTGATCTTCTCAGTCGCACCCATTCCACAATGTCCAAAAGCATGTAAATTTTTTTCCTGTAATTCCAAAAAAGCAACGATAACG
This sequence comes from Ashinkailepas kermadecensis, assembly GCA_034440615.1. NCBI lineage: Eukaryota > Metazoa > Arthropoda > Thecostraca > Neolepadidae > Ashinkailepas > Ashinkailepas kermadecensis. The sequence goes on along the minus strand of JAOTOM010004850.1, from coordinate 140,014 downwards.
ATTATAAATGTACGTAAGACAAATATACGTATGGTAGATGTACGTAAGCAAATTTATGCAGGCAAATATACGTATGCGAAAAAATATGTATGGCAGATGTACGCAAGCAAATGTACGCAAGCAAATGTACGTAGGCGAAAACGTACGTATGGCAGATGCATGCGAGATGTGTGAAGGTGCAAAAGTACGCATGACAAATGCGCGTATGGCAGATGTACGTAAGAGTAAATGTACGTATGGCTAAGGTACGTAAGGAAATGTACGTGTGCGCAAATGTACCTGAGCGCAAATGTACGTAAGCGCAAAAGTGCATAAGCGCAAATGTACGTTTGCGCAAATGTACGTAAGCACAAATGTACATATGCATAAATGTACGTAATTGGAAATGTACGTAAGCGCAAAAGTATGTCATAGTTGATGTAGATGAGCGTAAATGTACATCAACGCAAAAGTACGTCAGATCAAATGTATGTAAGTGCAAAATTACGTAACCCAAGTGTATGGATGACAGATGTATGTAAGCAAATGTACGGGTTTCAAATGTACCTGTTTCAAGTGCACATAAGGAAATGTACGTATGCACAAAAGTAAGCTTGGCAAATGTACGTAAGCACAGATATGCCTGAGCACAAAATTGCATATGACAAACGTACTCATGGTAAGTGTACGTAAGAGGAAATGTACATTAGAGCCAATGTACGTGTGGCACATGTACCTAACCAAATGTACGTTCATGCAAATATACTTATGTGTAGATGTACGTACATTGGCTCACATGTGGATCAGTGACCACTGGTTCAGGGACTGGCTGAGTGACCGCACCCAAAGAATTAAGGACAGTTCCGCTGGACCCCTGCCGGTGACGCACGGCGTCGTCCAGGGGTCCCAGCTGGGACTAAAATTATTTTTGATTTTCACAAATGATCTGGTCTCACATCTAAATTGTGGTAAGCAAGTTTCTTATGCAGATGACATTCAATTTTTGGACTCTGATTCAGATATTTCCAGGCTTATACAGCGTGTCGAAGACACACTCAGCGTCGCCCAAAATTGGTTCACTCAGAGCCGACTCAAAATTAACCCAAGCAAAACTGAGCTCTTGATCATTAAACCCCTGCGCAAAAAGTCCGCCCCGTTCAGCATCCAGTTCGGAAACAACAAAATTGAGGCTTCGCCTCACGCTAAGATTCTAGGGGTATTCGTGGATTCGGCTCTTACATGGGAAAAGCAAGTGTCGCAGGTCACTCGGCGGTGTTATTTTGTTCTCGTCGGGCTTTCAAAATTACGTCACAAAATTCCGCGTGAGACAAAGAAACTTCTTGTTCAGGCTCTCATTTTCCCACACCTTCAGTATTGTTTGACAGTTTGGGGAGGTTGTAACAAATCGCAGAAATACAGAATTCAAAAGATCATAAATTTCGGCGCTCGTATCGTTTCCGGCCAGCACAGACGAGAACACATAACGCCCACCCTTGAGGCGCTGGGATGGCCGAGGGTCGAGAGTATGGTCGAAGAGCGGGATGTGGCCATGGTCGAGAGGCTCTTGTTTACATCCGTCCCTCCTAGCTTGGCAGAGTGTCTCACCCGTCGTGACGAAGTCTCCAGTAGGCGGACACGAGGTACAGACGCAGATATGCTAGAGCTACCTAGGATTAGGACTGAATTCGCCAGACACAACTTCCCATACAGGGCAATCGCGGCATGGAATGAGAAGTTGAGGAAGGATGCTGGCCACCCGTGATATAGTGCTGCATACGCTCATCTCAAATGTGCTTTATTATTGTTAGATTTTAAATCAGGAGACGGTCAGTAGGCATTTTATCTTATATTTTCAACTGTGATTTGACGAGAGGGCTGAAAAGCCATGACGTACATGCCTTGTTTCTACATTGCCTGGACTATGGAGACCTCAATATATGATTGATTGATTGATTGATTTGCTCTTACATACTATTTATGTTTATGTACATTTCGTGCTGTATGCTTTTACGTTTGTGTACATTTGCTCTTACGTACATTTGCGCATATGTATATTTGCGCTTGCGTACTTTTGCGCTTGGCTACATTTGTGCTTGCGTACATTTGCGCATGCGTACATTTGCACGTAAGTACCTTTGCGCATGCGTATATTTGCGCTTACGTACTTTGGCGCATACGTACATTTGCGCTTACGCACATTTGCGCATACGTACTTTTACGTTTACGTACATTTGCTCATACGTACAATTGCCATACGTCCGTTTGCGCTTACGCACATTTGCCATACGTACATCTGGGCTTACGTGCAATTGCCATATGCACAGTTGCGCTTACGTCCATTTGCTTACGTACATGTGTGTACGTATACCTGCCATACGTACATTTGCTTCACGTACATTTGTCCGGTTGCCAACGATAACATAGCATTCAGGGCTTCAAACCACAATGACAATGCTTGCCTCGCCAATAAAGTTGGAATACGCTAACGCTTGTAGCATAAAGTTTATCTTAGTGAACTCGTAGTGCACATTCTACCAAACACGTACTGTGAATCGAATTAGTGAGAGTTGACGTCTGGACGTGTTGTCAGGGCAATCATCTACCAACATTGGCTGATTGGTTTTCATCAGCAGTAGCGCAACCGTTACAATGGTCGCAGTGCACACAGTGGTCGCAGTGCACACAGTGGCTGCATTTCCAACACTAGCCAATGCAACATTAGACAAATAAAACACATACATTCATTACACAAACATCTGGCTATTGCGGTCCTGCAGGAGGCAATAGCTCCCTGGCAAAGCGTGTTCCGAGTCAGACACTATTTGGCAGCGTGTATTTGTCGGCTTCAAAGCTAACTTTAGTATGCACTCCTCTCGCATTTTGCTCGGTAGTGAACTTGAGGAACTGGACCTGGCTACATTTGCTCTGTCGGTTGAAGTATACACGGTCGGCATAGAATACAGCAACAGCCAGGGGTGGATCCAGGCTTGGAGAGGAGATCATTTGTGTTTAAGTTCTACGATTTCGAAAAGATATGTAATCAAAGTGGACCAGCTAACATTCGTCGGGTCCGTTCAGAAAATATTCATCTCAGAAATATTCATAGATGTGGAGGAAATGCCATTTTAGTGCAGAGTCACCACAAATATGCTTCTGGGGGTGGGGTGGCAGGGCCCCTTGCCCCCTGGATCCGCTTCTGGCAACAGCAGCAGCGTTAGTACAATAGGAGTACACTTAAATGAATCGTCGGGCGACTGGGACATCAGAGCATTAACCTCAGCTAAGGCAACTGAAGGTCAACAGTAGGCAGCACCGCCACAAAGCTGCCTGATTGCATTGGACTCTCCAACTAGCCGTCCACGGTCGCTCGCCTCTCCCACACATGTTCTCTCCAGCCGGGAAAAAAATTTCGCCGTTATTGGCCGATAAGTGCATAACAAACAGAGAAGCGCCTGGTGTGTGGCTAGCATGTCAGGCACAACTAGGAACACGTGGCCCCGGAGTGGTGAAAATGCGCTTCCCGTGTTGTTGGTTCGGCTCTGGACAAGCACGTCGACGTGGACGGGTCGGAGGATGTTGGCGCCGCAGGATCTCTTCAGAACAGGGACGGATCCAGGGGGAATGGCGATGACATCTCCGTAAGACCGAGAAGGCGTCCCTCATGGAGATGCGGCGCCCCTGCAGGATGTTCGGGTGTAGCTCCTATAATTTGTCAGCCGAAGGCGCCCATTCAGGGATGCTACTGATCCCCGCCCACTTTAAATTATCTTAACCAGGGGCGCCCCTCCATGGAAATGGCTCTCCTCAACATTACACTATCCTTCACGAAATCCTACACCAGTCAGTGTTACAAAATGTTAAATTTGAGCGCAAATCCCACTCACACCGACATTGATCACAGGCTAGCTTGCTGTCGAAATGAGCCCGATATTTCGGCCGCGTTTTTATCCGCGTGTTACTGCACGAAGTCAAAGTAGCACACACAACATCATACCGGAAACTGAATCCACACAAATGTCGGAAGCGTTCAGCATAGCAGCCAGTGAGCATGCTCGCAAATTAGCTTGCTTCCCGAGCGAGCGAAGTGAAAACGTGCTTCACACATGCCAGATCTGAAGTGCAGATCTGAAGTGTCTCGTCAGTTACATTATTTCCAGGGAGTCTGCAGCACAGTACCGCCTGAAAGCCGATAACCACACAGATTATATGGACAGGTCGTTGGTCGAGCAGTCATCCAGACAGCACGATCTTGGTCTTTCTTGGTCGTTCAAGAAAATAAGTGGCAGCAGCCAGCCCTACGCAAGCCTCTTTCATTACCTGTTCATAACACATGAACAGTCATCAATGGCTCTAATGGCTACACTGGTAGCGGCGCCACCAACCACAACAATTAACTCTGCAAAGCAGGCGTGTACCGTGCTGCGGAACTGGGAAAATAAATACACCTGTCAGCTGGATGAAGCGCTGCGATAGATGACGCAACAGCGAAATTCGGCGGAGCCGAGCTGCACCCAGCACCGATCACACACCAAGGGCCCCCGCGGTCGAAGGGTGCCGAGACACCGACTGCTACACGAGCATGACTAGAATTCAGCAGGTCCGTCGTACGCAAACCGGCTGGCGCCACCGCGGTCACTGCTCAGTACACTCACCGACGGTGGCGCCGTCTATGCCGCTCGCTGGCCGACGGCAGCGCCGTCTACCGGTGCGGACACATGCACTGGCAGCGGCTCACCACCGGGTACTGGACTCGCAGCCACTTGCAGTGTCGCGCGCGCCGCCAGTCGTGACAGTGCCAGCGCAGCAGCGTCAGGTGGCGGCTGCGCGCCGGCTGACACGTCATGCCCGCCGGCACCGAGCACGAGCGCTGCGAGTGGCAGCTGCCCGTTCGCAGCCAGCGCGGCCAGAAGCGCAGGCCCAGGTCCTTCCAGCTGTGGCGCACAGCGCAGTGCGTGTACATGTGCAGGTACTTGAGCATCTTGCGGCGCAGCCGGCGTGTCAGATGCACCGCCTGCCGCGAGCCGTCCGGCAGGCGCAGCTGGTTGAGGCGCAGGCGACGCAGTGAGGCCGGCAGACGGCCGGTGGTGCGCAGGTGGCCGTTCTTCTTCACCTGGGGAGACGGAGGCAATCACCGGGTGGGAACGGTCGGCACACGTGCGGCGAACACGCGCTTTCACACCAGGATGTTGGACACCACCCCGATGTCAAAGTGTTGGCGGTATGCATATCTGCAACAGCGACTTTCCAGGGTACAATTAGCTGATGGTGGAACCGGATGCAAGACCAGAGGTCAAGGAATGCTGAGCTTGGTCGCTTCAGAAATCAGACGGTAAATCTTGTCACACGTCGGAAATCAGAGGGTAAATGTTATCGCATAAAGGAATGTGGTGAGCAGCTGAAATGTGGCCTCTTTTCCAGCGGAAAGTGGTTGGATTTCAGAGATTCCATAGAGCCGATAAGGCCTTGTACAAAACAAAATCAACCTAAACCCCTCTATCCGTCCGATCCCAAATCTGTGGCGTCGTTTTTCCATCTGACATAACAATTGCCAACTAGCCATTCCTCGATACGCTAAATGTGTTGCATGAGTGAAAGCAATTTGTCGCGAACGATAGCTATTAAATTACCAAAAATACATGTATGCACATGACGGCTTGACTGAATTGAAATCAAAGGATGTCTGCATTGCTGAGTGTGTTGGACACAGCGCCAGATGGGGACTTGCATTGACATGGTAGACAGATTGTGCTACTGACTAGTCACTATTTACCAGCTGAATGTTGCTATTTTGGCACAGCCAAAAACCTAGCATTTGTGGAGTAACAGCAGACAATTTCCTTTTGCCTCCTGAAACAAACGTTTATTTATATCATTATTCACTACCTACCTGAGGCATCATTAGATTATTACATGAGACTCGGCTAGATGTACGCATCATGTGAATGTGAGAGGCGTGGTCTGGCCTCGGGCCGCCCACCGGCGCCAGCGCGGCGGGTCAAGGTACTAACACACTGCTGCCATCTGCTGACGGACCTGCCACCCCGATCAGGGTACTAACATCGCCATCTGCTGGCAACCCCCCACCTGCCTGCGGGTCAAGGTACTAACACACTGCTGCCATCTGCTGGCGGAGCGCACCTGCCACCTGCCGGCGGATCAGGGTACTAACATTGCTGCCATCTGTTGGCAGAGCGCACCTGCCACCTGCCGGCGGGTCAAGGTACTAACACTCTGCTGCCATCTGTTGGCGGAGCGCACCTGCCACCACCTGCCGGCGGGTCAAGGTACTAACACTGCTGCCATCGGTTGGCGGAGCGCACCTGCCACCTGCCGGCGGGTCAAGGTACTAACACACTGCTGCCATCTGTTGGCGGGTCAGGGTACTAACACACTGCTGACATCTGTTGGCAGAGCGCACCTGCCACCTGCCGGCGGGTCAGGGTACTAACACACTGCTGCCATCTGTTGGTGGGTCAGGGTACTAACACACTGCTGCCATCTGTTGGCGGAGCGCACCTGCCACCTGCCGGCGCGGCAGAGATCCGTTTGGGCGGCGCCGATTAGCATTGGCTAAAGTTGCGTCGTGAACCACCCAATACAAAATGGCCGATGGCAGACAGTATTCGCGCGCCACGGGCCCACCTCTCGGTTAATCAACCCTAAAATTCCATACAATCTGAAGTGAGCCGACTTTTAGCCGTTCGCTACATTGCCCTCCTCGCAAACCCAGGACCTCCTCTAACATGCTAACTACGTGGGATGCGTCCCACCTAGTGCCGTGAAATCCCACCTAGCGAAGTGAAAAATCCCACCTAGTCAAAAGGAGATGGAGAAAGCAACAAAAAACCTTCGAATAGTTCCGGTGGCGAAAGTGATTTTTCCTTAGTAAAATGCATTTTTATCAAGAAGAAAAATGGTAGTAAGTTGGCAGCACTTATACTGAAATCAAAGCAACGAGGACGGCTCAAATGTGAAATGTTTCTCTTAAAAAAAATGCATGCTACAAAGCCAGCAATTGGGTCTATTAGTGGTGGCATTACAACAATAAAAAACATGAACTTCTAGACATTTACGCACACCACAAAAGAGCGGGGAGGCGCGACCCAGGCCGCATCACATGAGTGACGAGCGCTAGATAGGTTTCATTTGTGGTCTTTTCTTCAAAGTTGCTAAAATGAAGGGACAGACGAAGTTAGATGCCTTTGTAAAAAAAGACAAGGTGTATAACGTGGTGGGATGTTGATAGGTTTTCCTCACCCAGGCCACATTACCCCCTTCTCCCAGGAAAAAGGGGCAGTTGCCTGGGGGCACAGGGCACCTGAAAAGCACATTGAGGACACCAAGAAGTCGTACAGGGGCCCTGTAAATCTCGCCGGGGGGCCAAAATCGCACTGAGGCTCCTCAAAATCACATTGAAGACCCAAACAAATCGTTCAGTGAACTTTAGGAATGACGCTTTGGGCTCCAAAGTGTGGGAGCAGGCCTCCGAAAGTCGCGCAGGGGCCCTAAAAATCACGCTGGGGCCTCAAAAGGTCGGACCGGCGCCCCAGAAATAGCGCTCAGAGCCGAAAAAGTCTGGCCGGGCCCTTGCAAATCTCGTTGGGGGCCAGAAACGTCGTGCCGGGGCTACTGAAAGTAACGCTGTGGACCCCGAAAGGTCGGGCCTGGCCCATTGAAACCACGCTGTGGACACCAAAAGGTTGGGACGTGACCCCTGAAAATTATGTTGGAGGCCAAGAAGCTTCGCCGGGGACCTTGCAAATGACGCTGGGATGCCAAAAAGACTGGCCGTGCCCCTGGAAATCACGCTGGGGGCCCAAAAGGTCGGACCGGGGCCATACAAAAGAGCCCGAGATTCGGGCTCCCGAGATTGCCCGAGATTCGGGCAATAAAGAAAAAATCCGAAGAAGTCCCCAAAAATCGCGTCGAACGCAGAACACTGGCACCAGGTCCCCAGAACCACGCATCTGGACCAGAAAAATCGCTACGGAACCCCCAAAGTCGCGCTGGGGTCCCACCCATGCCCGTCAGGAGCCCCAAATAAACGTTCGGCGTCATAAACGGACATAATACCGGTGGCGCCGCTCTGGTGGTGGCTTTGTGAACGAACACCAACAGAGTGGGCTTGCTTTGATTAATGCTATATTCTGGTTTCTAGACGAGGTGCAAGTAATTTCCAATGGTCCAATTTGATCGACATTGAAGCAAGCTCTGTTATGATGTGTAGTTCGTTTTATTATGGTGGTAGCAATTAACAAATCGTAGGAGGCCTAGCAGAAACCGTAGACTCGCACGAAGTGTGGCGAATACGCCGAATGCGCAAGGCGGGCGTACACGTTCACGAACGTTGGCGTAGTGGCGACCGGGCGTTATGAATTGGAATACCTGAAATTGGAAAATTTTGCATTTTTAAGTGATTTGCACATGTGTAACTTCAGCAGCCGGAGGTGACTTATCAAGGGATACAAAAAGAAAAGCCATCGAATAGAGTCGGAGTGTTAGGGTTGAAATCCGGTGACCCAGAAACGATCGTATAGATTGTACCCCCTCCATGGGACAATTAAACTGATTACTATTCATATTTTCTAAATTAAAAGGCCATTTTGAAACATTGCGGTCGAAATCCGGTGCATTTAAACCACAAATAGTGGTAGGCTGCGTATCCTCGATATCCGTTTGTACCCTTCCATCACTCATACCCTAGTTACCCAATTGGGGGGGGCTGGGTTTGCGCCGAAAGTTGACCTCCCCAAACAGGTGGGCTAGATCCGCCAGTGACGCCATGTTATACTGATTAGGTATGAGCAAGAAGTGAAAATTCCTTAGAGGAGGCCCTGCTCGCAACCGTTGCCGAGATACAGACGCAAAAGCGCAGGACACCGTCGGCGGCGGCGCGAACGTACTTCGTTCATTGTTTCTATCATATTAAATAAGATGGCATTTACACTGCTGTTGATGGACATGCTGCGATTCGGATATCGGGCATAGATCAGGGGTGGCACCCACGCACTGGGATTCCGAGATTCGGAGATTCGGAGATTCGGAGATTCCGAGATTCGGAGATTCCGAGATTCGGAGATCGGGTATGCAAAGCAGGAGTGGCATCCACTCCCACTCGCATTGTGAGATACTATTGAATGCTCCCCAAACGAGCGTCGGAAATGCCCCCCCCCGAGGGTTGAACATTTTTCACTTGGATTGCACGGTTGCATAGGTTTCGCTTGCGGCCTTGTGTCAGTACGGCATGTGGGCTGTGGGCGAAGCTGTATGGGCTGTAGACGGATCTGCGTGGGCTATGGGCGGATCTGTGTGGACTGTGGGAGAATCTGTGTGAGCTGTGGGAGGATCTGTGTGGGCTATGGGAGGATCTGTGTGAGCTGTGGGAGGATCTGTGTGAGCTGTGGGAGGATCTGTGTGAGCTGTCGGAGGATCTGTGTGAGCTGTGGGAGGATTTGTGTGAGCTGTGGGAGGATTTGTGTGGGCCGTGGGAGGATCTGTGCGGGTTATGGGAGGATTTGTGTGGGCTGTGGGAGGATCTGTGTGAGCTGTGGGAGGATCTGTGTGGGCCGTGGGAGGATCTGTGTGAGCTGTGGGAGGATCTATGTGAGCTGTGGGAGGATCTGTGTGGGCTGTGGGAGGATCTGTGTGAGCTGTGGGAGGATCTATGTGAGCTGTGGGAGGATCTGTGTGGGCTGTGGGAGGATCTGTGTGGGCTGTGGGAGGATCTGTGTGAGCTGTGGGAGGATCTATGTGAGCTGTGGGAGGATTTGTGTGGGCTGTGGAAGGATCTGTGTGAGCTGTAGGAGGATATGTGTGAGCTGTGGGAGGATATGTGTGGGCTGTGGGAGGATCTGTGTGAGCTGTGGGAGGATATGTGTGAGCTGTGGGAGGATATATGTGGGCTGTGGGAGGATCTGTGTGGGCTATGGGCGGATCTGTGTGGACTGTGGGAGGATCTGTGTGGGCTGTAGGAGGATCTGTGTGGGCTGTGGGAGGATCTGTGTGAGCTGTGGGAGGATCTGTGTGGACTGTGGGAGGATCTGTGTGGACTGTGGGAGGATCTGTGTGAGCTGTGGGAGGATCTGTGTGGGCTGTGGGAGGATCTGTGTGAGCTGTAGGAGGATCTGTGTGAGCTGTGGGAGGATCTATGTGAGCTGTAGGAGGATCTATGTGAGCTGTGGGAGGATCTGTGTGGGCTGTGGGAGGATCTGTGTGAGCTGTAGGAGGATCTGTGTGGACTGTGGGAGGATCTGTGTGAGCTGTAGGAGGATCTGTGTGGGCTGTGGGAGGATCTGTGTGGGCTGTGGGAGGATCTGTGTGGGCTGTGGGAGGATCTGTGTGGGCTGTGGGAGGATCTGTGTGGGCTGTGGGAGGATCTGTGTGAGCTGTGGGAGGATCTGTGTGGGCTGTATGAGGATCTGTGTGAGCTGTGGGAGGATCTGTGTGGGCTGTGGGAGGATCTGTGTGGGCTGTGGGAGGATCTGTGTGGGCTGTAGGAGGATCTGTGTGAGCTGTGGGAGGATCTGTGTGGGCTGTGGGAGGATCTGTGTGGGCTGTGGGAGGATCTGTGTGGGCTGTGGGAGGATCTGTGTGGGCTGTGGGAGGATCTGTGTGGGCTGTGGGAGGATCTGTGTGGGCTGTGGGAGGATCTGTGTGGGCTGTGGGAGGATCTGTGTGAGCTGTGGGAGGATCTGTGTGGGCTGTGGGAGGATTTGTGTGGGCTGTGGGAGGATTTGTGTGAGCTGTGGGAGGGTCTGTGTGGGCTGTGGGAGGGTCTGTGTGAGCTGTGGGAGGATCTGTGTGGGCTGTAGGAGGATCTGTGTGGACTGTGGGAGGATCTGTGTGGGCTGTAGGAGGATCTGTGTGGGCTGTGGGAGGATCTGTGTGGGCTGTGGGAGGATCTGTGTGGGCTGTGGGAGGATTTGTGTGGGCTTGTGGGAGGATTTGTGTGAGCTGTGGGAGGGTCTGTGTGGGCTGTGGGAGGGTCTGTGTGAGCTGTAGGAGGATCTGTGTGGGCTGTGGGAGGATCTGTGTGGGCTGTGGGAGGGTCTGTGTGGGCTGTGGGAGGATCTGTGTGGGCTGTAGGAGGATCTGTGTGAGCTGTGGGAGGATCTGTGTGGGCTGTGGGAGGATCTGTGTGGGCTGTGGGAGGGTCTGTGTGGGCTGTGGGAGGATCTGTGTGGGCTGTGGGAGGATCTGTGTGGGCTACCGTACCGGTTGCCATGTGTGGGTTACCTGCCCCATACCCATGCTGGAATTATACTTACATATATGGTGCAATTTTTTTCAAAGTTTAGCAGGAATGGATAATCCTTTCACTGTATGACATCGTCAGCGACTGATTTACTTATTGATTGACTTATGACTTATTGAGTGATGATTAGTTAAGTTCGAATTATTGATGTATGGTATATTTATTGATTTGATTTCTTCGTTTCTTTCTGTAAGCCCATTTATTTCATGTTAGCCATTGGTCAACAAGGCCATGGTAAAAAAAACTACCAGATTGAGCGATATACTGAAATGATTGCCGACATGCACACCGGCAGAGTGGAAATAAAAACAAAGTGCCAATAAAAACGTCATCCCAACGAGCTGCGTTGCTCCATATTTTCTCATGTTGCTTATAGGGAGATCAATATTTGTCTTATTTTGTCTTGTTATTGATAGGGAGGTGAAGGGCCTTTTCGAGGGCAGTGTTTGTGGTCTTTCGTATATGGGTACTAAACGAGAAAGCCGACCTCCTTGCTTTTCCTCCAGTATTTTCACGCCCTCGGTTTACCAACGAGTACCGATTGACTGCGCCCCCCCCCCCCTCCCCCGTTGTTGCTCCCGGCTTTGGCTTAGCCTTCACGTCATGACTAAACACAGAGCGACCTGGATGATCGATGGTAGTTAATTGAGTTCCATTACTTTTTCCGGATCTGGTCAAAATGAAAGTGACTACAATTTATTAAATTAAGAATTGCAAGTAAAACCTGCACGAAAACCATGTGTTAGTTGACGTTGTTCCTTTTGAGTTGTCAACCCTTATGAAGGTGAAGAAGTGAGGTGATGTTGAGGGTAATTGGCCCTTGCCGTGGTGACACTATCACCCGCACCCAAACACCAACCTCCCGTGCACGTGCTAAACAACCCACTTACGCCCGCTGGAGAGCATTCCCAGTCCGCATGGAAGCAATTATAGACCAGAAAGTTTGGGATGATTTTGAAGGACGTTGCCAATTGCGACTGACCTTGAAGGGCAGTTGCCAGGTGACATTGACCCCTCGTCGGATACTTTTGGGCATGTCGATGCTCATAAACTCCGAGTCCATGAAGCGTCCCAGCTTCATTGTAAGCTGGCCAATATCCAGGTCAGATGGTGACGGGTCGTACCTGAAAAGGTTAAGACCACAAGATAAGTAGTGCCAGCGATGCAGGTGCAGTGGTCGTAGTAGCAAGATCGCCCCTCAGGTGGCATGTTCTTAAGCGTTTTGGACGCTTGGTGCGTGCTGACAGTCCTCCGGAGCAAAGGTCAATAACTGCTGGTATTTGCCGCTCACAAAAAATCACGGGGCCGGGTTTGACGCATAAGCAAATGCTGCAGACAGCTAAAATATGGCCTCCTTTCAAACGGGAAGCGGTCGAATTTGGAAACTTCGTGGTGCCCATGTGGCCACAGACAAAGTCGATCTAAACCCCTCCCGATCCAAAATCCATGGCGTCCATTAGCCACCGGGCATCCCAGTTCCCAGCTGACCGTCCCTCGAGAAAACTAAATTTGTCGCCGAGTGACAACAAATTGTCGACAACGCCAGCTCTGCTATGTCGACAACGCCAGCTGCTATGTCGACAACGCCAGCTGCTATGCTACCGACAAACCTATATATCATGCCCGCAGTACCGTGGGAAGCCTTCAGCTACGGAGGAATGTGAAGGTAAAATTGGAAGCAAGAGGATATATAGATACATAAATATATGTATATATATACATATATATATATATATATATATATACCTATAAATATATGTATATATATATATACATGTATGTATACATATGTATATATATATATATATATATATATATATATATATATATATATATATATATTATATATATCTCATATATTGGCATGAAATATTGGCGGTCCTGACCTGGCACGTACGTCTGTTGATCTTACCTGGCGTTTTTGCTCTCGATTAGGTCTATAACCGAGAAAGAGTCCGTGTCGGGTCTGGGTCGATACTGTCGCCCGAGGCCAGTCAGAGGCCAACAGGTGACCAGCACAGCCAGCAGTTGGCGTGTGAAACACCCCATCTGAGGAGGAGGTCACAGGTCAGCTGGTGGGTAATGACAAGTGTTGTGTCAGCGCACGTGATGTGCGCTGGTCACAGTACCGTACAGGACCTTTACCATGTATGACCATGTATGGTCCGGTGTGACGAACGCAGTCGATACTGTCCCAAGGAACCAGCCAACCGACACCATTCAGCCTACTTCTGAACAAGCTCAGCTGTGGGTGGAGAGCAGCCTTCTGAACAAGCTCAGCTGTGGGTGGAGGGCAGCCTTCTGAACAAGCTCAGCTGTGGGTGGAGAGCAGCCTGGATAAACTTTGCGTTTGTCATATTGACTGGATGGACAGCAAAGGTGTGCGCCGGGCACCAAAACAGAGGAAATTGCATTAAAAAGAACATTTTGGAACTGATTTTCTTGCATACGGGGAAGGCGGGGAGTGGGTGAGCGGGACAAAATGCGATTCAATAATTACTCCTTGATTAGTATTGCTCCCTGGCATCACTTTTGTCACATTATATTTATCACACGTGCATTTTCCGGTGCAGCAGGACGACCGAGGAGGCTTCAAGTTAGCGTAACGAACATTTATAGTATTTTCAAGGACTGATTCTCTTTGGGCATTCATGGATGGATGCACAAAGAAGGGCCAAATAATACCCATGGTGGAATTATGTCATCTATTTCTTTGAAAGTGTTTTAGGACTGGATATTTTTCCATTAGTCTCGCATGTCGCTTTTTCCCTGGTGTCCATGCTTAAACATCACGGTATGCTCAACTAACAAAATTTGTTGCTCGGGAAAAACGGGGCATGAAGGAGGAGAAAAACAGGGCACCCCGTTTTCAGGGGCGGTTTGCATAGGTGGGCAAGGTATGCATTGTTTACCCACGCGTGAAAACAGTGCCATGTTTGAAAGACATTTTGGTATCAAATCATTGATCAAATACATCCCAAATGTATGCATTTTTAAAGCAACTTTTAACCTATTTCAGCCTCACACAAGATTTATTCCTAAAAGTAGCATAAATACAAGACAAACATTGTTGCACCTTATATACCTAGCTGACTAGAAAACAAATCAGATTGCCAGTTTTCTTCCAGATTTAATGCACGGCGCCAACGAAGACGCAAGCGTGGATCATTTACGTCTGGATTGGAAACCAACAGCGTAACAACAACGTATCAGCCCACCTAGCGGAGGGTACGTAAAAACACGGAAACGAGGCCGGTTTTAGGCCGTGCGCGTGTGGGAGCTCAGGGTACGCATTTCGTATTGGTATTTTTCTTTCCAATTGATTCAGCCATCCCAGAAGGATTTTATCAGCCTTTCATGATACAGAATTGATCAAGGAACCTTACCGTTCTTTCCTTATTGATTTGTTACGCTCCGTTCAGAAGTTATCGTGGTGTGAAGTGAAGACGTCTGTGAGAGGGAGCCCACCTCGCCCCAAGGGTCTGCCCACCGATGCTGACATCTTGATGATCTTTATCTTGAATCTTTATCTCTTATCTCTCTATCTTTATCTTAATCTTGAAATGATTGGACGAGGCAAAGTACATGAAGGCAATGGGCAGACCAAAATGAATTGGGGGGGGGAGCACATTCCATTGGCTCCCATGTTGCAAGTTGAAATAATTGCAGGGGTGGGTTAAGCAAACATTGAGGTGGAAGTTCTCCCTCAATGGTATATAAAACAACACCCCTGAGTCGAACGACAGGCAAGTGGTAGCGAGTCGGCGAGAGGTAGTGGCGTTTCCAGCTAGGGTATGTTGCAAGGGCTGATCCAAGGGGAGGAAGCGAAAGTGGCGACCCTTATGACCCGAAGGACGCCTCTCTTGGAGGTTCCAGTGCATTCCTGCCTCGAATTTATCAGCTCAACGCGCTCCTCGGCCTGGGAAAAGCAGTCCTCTGTGAGTCCGATCGCCCGCCGGGAATTTTTCGGCGAAAGGCACTCCTCAGACAAAAACAAATGGTGCCCCTCTGGGAGATCGGAGTGTACCCCGTCTAAATGTTTTGGACCAAGAGGCGCCCCTCTGGAGAAATGACGCTTCCTTGGCAAAATCATAAATCTGTCAGTGGCATGGTGTAGGGGGAGGGGCTTGTACCCTCCATGGAACTTCCGCTCAATCCTCTTTGCGGATTGGTGGGTACGCCGAAGTCTGTACTCTCCCATTCAGTTGCGTTAACCACTCCATCTGAAAATATCAGCCACATATCTAGAGAGCAAGGAGGGTGGGGGCGAAAGCAGAACCGCCCATTCTTATCTTTGAAGGTGAAACTGCCGCCTCAATGCTTGCTTAATTTACCCACCCGCAATGATTTCAACTTCTAACATGGGAGACTACGGAATGTGAACCCCCGCCCCCCTATTAATTTTGGTCTGCCTATTGCCTTCATATACTTTGCCCCCTCCAATCATTTTAAGAAATCAACATCGGTGGGCCGACCCTTTCGGCGAAATGGGCTCCCTCTCACAGATGCCTTCACTTCGCATCACGACAACTTCTGAATGGAGCGTAATAAATCAATAAGGAAAGAAAGGTATGGTTCCTTGATCAATTCTGTATCAAGAAAGGCAGATGCAATCCTCCTGGGGTGGCTGAATCGATTGAGAAAAAAACAATACGAAATGCGTAACCTGAGCTCCCATAGGCGCACGGACTAAAACTGGTCGCGTTTCCGTGTTTTTACTTACCCTCCGCTAGATGACAGGTTGGTGCCGCTGATAAGCGCAGATCAAAGGCGCCGACGCGGAGTTTCCAATCCAGGCGTACATCATCCATGGTCGCAAGTTCGGAATGTATCTGGTTGGATGCTTGAACTTAGGGTGAACGCAATTAAAATAATATAGAAAATAGACAAAGGTGCGTACATGGCTTTCTTGTAAATACATGTACTACATAGTAAATCAAAGCATATAAATATTGCTCATTTCACCTACTGAACATCTTTAGCTCGAATTTAAGTAAACAGACTAGTATACATGTAGTGAGTGCTGCCATATGACGGACAGAGCTGCCTCGAGTATTGTGCGTATTTCCTTTGTCGTTGGCTATCAAAAGGGCTTATCTCTTTCTTATCACAGATTCTTATTTCAGATTCTTATCTGAAATTCTTATATTATCTTATCAGATTCTTATCACAGGCTTCAGTTGTGGTTCCTCTATCATTGTTTAGTTGCTCAGACATGTCACTCTACCGAGGTCACCGGTGGATCCAGAAGAATGGTTTCGAGCTGTTTGGAGGGGGGGAAATTTCAAATTGTCATCCCGATTTCTAAACGCTGTTCGAATTTGAACAGCCAATATCACGTGCGTTCGCTCAAGACAATATTAATTCATAATTATTTGAGCGCACATCGCCAGAGCCCACTGTTTACTCCGCCATGCCAGTTTTGGCCTGACTGACTGCCGGTCATCGCAGTTCGTTTTTCATTTTCGTGGAGTGACACCCGTCGCTCTTTTCGCTTTTTTGTTTCCAGGGGCGACACCCGTCACCCCACGCGTTTTTCATCT
Organism: Ashinkailepas kermadecensis; assembly: GCA_034440615.1. NCBI lineage: Eukaryota > Metazoa > Arthropoda > Thecostraca > Neolepadidae > Ashinkailepas > Ashinkailepas kermadecensis. The sequence continues at coordinate 123,238 of JAOTOM010004850.1, read as the reverse complement.
TCATCGTACTTCCGTTCCCTGTGTTCCTGTGCATTCTTCATCTTTATTTAAGTCACATTAGGTAGGGTTTTTTCCCCGCAATGTGGAAAAACGAAAGAAGGACGCTGACCCATGCTCGCCAACGGACTCTGACTCTGAATTCCCGCCACTGACAACACAAGATGACCATCGCGCGACCCCGGACTCGGCCCCTGATGCCCCATCTCATGATACCAACATTGATGACCAGCGCCGAACTATTCCTTTGGATGACGCCATGGAAGCCCTTTGTTCCTCACCGAACCCTGCTCGTCCCAAGACCACGACTTCGCCTCGCAATCCGGACCATACCATCACTCTCCACGCCGCACACCCATGCTCGAACCAGACCACGCCCTCCCAACCTGAACCAATCCAATCCGTCGAACCCTACCTCGACAGTGCTGGCTCTTACATAGTAGTCAAGCCTGTCGAGGAAACCGTTTCCTTCCGCCGTATCAACGTTTTCTGTCCGACGAATCAACTCCTCGCCATATGCTCCTTAGCCAATCCTGACATCGAAGCCCCTGCCAACGGAACCCTCGTCATAAAAACCCAAACCCGAGCCCAGACCAAAGCCCTCCTCCGTACCACCACATTTTGTGGTAAATCCGTCACAATTTCTCTCCATTCCAACCGCAATACTACCTAGGGCAACATCTTCGCGCCGGAGATCCGCTTCATGTCTGAGGCAAATATTCAGACGGAGCTCAGGCCGGAGGGAGTGACCCACGTCCGCCGCATCACTTCCTTTAAAGACGGCCAGAAACGTGATAAGAGCCTCCTTGTCCTTACCTTCAACTTACCACAAGCCCAAGACCCTCCTCGCCGGATACCTACGATTCCAAGTCCGTGTCTTTATTCCAAATCCTCTCCGCTGTTTTAACTGCCAGCGCTTCGGCCATGGCAGCAAGACATGCCGCCAACCAGCCCGCTGCTCCAAGTGTGGCGAACCACCTCATCCTGACTCCACCTGCTCCAAACCGGCCCACTGCCTCAACTGCAATACACCTGACCACCTGACCACATCACCACTATGTCCAGTCTGGCGCAAAGAGAAAGAGGTTTGCGCCGTCAAGGCCACACCCGGGGTGTCATACCCCAGACCCGACGGTCTGTCGAGGCCACTTCCCCCTCGACCAAAACTTACGCCCAGGTGGCCACCGTTGCTCCCTGTACCCCTCGCGTCAACACCATTTCTACTTCTATTCAAACTGACATGATTCCCGGATTAGCTCCACTAAAAAAACTCACACCACTGACCACACCGACACAAACCACCCTGGCTCCCAACACACAAACCACTCCGGCTCCCAACAAGCTTACCACTCCAGGGAGGAGTGACAGGCCCCGCAGTCATTCGGCTGCGGGAGGTAATTCACGTTCCCCATCAGCGGGCGGCCGATCGAGCCCTGCGCGTCCAGCGCCGGCCGAAGCCCACGTGACACGACCGACCCCAAGCCGGCGGGCATCCCCGCGGCAGTGGCCGGCCGCCGTGGCCTTGCCAAGGTCACCGGTCGGCCGGACGGCTCGGGCGGATCCACCGCCGCCGTCCGCACCCAACCCGCATGTCCGCCAGAACTACACGGCCTGGCTCCGACATGCACCGACAGGTGCAGACAGACACTAACACTTTTCTTCCCAATGTCTATACTTTTACAATGGAATTGCCGCAGCCTGATCTCCACATGGGCCGAAATGAAAGTTTTTTTCTCAGTATTCTCGCACCTATTCTCATAGCACTGCAAGAAACGTGGTTTTTGCCTACTGATACATACAACTTCAATCTTTTCAATTATTCCCTGTATCGCCACGACGAGATCCGGGATCACATCGCAGTGGCGGTACAGCACTTTACATCAACAATGATTTTACACATCACACAAATTACACTTAATTCATCTTTACAAGCCGTAGCTTGTACTTTACGTTTCCATGGTAGGAATATAGATGTATGTTCCATTTATATCCCACCACACACAGACAACACAAATATTTTGACAGAATTAGAAAACCTTATAGCACATTTCAAGAACCCTTTCATACTACTCGGAGACTTTAATGCAAATAGTCCAGCCTGGGATCAAACACGTACACACAGAGACACTCGAGGCCGCATCATTGAACACATTTTAGACCGACATAATTTAGTACTACTTAACACCGGAGAACCCAAATTTTTTTCACCTTGGACATAATACAGAAACAGATTTATTGATTGATTGATTTATCAATATGCTCTCCGACACTGGCCAACGATTTTGACTGGACCATTGATACCGACATTCATGACAGCGACCACTACCCCATCAAATTAACACCCACATTTTCAACTGCGACCGATACCACACACAGTTTCATCACCCGCTGGAAAATTTCGAAGGCTGATTGGACAACATTTCAGGAACTTTCACATATTCAATATAAGCCCAACATTTCTCCCGTCGAAACCATCAACTTAATTACAAGTACACTTATCGAAGCAGCATCTACTACAATTCCACTCACAAAACCTTTCGCAAAACGAAAGCCAATACATTGGTGGACTCCCGAAATTGCACGTGCCATTGCGGTAAGAAAAGGAGCATTTAGGAAGTACCTAAGACACCCCGATCAACAACATTTAATTATACGTAACCATGAACGAGCGAGGACACGCCACCTTATTCGCGATGCTAGGCCTCATTCATGGTCAGAATATTTAAAACAGCTCACTTTTCGAACACCTTTAAGCCAAATCTGGCAATTAATCCGCCGATTGTCCGGACGCACCCCATTTAAATCACTCTCGGCCCTCAAAATCAAAAACATCACCATTACAGACCCAAAAGCAATAGTAAACACAATAGCAGAACCATGGCTCAGCATAGCTCGGATAACAATTGCAGACCCGAATTCTTACAAAATGCACAATCCACTTTTCACACCGATTTAGCACAATTCCATTCTGCCAACACTGAAACATACAATGCTCCTTTTCAAATTTAAGAACTGGAGACAGCCATTTCCTCCGCCGGCAATACTTCCGTTGGGCCCGACAATTTACATTATTCTTTTTCAGACATTTACCTGATCACACCAAAACATTGCATTTTGCACACATTTAATGCACTATGGACAACCCACGCCTTCCCCGAAACTTGGAAAGAATCTTTCATTATACCCATCCCAAAACCAGGCAAGGACCACAGTAACCCCAATCATTTTCAACCCATTTCACTCACCAGTTGTTTAGGAAAACTTTTTGAACGCATAGTTATCAAAAGACTGAACTGGCACCAGGAAACAAATTCCATTCTATCTCCTTTTCAATGTGGTTTTCGGCGAGGACGCAGTACAATAGATCACCTTATTTGGTTAGAATCAGACATCCGCCTAGGCTATAAAAAAAACATGAACACACAGTCGCAGGATTTTTAGACATAAGCAAAGCTTGCGATATGGTTTTCAAACCCGCATTACCTTTCAAAATTCAGCAACTCGGTATAAAAAGACACTTAGCTCATTATTTAGTAGGCTTTTTATCCGGTACTCGCCAATTCTACGTCAGGTGCCGGTCAGCCATCTCCGATCCACATATTCTTCAAAATGGACTACCGCAGGGAAGCTGCATTTCACCAGTTTTATTCAACCTCATCATTAACGACCTTTTGACCGACATGCCTATTAATGTATCATACTCTTTGTTTGCCGATGACAGCGCAATTTGGTGTTCCTGAAAAAATTACGAGCATTGTTTATTTCACCTACAAAACGCACTAGACAAAATATATCAATAGTCCCTGAAGAATGGTTTCATTTTTTCCGCTACAAAATCTGCAGCCATGATATTTAGTAAATCACTTCCGCGCCCAATTCCAGAAACACCGCTTCACCTAGGAAACAATGATATACCTTTTGTAAATTCGCTTAAATTTCTTGGTATTATTTTTGACCGCAAGCTTTCAATGCATAAACACATCAAACACATCCAGCACAAATGTTTTCACCGACCGAATTTATTTCGATGCATCACTTCTTCATCACTTGGAGCCGACCGTCATACACTTTTACTACTTTACAAATATTTAGTTCTACCCATAACTGAATATGGATCCGTAGTATATACCGGTGCTAGCACATCCTCCTTACACATTTTAGACAGCATTCAAAATAAATTTATCCGTATCGCACTCGGTGCAATGACTACTTCACCCATCATTTCTTTATAAGCCAAATCAGGAATTCCTCCACTAGCTCTCCGTAGATTGCAGCAAACACTTAGGTACGCCTCCAAAATTCAATTTCACGCAAACCACCCCACACACGCTTCATTACAAATTCTCCCAAATTTACATCATGATTATTTAGGTCCAGCAGAAAAACGAACTTGTCTCACTATAGCTTCTCGAGTCAAAACATTTTCTGAACAACTTCATTTCACTATTTCACCCATTACTTCTCTTTCTCCACCAACTACACCACCGTGGCAGATAGCCGAACGACACATTTTTTATTTAACCACTACTCCAAAATCACAGCTTTGTCCAGAATATGCGAAACAAAAATTTCACAAATTTCGGTCTCGTCATTCTCATGTTCCTTTTGTTTTTACTGACGGTTCTAAAGACGCCAACTTTACAGGAAATGCCATAGTTTCGGGAACATACAAAAAACAACATCGACTACCAGACGGAACATCAATTTTCAGCGCCGAATTACATGCTATCCTCATTGCCCTCCGTTACATTCGCAATCGTTTTCTCTGTTACCCCATGCGCAGCGTCGTCATTTGTTCGGACTCCAAATCTGTTTTACTATCTCTTTCGTCACTTTCTTTTTCACATCATTGCCATATTTATATTTATGAGACATTAGGAACACTTCATCTGATGGGCGTGAAGGTCCGTTTCCTGTGGGTGCCCAGTCACTGCGGCATCCCAGGGAACGAAGAAGCCGACACATTAGCAAAAGCATCATTACACCTCCAAAACACTACAGAAATTCCACCACATTTTAAAGGTATTAAATCATCAATACAACAAAGCATTCAACATTTTTGGATACAAAATTGGACACAAAACACGAACCGTACACAATTACATATCATCAAACCTGTCGTCGATATCTGGACCACATCATATAAAAAAAGGACACGAAGAAAAAGTCTTATCACGTTTACGCATCGGCCATACTTTTCTTACACATCGATATATCTACACGGCTTCACCCAGACCTTCATGCCCATCATGCAACACCCATCTTACAGTCACACATATACTCGTACACTGTCAACAGTACCATGCCCTCGAAAAACACCTGCCGACTACTACCGAACACACAACATTCCATTTTCTTTACCCACGCTACTGGGAGATGAACACCCTTTTCTAATAAAATTACTTTTCATCTTTCTCCGACAAACGAACTTGTTCCAGAATTTATAAATTGACTTTCATAGCCCTATAGTTTTTCATAATTTTTTTTCCGCGGCACGAAATGGCCTCAGGAGGCCGAAGTGTCTATACCAATGAAATAAAAGACAATACTTGTCTCATAAAATTCCTTCAGATTTCGAGAACATGTCATTTTAATGTCAAAGCTCGGAAACTAGCCCATGGGAGCGGGAACATAGTCCCCGTGATCACTTGATCCTCCAGTAATCCAGTTTTCGTCCATTAAAGAGCGTGACTCTCCGGCCTTCCGATTGCGGCTTTGGTGTGGTGAGGATCGTCGCGACAGGTACTCAATAATATAGAACACTAACGTGAATCAAGACTTTCGAACAAGAGAAAAGCGCCGCTTTTCTCTTGTTTCTCGCCGCATTTGTCGGACAAATGCCAGAATGTGACGGTGATACAACCTATATAATAACCACCGAAGGTTATCCAGAGGACCGGATTGTCCCAAGAGGACCGGATTCAAGGCTACATCAACCAGACACTTGTACCTCTTTTGGCGAGTAAAACAAAAATACATTAGCAATGCAGAATTAGGGGTGACCATGCGGAATGAGCGGGGTTGGGAGGGCGAGCGGCAGGTTAAGCTTAAGCAGCATGTTTTGCTAAGCCTAAGCAACATGTTTTTGGGGGAAGACAAGCTCCTCGCTAAAAAAATGTATGAAGAGTTCCACCCTTAAATGTCACCAGGATTTTGCTAAGGAACGGTGGAGGTACATATTCAGGGACGTCACCGGGAAATTGTGTCGAAGCAAGTGATGAGGCATGATCCAGAGAAAGTCCCCATGACCTTGGAAAACTCCAAGTGAGTTTTTTACCGACGGGAGGGGACGATTCACTACTGAGGAGGTGTCGCCGGGGATTCATATCGAGAGTGCGGCAGGGTCGACTCAGAAAAGCTTCCCAGGATTTCAGGACCACAGCTTTTGTCACAAAGAATGGGGTGCCAGTGGCGTAGCCAAGAGGGGGCGAAGGAGGCAGTCCCCCATCTGGAGGGTCAGATGGGGCCCTCCAAGCAAACGTCCGGTCGGCTTACCACTCCTGAGGTATGTCAACGGCAATGTTCACATCCCTGCAGAGTCTCGGGAAATTCCAGCTACCTGCACGCGCACGGCAAACTTGGTTACCTCCGATTGAGCTGGACAATGGGTACAGGCGATGACCACTATTGCGGATGTCCGACCTGCCACCGGCGGAAAAACACGCCAACAAGGCATGCGCGGGACAGTCAATGTCGGGTAAAAACGAGAGCGTCACGCATTTGGCCGAGTCCGTTTTCCGCCCGGAGGACGGAGGTAGACAAGGCTTCGTTGGCTGCACGCGCCGACCACGAGCCGATTACTGCCTGGATAAGTCACGTGTCGCCGCCGCTAATCCACCGAGGTATCACCATTTAGTTGACGTCAAGATAAGGTCAGAAGTGATGCGAAGGCCGATGCAGCAAAGGGTTCGCCTCTTCAGTAATTAAACGGTGGAAGTAACATTCAGGTGACAGTAGAATATTAAGGCTATGACAATTTTATCATTTGGGTGCGGAATCGTGGTCCGAATTTCCATAAAATTTCGATATAATTTGTACTCCAATTGAGTTGCGCAAAATCGACTTCATTGGCCCGCGCCGTCTCTCCGGCCAGATCCTCACCCCGTCTTGGAGGTGGGGAGGGGATCATTAAAGGCCCCATATAACTTCCAAACTAAGCGTTACATGAAAAAGATCCCGATACTATGAGATAGACGTCGACGAATACGATCCGAAAATGGTCTTATTTTTATTTTTGGATAATTTTGAAAAACAAAATGTAGACTTTTTAGATGAAATCGATGTCTCAAACATATTTCATTTCGACAACTTATAGTAATTTAGGTCGTACAACGCATCTTTGACACTATTGAGGCCATGAAAACTTTAAATGAACCGTAAAATAGCAGTGTCTAAATGGGCTTAGCCCACATTGCGCATTTTCCTGTGACCTGACCTCGAGCCACTTGACGGACGTCAATTATGTTGTATAAGGAACTTCTCATACTTCTGCATGCATACCAAGGTGAAAATGATGCCAGAAGAACATGAATATTACAAAAATAGTAAAGTTGTGCATAAAAATGGTTCCAAATTGGCCATTATCTCAAGTCCTGACCTGACATCAAACAAAAATTCGAGATGTAATATTGGAGGCACTGTCAAGTTGCACTAATGTAGCAAGTTTCATTTGAAAATATCTTCATGTGCATGCGTTGTTGATTCCCAAACATTTTTGGACGTGGTCTTCTTTGACCTGAGCTAGATCAATGACCTGGCATGACCCGAGGCTAAAATTTTCGTTTCGAGCGCCAAAATGATCAAGGAAAAATAGCGAAAGTCTTGTTTCGCTGAACGCCACCGTTTTCTCGCAATCGCGGGAAAAACCGTAGGTAGGCGTAAAAAGATATCTGCAGGTTAAATGATGATTGTAATGTAGCACAATTTGACATCCAGATCAGCCGCACCAGCAAGCATTGACGATGAAAGCTGTGCGAAGATGTTCCCAGTATTTTCTTCTGTTCAGATGCAAATTTCGAAGCACCAAAATATGGGTGGCGGTTCGTATGATCTTCCCTGGCAGCCCTGGCATGACAATGCGCATACCCAAGCATTCTGGTGTACCCCGATTGTTCCCTCTTGAAAATGGAATGCCGTGCCTGATAATGACATTCAGGCGGATACTGGGAGCAGTGGAGGACTGTGCAAGCGGCCTGATTCTGCAATTGTGTTTGACAACTTCAATTTACACCCTGGATTTTTCGCAATTTTTCATAATCCAATACCTCCCCGAATCAACTTTACAAAATGACAAGCTTATGAGTGGTCTTTGAATGTGATCCCCCAATGAAAAGCATTCACGCACAAATTAACACGTGAAGAACACCCAAATAAACACGCCTGAACAAAACAAACCGAACGGCTTCACCCGTGGACCAGTAAACATTTTGAACGTACATGAAACAAAAAACATGAAAACATGAAAACAAAACAATCATAAAACAGCAATGTATAACATATTATAACAAACATAATATATTTCTTGTTCTATGGCACAGTATATTTAAATTCCATTTTGAAAATGGCAAAACAGACCCCTTTTAGCCTCATCTCGGTCCCGTTCCCGGATTTCCGTCGGCGAAGCTAACGTGAATTGGAAGTTTCTGAGATCGAAGGTCCTCGATCCAAGAAGCTCCAACCCATTGAACATTTTTGTGTCGGATCTGGCTGCACTTGACCACAGGGCCTCTCAACCGGTCGATACCGCGGCCGCCGACGGCAGCGTCACCTCTCAACGCCACGTATAGCCACCCTGACACGCCTCAACACCACCTTATAGACACCCTGACACGCATCATCACCACGTATAGCCACACTGACACGCCTCAGTGTCACCTTATAGACACCCTGACACGTCTAAACACCACCTTATAGACACCCTGACACGCATCATCACCACGTATAGACACTCTGACACGCACCATCACCACGTATAGACACCCTGACACGCTTCATCGCCATCTTATAGACACCCGGACACGTCTAAACACCACCTTATAGACACCCTGACACGCATCATCACCACGTATAGACACTCTGACACGCTTCATCGCCATCTTATAGACACCCTGACACGTCTAAACACCACCTTATAGACACCCTGACACGCATCATCACCACGTATAGACACTCTGACACGCTTCATCGCCATCTTATAGACACCCTGACACGTCTAAACACCACCTTATAGACACCCTGACACGCATCATCACCACGTATAGACACTCTGACACGCACCATCACCACGTATAGACACCCTGACACGCTTCATCGCCATCTTATAGACACCCTGACACGTCTAAACACCACCTTATAGACACCCTGACACGCATCATCACCACGTATAGACACTCTGACACGCACCATCACCACGTATAGCCACCCTGACACGCTTCATCGCCATCTTATAGACACCCTGGCACGTCTAAACACCACCTTATAGACACCCTGACACGCATCATCACCACGTATAGCCACCCTGACACGCTTCATCGCCATCTTATAGACACCCTGGCACGTCTAAACACCACCTTATAGACACCCTGACACGCATCATCACCACGTATAGACACTCTGACACGCACCATCACCACGTATAGACACCCTGGCACGCATCATTACCACCTTATATACACCCTGGCACGTTTCAACACCACATATAGACAACCTGACACCCTTCAACACCACGCATAGACACCCTGACACCCTTCAACACCACGCATAGACACCCTGACACCCTTCAACACCACGTATAGACACCCTGACACGCCTCAACACCACGTATAGACACCCTGACACGCTTCAACACCACGTATAGACACCCTGACACGCCTCAACACCACGTATCAGACACCCTGACACCCTTCAACACCACGTATAGATACCCTGACACGCCTCAACACCACGTATCGACACCCTGACACTCTTCAACACCACGTATAGACACCCTGACACGCCTCAACACCACGTATAGACACCCTGACACGCCTCAACACCACGTATCGACACCCCTCATTCAACACCACGTATAGATACCCTGACACGCCTCAACACCACGTATTGACACCCTGACACGCCTCAACACCACGTATAGATACCCTGACACGCCTCAACACCACGTATCGACACCCTGACACCCTTCAACACCACGTATAGATACCCTGACACGCCTCAACACCACGTATTGACACCCAGACACGCCTCAACACCACGTATAGATACCCTGACACGCCTCAACACCACGTATCGACACCCTGACACGCCTCAACACCACGTATAGATACCCTGACACGCCTCAACACCACGTATTGACACCCAGACACGCCTCAACACCACGTATAGATACCCTGACACGCCTCAACACCACGTATTGACACCCAGACACGCCTCAACACCACGTATAGATACCCTGACACGCCTCAACACCACGTATTGACACCCAGACACGCCTCAACACCACGTATAGATACCCTGACACGCCTCAACACCACGTATTGACACCCAGACACGCCTCAACACCACGTATAGACACCCTGACACGCCTCAACACCACGTATCGACACCCTGACACGCCTCAACACCACGTATAGATACCCTGACACGCCTCAACACCACGTATTGACACCCAGACACGCCTCAACACCACGTATAGACACCCTGACACGCCTGAACACCACGTATCGACACCCTGACTCTCTTCAACACCACGTATAATGACACCCTGACACTAACCAGACACGCCTCAACACCACGTATAGACACCCTGACACGCCTCAACACCACGTATTGACACCCAGACTCTCTCACGCCACGTATAATACCCTGACACCTCAACACCACGTATAGACACCCTGACACGCCTCAACACCACGTATCGACACGCCTGACTACTCTTCAACACCACGTATAGATACCCTGACACGCCTCAACACCACGTATTGACACCCAGACACGCCTCAACACCACGTATAGACACCCTGACACGCCTGAACACCACGTATCGACACCCTGACTCTCTTCAACACCACGTATATATACCCTGACACGCCTCAACACCACGTATTAACACCCAGACACGCCTAACACCTATCACTACCCTGACTCTCTTCAACACCACGTATAGATACCCTGACACGCCTCAACACCACGTATTGACACCCAGACACGCCTCAACACCACGTATCCCAACCCCCTCAAACCACGTATAGACACCCTGACACGCCTCAACACCACGTATCGACACCCTGACTCCCTCAATTCAACACCACGTATATATACCCTGACACGCCTCAACACCACGTATTGACACCCAGACACGCCTCAACACCACGTATAGACACCCTGACACGCCTGAACACCACGTATCGACACCCTGACTCTCTTCAACACCACGTATATATACCCTGACACGCCTCAACACCACGTATTGACACCCAGACACGCCTCAACACCACGTATAGACACCCTGACACGCCTGAACACCACGTATCGACACCCTGACTCTCTTCAACACCACGTATATATACCCTGACACGCCTCAACACCACGTATTGACACCCAGACACGCCTCAACACCACGTATAGACACCCTGACACGCCTCAACACCACGTATCGACACCCTGACACCTCTCTCTTCAACACCACGTATATATACCCTGACACGCCTCAACACCACGTATTGACACCCAGACACGCCTCAACACCACGTATAGACCAAAAAAACCCCTCTCCACACCACTATAAACCCTGACACGCCTCAACACCACGTATTGACACCCAGACACGCCTCAACACCACGTATAGACACCCTGACACGCCTGAACACCACGTATCGACACCCTGACTCTCTCAACACCACGTATATACACCCTAAGACACGCCTCAACAACCACGTATAGACACCCTGACACGCCTGAACACCACGTATCGACACCCTGACTCTCTTCAACACCACGTATATATACCCTGACACGCCTCAACACCACGTATTGACACCCAGACACGCCTCAACACCACGTATAGACACCCTGACACGCCTGAACACCACGTATCGACACCCTGACTCTCTTCAACACCACGTATATATACCCTGACACGCCTCAACACCACGTATTGACACCCAGACACGCCTCAACACCACGTATAGACACCCTGACACGCCTGAACACCACGTATCGACACCCTGACTCTCTTCAACACCACGTATATATACCCTGACACGCAAACACCATATTGACACCCAGACACGCCTCAACACCACGTATAGACACCCTGACACGCCTGAACACCACGTATCGACACCCTGACTCTCTTCAACACCACGTATATATACCCTGACACGCCTCAACACCACGTATTGACACCCAGACACGCCTCAACACCACGTATAGACACCCTGACACGCCTGAACACCACGTATCGACACCCTGACTCTCTTCAACACCACGTATATATACCCTGACACGCCCACCGCCTCAACACCACGTATTGACACCCAAAACCACGTACAACACCCAATACGTATTGACACCCAGACACGCCTCAACACCACGTATTGACACCCAGACACGCCTCAACACCACGTATAGACACCCTGACACGCCTGAACACCACGTATCGACACCCTGACTCTCTTCAACACCACGTATATATACCCTGACACGCCTCAACACCACGTATTGACACCCAGACACGCCTCAACACCACGTATAGACACCCTGACACGCCTGAACACCACGTATCGACACCCTGACTCTCTTCAACACCACGTATATATACCCTGACACGCCTCAACACCACGTATTGACACCCAGACACGCCTCAACACCACGTATAGACACCCTGACACGCCTGAACACCACGTATCGACACCCTGACTCTCTTCAACACCACGTATATATACCCTGACACGCCTCAACACCACGTATTGACACCCAGACACGCCTCAACACCACGTATAGACACCCAGACACGCCTCAACACCACGTATAGACACCCAGACACGCCTCAACACCACGTATAGACACCCAGACACGCCTCAACACCACGTATAGACACCCAGACACGCCTCAACACCACGTATAGACACCCAGACACGCCTCAACACCACGTATAGACACCCAGACACGCCTCAACACCACGTATAGACACCCAGACACGCCTCAACACCACGTATAGATACCCTGACACGCCGGCAGCGGCAAACTTAACCACCGCATCCGCCTCAGCTCCGTGAAAGCTTCTCGCAACAACTGCGGCCCACGCTCGGCGCCGGCACGAAACTATCGAGGCGACAGAAGCGGACGTGCCGCCGCCCCGTCCGAGTTGGAGCTCCGGCTGAACAGTTGACGGCCGGATGTGGCCACTCTCATAAATCAAAGCCGTCACAGAAGTTGTCTACTTCCGTGCCGATTTCACTGAAGCTAGGCATCGCATCAGGGCTGATGACGGTGCCTTCTGATTTTCAAAGGGCTCATGTGTGCTCAGCATGGTTGTCGACTTTTATGCTTTTGAGCGGCCCTTGGTCCTTCCTTCACCCCTGAGGTTGACTTGTGCCTTAGTAATTTCAGCTTTTAACATGGGACCCCATGGGTTAGGACACCAATCCATTCGGACCCGCCCAGACCCCTCAATCCATTTGGAGTCGCCCATTGTCTCCATGTGTTGCCGCTCCCGCTCCCAAATAATTTGCAGATATCAATGCCTCCGGTGCTCAGTATTTATTCGATAAGGCAGTGGTATCCGGGCATAGCACTGAAGCAATGACGAAATTTGCGTCGCAACACAATTTACATTCCTGAAGTACTTTTATGATGTCTTGCCTTCCGGCAAATATCACACATTTTCGGAGTAAAAACAGAGCACTGGAGCTTGCAACATGTGGGTGACATTGCTATTGCAAAGGGGAAAATAAATACACCGTTGCGTGTTCTGCATGCCAAGCATTCACAAAAAGATCGGCAAAAATAGTATTGGTTTCCCCATTCCATATGCTGGTAGGATATCGAAAGGTTTGTGGCTGCAACTATTACTACTTCATTTAATTGTTACCGTTCAATCAACAGTGCAAAGCATCCACCGGCGGTACCCAACCTACTTGGAAATTCCCTCCACTGAAAAGTGACGGAAAGATAATGGAAAAAGCAGCCAGTCGTGTGGTGATTTGGTGACACGTTCACTGGGGGTCGTAAAACGCGCTTCGTGCGCCTCGCCACCTCCGGCTTGTGGATTAGCGCCGGTGCCAGCCAGCAGCATGTGGCGCTTGCAGTCCCGCTCCAGCTTCAGCGCCGCTCCAGCTTCAGCTGCTGCATCACACGTACAGCTTCTCTCCGACGTTAGTGAGCATCATCAGTGTTTTGCGACGGACGGCCGTCAGCGGAGAAAGTGACTCCATGTTGTATCAGATGGCTCGGCACAGTGCTCAGACTGCCACACCGTGTCTCGTTGCATAATGTCGGTCCGGCCAGGCTTCGTGAGGCCATTCGCCCTGCGTGATGCGGTTAAGTCGACATCAGCCATCAGCCATCAGCCATCAGCCATCAGCCATCAGCCATCAGCCATCGCGTCGATCGCCGTTGATCCCATATCATTGGGTGGAACTAAGTCGGAAATGGTGCATTTTTTTAGGCAGGCTTGTCGTCGGCAATCCGCTACGTCTGTCCCTGATGCGGGTGGTATGTACCTGATGCGGGTGGTATGTACCTGATGCGGGTGGTATGTACCTGATGCGGGTGGTATGTACCTGATGCGGGTGGTATGTACCTGATGCGGGTGGTATGGACCTGATGCGGGTGGTATGTACCTGATGCGGGTGGTATGTACCTGATGCGGGTGGTATGTACCTGATGCGGGTGGTATGGACCTGATGCGGGTGGTATGGACCTGATGCGGGTGGTATGGACCTGATGCGGGTGCAGAGGAGCCTGCCTCAACTCGCGATGATGTGTCACATTGGACCTTTCGGAGTTACACGGGTGAAAACATGGCCCCCGCCATGGACATATTATTAAAGGAGATGTTCACGGTTTGAGACGCATTATTTCCATGCAACTCACATAGGTGTACTTCTAAATAAATAAATACATTTTTTAAAAAATTTTCAGGGGGGCGGGTTATTTCCTGAACTCCAATGGTAGCGGAATCCAGGGCAAACCACTGCAATAGATTTCCACTGAGTGTGAAATAGCTTTGATAGCCCTGCAGTTTGCTCCTTGGTTTACTCGCGTGGTATTTTCCGTGGAGGTAAAGGCTTTACTTAACCATTTACCAGTAGATGGAGTTCCCAATCTCTTAGCAGGGTGCCAGCTCATCCAATGTTCGCTGAAGCCTTGCCTCAAAGCGAATCACGTTATCCTAACACACCATGGTGCAGCTTCACCCATGAAATTTCGGATTGTCAACCGCATTGTTAGCTGGGCAGTGTTTTTCTCAAGGTTAGGCGTCATGAGCGGACATAGTACCGGTGGCGCCGCTCTGGCGGTGGGTCTGTGAAGGAACACCACCAGAGCGGGCTTGCTATGATTTATGCCATATTCTAGCTTCTAAAGTAGGTGCAAGTAATTTGTAATGGTCAAATTTGAGCAACATTTAAACAAGCTCTCCTGTGAGGTGTAGTTCGTTTTATTATCAAATCATTTCACACTGTCACTTTGCCCTGCAAGTAGAATAGGAGCAATTGTCCACTCAACTTCTTGTAATAAAATTGCGTCATAGGTATAGCTTCTGTGCAATGTGCTGACAATTTCCAATGTTCTTCACAAAATGAAAATCGAATGTGCTACTATATCATCTTGAATAGCTTCCGTGAAGCTTCAACGCTACATTTTTCCACTCAATGCCAGGATTTGTGTCCCATTAGCACATTGTATTCATTTAAATTGTATATCAGATGTTCTACATCAGCGAAATAGTTTCCAATGGTCTGAAATAAACCATAGGAGTAGGACCAGGGGGGGGGGGGGCAGGCTGGTCATGGCCCACCCACTTTCCAAAGTGGGGTATCAACAATGGTAGCTGCCCCCTCCTGTCACACTTTTGAGACATTTAAATTCATAAAAAGCAGCATGCACACATTTGAATATGTGAAAAACTCCCTGCAATCCATAACTAAGTAAAAGCTGCAGGTATCCCATCGTAGCACTTCATTTTTAAGTCATGCACACTTGGACATGACCTTACAACAGCGCACCAAATTCAGGAGATGATGTAATGTAGCAGGTGTATGGATATTCACATCTTATATTATTTTATGAAAAGACTATAAAGCAAATAATGTGCAAGCCAGTACCAAAATACATTTATACTATAGTTTCAATGTGGTTCTTTGACTGTTAACATACTTAACACAGATTTCATTAATATTGCTTGCAGTAGAAAATTATAAAGGCTGAAGGCAGTAACGTAACACAATCAAGGTAAGACAATTAAATTACAATTCGCAAGTGCAAGTTGCAAGTCATAGCTGCCATACACTTCAACATTTGCATGCATTTTGATTATTGAAGCATGACAATTACTGCCACGATACATCCATTGCGTGACTGTAGTGTGGAATAGAACGTAAAAATGTCCACATTTCTATGGATTTTTACAGTTGGGCACAGCACACAGATATCCAACCTATTGAGTGCGCTGCCTGGGTATTATCGGTGCTGTCATCCAACATAGCAAGATACTGATGTCCGGCATTTATTATGGTAGCATAGATACAATAATGAAGTCCACACTGTTATATCAACTTCAAGTGCGAGAAAGCTTCTCAGAATCTCAGAATCCCCCGAGAGGATTAGGCGCTCGTGATGCGGCCTGACAAGGTCACATGAGGCGTGATATGAAAGTGATGATGTGACGAGTGACGAGTGATGCTTGTCATGTGACCTGAGAAGGCACGTGACTAGCATGGCCAGAGGTGAAAAAAAAAACAGCGACACGCCGACGCACGTCGGTGACAGCTAAAGGGACACGGAAGGCCTTAATGAGACAGCCAAGGACTGACAGGCCTTCTCTTCCCAAGTTTTTAAAACATATTTTTGGAGGAATTAATCATGGCAAGGTCCTTTTCTAGGCTAATTTACATTGGTAAACGGCACATTTTATATAGTGGTAACGTCTCTATGAGTCAGCTGCCGGCTGAACAAAAAAAAACAGCGGGGCAGGTGGCGGCCAATGCTAAATTCCCATAGACGTCGGCGATATGTCGATGAGACAGCAGCGAGCTGTCTCATGTGTGACAATTGTGGCGCGGTCAACCTTACTTAAATCACCTGTCTGAACCAAGGAGAACCTGTCCCTAGTCAATGACGTCATGGAAGTAAAAGACATCTGCTTGCCCGTAATTAGCGTAATAATTCGTGAAATAAAACAGGAAATCAACACGAAGACATTCTTGTCAAACATATCACCACGGATACCCACCATATTACCACTTACATTAATGGATCCGCTGCTAGCTGTGTAATTTTATGTGACGTCATCAAGGTGTCGATAACAAACTATAACTGATGGCTCAAATGGTTTCCCATGACCTTAGCACACGGGTTGACTGATTTCAATCATCAATTCGTCGGTAGGTATAAAGGAGATGATTTTTTTCGCCCTTTGGAGGAGCTGGAACGATTGGAAAGTCGAACACTTTGATGATACATGAAGGAAGGTGAATTGTGGCCGTGCTAGCTGTAAGTATAAAGCAGAATTGCGTGACATAAAGAGGTACAGCAAGTTGAAGCACGGAGAGCAGCTTTTGCGCGTGAAGATGCCCCTCGGTGTTGGAGGAAGATGGAACGATGGTACAGATAAATGCCAAAATATGATCAGGTAATTAATGTTTCTTGTGATGACCCACCAGACATGCCAAGCAAGGAAACATCATTGTCACTCAGCCAATTAGGATTCAGCAGAAATCTGGCCAGCCATGCCATCAAGACCAACATGCTTACAATGTTTACACGAACTCCTACTCTGATCCTTAAGCTACCCACAACAATGTTTTGGTATTATTATGGGTAAGTTTGCAGTTTAACACGCGCCCTGGAGGGCCTCTGAGAATTACGCGCACTGGAGGGGGGGCGGCGGATTCCGCCCCCCCCTAAGATCTCGGCTCCTAGTAAAGCTGGAGGAACGAAATTCGCAGGGTGGATGGGCATGCTAGTGAACTCTATTGTGTGCAATTTTCGTGATCTTAGGTCAATATCTTCAAGGTCAAATGAGGTCAGATTGGCAAAATTTTCCGGTTTTGCGTGGCTTGGCTTGTCATCGTTATGGATCGCTGTGATTGTGTTTAAATGCTCAAAAATGGGCATTATAGATGTTTTTGGACATCACTAATGATGCAATGCAGATGCTAGACCCAACATTTGACCTCAGGTCACCTATATAGCACCACTTTATCAGGTCAGTTACCTGTTCCAGTTACCGGAACCGGCCGCCCGCCCGACTGCTCCGTCGGGCAGCTCGGAGCAATCGGCTTCGTCAAGAAGGGAGTGAAGTACATGAATAAAGTATGGAAACGCAATGACAAACAGTACAAATGACAACCAGTAGTGCATTTATGGCAACATTCCAGTTGATCGAGTTTGGTTCCATTAACCTGTCATGAACTTGACCTGACTTGACCTTGGTGACCTAACATGACCTTGAAACTATACAGCATATCAATATGCATCAAACAAGTCGTTAGTGTTGCCTAGAACACTTCCCTTTTGTCAGTATACTGGAAGCGCATCAGCGCCGATGTTTGTGGTCTGGCGCTAAAACATTTTTTGAATTTAGCGTCCCCTAACTTGAAAACTTTTCGGCCGATTTCCATTTTTCCTGCTTTAAACGACGTGCCGTTCATTTCTAAGCAGGTACACCGAAAATCGCGTATATCGACCGGTAAAATCTGCAGTTATTTGCGAAAAATTGGAGGGGTGGGCGGATTTCGCCCCCCCTCCAGTGCGCGTGTTAAGGTAATGCTTGATTTCTTTTCTTTTCTTTTCCAATGCTATGTTTATGAATGTGGTGAACATGATGTGACCACTCATTTCCTCTGCAAATGCATCCTTTTCAGTTGGGAGGCAGAATATCACCCAAAAAGGGGCATGGAGGTAGGTAATACCTAGCATAAAATGTAACACAAAATGAAGGAAAAAGAACAACATAAACTAACCTAATCTAGCCTAGCCTTTCATGCAAGAGAACAAATTCATATTTTCTTAATGGTAAATTTTCCAACAATTCTTTTATTTAAAAATCAATATAATCTAACCTAACCTAATGTAACCTGACCTGTTATTGAAAAAATGAAATATATTATAAAATTCCCCTCCAATTATAAAATTATAGCTTACAACAAAAGCATAACCCAACTTAACTCAGCCAAGCCTAACACCTTGCTTGCTTCATGGAGGTAAATTGGGTGTAAAACTTGTCTTGTGATTACCTTGAACTTCAATAATATCTTATTGTGGTTTAAGGTGTTCATAAGATTTCCAATGCTATGTTTATGAACATAACTAGGATGATGGGACCACTCATCTTTTGTGCAAGTGTTTACTTTTCAGTTGGTGAGTAAAATAACATCAAAAAGTGGACTTTGAGATAGGTAACATCACATAAAAATTAATGTTCCAAAATAAATACAACATAACCTAGCCTAATGTGGCCTAACCTCCCTTTGGATAAAATATTTAAAGAACAAAATTGGAAAAGTACCGAACAATTTATTCTCTTAAAGTTGTCTAAATCATGAAAAACCTAACCTGACCTAACGTAACCAAATATAAGGTGAGCACTTTTGAAGCACTTTTGAACAATCACTTTTGAAGAAAAACTCTTTTTTTGCATTTTTAATGAAAATTAACAGATTCAATTGAAATAAATATAAACTAACTATCTAGCCAAACCTAACCAATTTGTTTGCTTTACGGAAGCAAACTGTTTGTAATAATTCTCTCATGCCCATCTTACAATACAATCATACTAGTTTGGCTATGTTTTGTTAGGTTGGGTCTTGGTTTTTTGTTCTTTTTACATTTTTATAATATATTACCTCACCCAAAGCCCCTTTGTTAGTGTTATTTTTCTCTTCAACTAAAAAGTAAACATTTACACCACAAATGAGTGGTCGCATCAGCTTAATCATGTATGCAAAGATGACAGTTCAAAATAGAATTGTTAAAATGTATAAAACACCTCAAGCACAAAATTTCCAATATTTGTTAATGCTCATAGGTGCAAATGAGTCCTTTCTAAAATAACTTGCTAAGAATATCTCCTGGTGAATTTTGTGGTGATTTAAATGAATCTGAATATGATATGAGAGTGACTTCATCAAGTTATGAAGATCAGATCCATTCAAATTACCTATATGAAAGAATAGGTACCAGCAAAAAGTATATTTCTCTTTTTTCTTATTTTTTCTTTGGTGTGGGGGGGGAGGTCAGTGCAATCTATATTAATTAATATGGGTCATCACCAGGGTGCATTTCTGCATACATGCCACATTTAAAATCAGCACCACATTATGAACCAGAATTGCCAGTGGAACTTGCTGTAATATGACAGAATTACACCTCAGAGAGCAGGACTGGAAGAACTGGCTGGTCTTGGATTTTGTCATCACCCCGAACATAATCCTCTGCAATTTTATTGTACCATGTTTTTTGTAGAGTGGAGTCAGCTCAGTGGGGCCAGAACATAGAAATGAGGAAAAAGGTGGAGTACATGGGGATGAATCTCCAATGAAGTCTGAAGTTGATGAAGTTTCTGGGCGCTAAATGACCTACCCTGGTCGATGCGCCCAAACAAAACCAATCATCATCATCCCAAGTAAGTTTGTTGTAATTTTAGAAGCTGATTTCAGCAAAAAGTTTACCAAAAATTGAATGGATCTGTAATGTAATGTATTTTTATTATAGATCACTGGTGCCCTGTGCATGCAAAATGCATATTATCACAAGAGGAACAATTCCTGTTTTGGGAGGCAAGAATATTAGTTCATTAAGTGTGGATTTCCATGCAAATTCATGAACTTCAAGACAGTGGAATATTATGACCTCTTACCCACACTGCATGGTTTAATCATGTTATTTGGTGAGGACTGCAAGCCAATGGATGTTTAACAACATGCAAAAATTGCACAGAAAGCACCAAGGAGTTTTTTACTTGGCAATCAGCATGAAAATTATCCTTCAAGATGGATGCTCATCAATTTTCCACCACATCTCAGGTTACAAAATTTAAACCCATCTCTGCATCTGAGTAATGCTGTGAGTGTTTCAGATGAAGTTGTGCATACATGCACCTTGTTTCCATAGCAATGAATGTCAACAAATATGGCAACCAATTGAAGCAATTGTGCATATGCGGATGGTCGGCAGCTGTTTTCTTGCTGTAGGGAAATGTAAAAAAATTAGGCTAGCTTACCCAGCACTTTGATCCCTCAAAGAGCCTCTGGTCACAAAGTTGAATTTATCATCCTGCTTGGGACGTATACGTACTTAGGTAGTGCTTTCATAACAGACAAACAAATTGCACTTCGCATCCACAATTTTCGAATGGTAAGTTGTTTTAGTCGATCAGAAAATGAACGGGGCTTCAGAGGAGAGCATCAAAACACCTTTAAAATCAGAGGACATGTCATGAGGGAAAAAGCGTGTGAGCTATCCGAAAATCGCTTTGGTTTCTCAGCTATGCATTTTATGAAGCGTGTATGCAAAACATGTGAGACAGCTCACGGGTTCGTCGGTGACAGCTTCGGCATTTTTGCACCTCTGATGCATGGCAACTGACACGAGTGGATCTTTGCTGGGTAACTGCGTAGTGGCATTGACAGCACGTTAAACATTGAATTCAAATTATGTCGTTGACCAGAAATGGTTCGGTCAGATTGTGGGCTCATGTTATATGTAACAATCTCTGCTTAGCAATGACTCTGATTCCAGAATCTATTCAATGGAGACATTTGGATTAAAAGTATTAAAACACCGAGTTACAACGGATACTACTAGCAAGGCTTTTCATCGTCCAGTGATGTGTACGTCCAGGCTGAGATTTAAGAACCCCGAAGATAACGGGATGAATTTAGGTCAATTGCAGGGTGTATATTTCTTAACACTACTGGTGATGCAAGCAGTTAAATGGGTATAAGGAAAGTTGATTTTGTGCGATGTAGTACATAAACGTCATTGTTAAGGTATAAAATAATTGGGGCATGCGCAGTGGCGTACCGAAGGGGCGGCATTTGGTAGTCCCCTGATAGGTTGTGGACCCCCAATAATTGCGCCGGGGTTCGGAAAAATAACGCCAGGCTCCCTAAAAAAAATCCTGCTGGTGTCCCCGACAATCGCACCGGGGCCAAAAAGTCTCGTCGGGAACACCCAATAAACGAAGCCAGGGGTATGTAAAAACAGCCCGGACATGGAAAATCATTTTGGGTCCCAGCAATCGCTCCAAAAAAAGCCAAACGTGTTGGACCCCCAAAGACGTGTCGAGGCCACTAAAACTCGCGATAGGCATTCCAACAAATGAAAGTCTAAAAATCGCACTTAGACCCAAAAGCGTCGCGCCGCTGCCCTTCGAAATCACACTAGGGGCCCAAAAAGTCGCGCCGGAGCCACACAAGTCGCAGCTGGCTTCCCCAAAATAAATTCCTACCCGGAATATCACTCTGTAGCCACACAAATTACGTCAAAGACCCAAAAAATGCGTCGGGCCCCGGAAAAGAAGCGCGTTGGAGCACCGAAAAAAAATGAACCGGGTACCCGAAGAATCGTGTCGGGGTCCAAAAATATCGCACAGGAGGCTTACAAAATAGAAGTCGACCCCAACAAATCACGAGGGGACTCCATCGAGTCGACCCGAGCACCGGAAAATTCAGAACAGGTCCCGAAAGAAAGTTCTCCGAAGGGCCTCTACTCTGAAGGGTGCATCGGTTGGAACAAAAAAAAATCGCTGAGCAGCCGCAGTGACACACCAAAGAGGCAAATGCCTCCCACTTCATCCTGAAGAGGTGGACTTCCAAGAACCCAAGAATCGCGCTGGGGTCCCCAGAAATGTCTCTGGGGCCCATAAATTTGCATCGGGGTCCCCAGAATTAGGGGTTATAAATAAATACAGCGAGCACCAACAAACTTGCACTGAGCCAGAAAGTTGCGCCGGGGAACGCCAAAATCGCAGATAAGTACAACGCGCCCCGCGAACTAGCGCCAAGTCCCCAAATATCTCGCTTGGGACCCAAAATTCTTGTCGGTAGTCCCATGAATTTTGGTCGGGGCATTAAAAATTCCTCTCAGCGCTCCAAAAAATTGCAGTTGATGGCCCCAAATAAGCACAGCGTGGCCCCAAAATCCCATCGGAACCGGACAAGGATCAGCCGGAGCCCTAAAAATTTAAAGAGCGATTCCGAAAACACAAATGTCCGAGCCAGGAAAATCGGTCCTTAGCCCAAACATACCACCAAATTGCTTAAGAAATCGCATACGGCACCGAAAAACGTACCGGAGCTCGAAAAATCGTGGCGGCTCACGAAAAAAATGCCTCCGGGGGCCCGAAAAATCAGGCCGTGGCTCGGAGTTTGCATGATTTAGAAGAAATCACCAAAACCTGCGTCGAGCCGATAAAACTGGCGTTGGATCCCCCGGTACCACGCGCTTGGCCCGACAAGTCGCGACGGGA
Organism: Ashinkailepas kermadecensis; assembly: GCA_034440615.1. Classification (NCBI taxonomy): domain Eukaryota; kingdom Metazoa; phylum Arthropoda; class Thecostraca; family Neolepadidae; genus Ashinkailepas; species Ashinkailepas kermadecensis. The sequence goes on along the minus strand of JAOTOM010004850.1, from coordinate 99,549 downwards.
ACCGATAAATTATACCGTAGCCCCCAATATCGCGCTGGGTCCCACAAATGTGAGCGAGGAATTCCAAATAAACACAGTGGGACCCTAAGAGCACAACTGGAGGACGAAAACCCACCGGGCCCTCCAAAGCGTAGCGAGTCTGGCACAAATCGCCAGGGTCTTAAAACATGCATTGCAGCTCTAAATAAGCACACCGGGAGCTAACAAAACAAAACACAACGGGGTCCTCAAAGCACACCGTGGCCTTGAGACCGCACGGGGGCCTGAAAAAAACAGGCTGGGGCCCTAAGAAATCGAAATGGTTCTAGAAAAGTAACAAAAAGGCCCGGCACTAAATGAACACTCACATGGTCACACGCATGCATTTGTACAACTTGGTGTTGTAGTCTGGCTGTTGGTGGGAGACCGCGGCAGGTGGCGAGTGGCGGTGGCGTTTGTACAACTTGGTGTTGTAGTCTGGCTGTTGGTGGGAGACCGCGGCAGGTGGCGAATGGCGGTGGCGTTTGTACAACTTGGTGTTGTAGTCTGGCTGTTGGTGGGAGACCGCGGCAGGTGGCGAGTGGCGGTGGCGTTTGTACAACTTGGTGTTGTAGTCTGGCTGTTGGTGGGAGACCGCGGAAGGTGGCGAATGGCGGTGGCGTTTGTACAACTTGGTGTTGTAGTCTGGCTGTTGGTGGGAGACCGCGGCAGGTGGCGAATGGCGGTGGCGTTTAAACTCGGTGTTGTGCTGGCTGTGGTGGGAGACCGCGGCAGGTGGCGAGTGGCGGTGGCGTTTGTACAACTTGGTGTTGTAGTCTGGCTGTTGGTGGGAGACCGCGGAGGTGGCGAATGGCGGTGGCGTTTGTACAACTGTGTTGTAGTCTGGCTGTTGGTGGAGACCGCGGGGTGGCTGGCGGTGGTGTAATTTTCTGGCTGTGGGGCGCGGCAGGTGGCGAGTGGCGGTGGCATTGTACAACTGGTGTGTAGTCGGCTGTTGGTGGGAGACCGCAGCAGGTGGCGAATGGCGGTGGCGTTTGTACAACTTGGTGTTGTAGTCTGGCTGTTGGTGGGAGACCGCGGCAGGTGGCGAGTGGCGGTGGCGTTTGTACAACTTGGTGTTGTAGTCTGGCTGTTGGTGGGAGACCGCGGCAGGTGGCGAATGGCGGTGGCGTTCCTAAATACATCTGAGTTGTGTGTTATGTGCCCTGTGATTATTATAGGTAGATGCGTTGTATTATTTTCTTCATCATGGAATTTTGTCAGCCATCAACCTTTCTATTCTCATGACAAGTCACTATAATGGGAAGGTCAGAAATGGCCTGATTTGATTTAGATTGCCAGATATAGCCATTCTTAGCACGTATTCTTCCACAGACGTAGGTAGATATAAGATTCGAAGTTGTTGTCCCGACCCTTATCATGAACATTCTCCATATTAAATTATATATGAGCGTAACGATAACAGAAGGAAACAATTGTGTTCATGGAGTCGAAGTATATTCTGTCAATGGAGTCCAAAACACTCGCATGTTTACTGAAGGTAATCCATGCCTTCATTCGAGATGTGTTAATGTCCCCTTATTTTCTGTAATAGACTTACTTTTTTGGTTGCTATTGGCAGCGAAGTGTTTTTGTCTGGTTTGTACGGACTGTTGGACAATGATTGCATGCTCGCATTCGCAACACCAGCGTGGATTGCCTTGTGTTCCCACGTATTTAACATCATTTCCTCATATATATATATATATATATATATATATATATATATATATATATATATATAATATATATATATATTAAATAAATGCAGGGCCATTCGAAAATAAAGGCCCACGGTAGGTAGCGGGGCCCTCTTCAGATGTCCCCCCCCCCCCCGAACCAAATCCTGGCTACGCCACTGGACGGGCGGGGAGCATAACGACATTACTGCGTTCCCCACGTCCGAATCTTTGCCTTTGATGACGATAATCACGGCGTGGCGGGCTTCCCGTCAAATCTCAGCGGGCTGATGGCGGGAATCGGCCCGCCGGTCCGCCGCAGCCGTTTGGACGGCCCGCCGACAACGCGCTCAAGTGGTTTCAACTGGAGCTGGCGCCACCCTTTCCGTCTGGGGGCGGGGGGGCGTCGTACAAGGCCGAGGTCTGCCGCCGCACACTGCGCCAACTCCAGGCAATAACCGGCCACAACTCATTACCGTAGATGCATGTTAGTTACAGGGATGATTTTGGTCTTAATCGAAAGAATTTCAGATTTGGAACATATTGAGAGGCTCTACTTTCTCAAAGTTTGGTAACCCAGAAATGCAATAGGTCTACCTGTCGAAGGACAGGGAGCATTCCGCAATCCTCATTTTGTTTCCATCAAATATCTCTGGAATCATTCAGGTAGATAGCTCAAATTGTGTACACACCTCCATGAGTACCAAGAGTGCCTTAGTTAAAAACAGCAACGTCCGGTAATCCATGGTGACGACATAATGACGTCACAAGCGAACTCCGTTGCCAGTGTTGGATGATAATATAGGGTCTGTTCCCGTGGCTCCACTAACCTCCACAAACCTCCACTGGTCGTTCCCGTCGCAAATCCGGCGGATATTTTTCCTCCACCAACCTCCACCAGTGGAGCAAAAGCTCCACCAGCCTACCAATCGTGATTTTTCAGTTGAGCTCAATTACGGCGCACTTGCGCCATATATTTGTGCGTAAACAACGTCCTCCATCATATGAATCTCATCTTCATGCATCAACTGAATACCAGGATCATCCTTCGCAAAGGAAATGTGAAATTACTACTACAACTATGAACAATAATCGAAGTAACAGATGCAGACCACAAAACATATTTTTTAAGCCTTTGATCTACGTCATTCGGCCTAAGGGAAGATGTTACTTTACCGGCCGGATCCGCTGCAATCCCCGTGCCCAGAAGTACCGCCGTTCTCCTGTCGCCGACTAAAATCCTACTGGAGCCCGATCGACGAGGTCGGGCAAGTTGAGATGAGGAAAAGTCAGCCTCGGGTAGAGAAACGCCTCGGGGCCGAGGGAGCCCGGCGGGTCCAGACACGATATTATATGCTGTACGTTAAGAAGGCAGGCCAAACCGCAAAACAGGGGGAGACGATGCTCAACCGAGAGGAAAGAGAGATTGCCTGGTTCATCCCATAGGCGAAAAGGACGTGTGCTCCCCGCAGTCTCTGAGGACACATACATAGCCAGAAATAAAGACAAATTTGGGACTTTGTAAAACAAGGCACACTGTGTACATTGTGCGATCATCTGGACAAACATTTGAAAGGCAATTTGGCCAATTTATGACACAGCGCCAAATGCTTCCTTTTTGTCGCGGAATTCACACCGCTATCAGCTTACATGTATGCACTGCAAATGTGACCTAATAGTTGCTATGCAGAATATACTCAAGACCTGCATGTCGTAAGTGGCTGAAATTACGCCAAAAGATTCCCCTAAGATATGACTCACAGGTTCACTCAGTATATGTAATTTGGCGTGTGACGTCACGGTCGTTCCGTTGCATATTCAGCAGTATACATGTTGGGATGCACATGCTCGAATGCACTGCACTTCATCCGAACGCATGCTAAAATGCTTTAGCACTCCTTAGAAATAAACAATACAAAAGATCAGAACCACCCAGGAACCGAATATGCCACAGCTACGAACAATAGCTTACTTTTAGCCATCTATGGAAGTCTCTCGGATATGTCTATTCCGGACAGCACTGTACCTTGGCCTCGGACAGATTCCCATAGGCGGGCTGGATGTCTGTCTTCGCCGCAGCATTAGTCACTCGGAAAGTCATTCGTCCAAAGGAAAAGTCGTAAACGTACTTCTGAATTTATCTTGGTTTCGCTGACACTTAACCTGCCTCCCAGTTTCTAAAACTTCCAGTTCCCAAAATAAGTTCTTGGCAATCAAGTCGGTCGCCTTTTTCATGTCCATAATCGATGATCCACTGTGTCGATAGTCTTCAGGTATTTTCTTCTTCACCGACTGGAAGCCATAATTAAACACATGATCATGGTAAATGCGATGTCCAAGCGCTTTTGTACTGGATAACAAGTCTACTAATTCATCTCTGCTGACACGCATTTCCATGTTCACTGTACGCACAATCCAACCACACTGACCTGACCCTTGCAGGCAAGCACAACACACTTGTCATGGAAAGCGCTCAGTATGGTATACCTTCCCGGGGTACAATTGATCATTACCGGTGTAGGCGCAGCTTGGCGCTACTGAAACGTATGGAACAATAGTCAAAGAATCGCTGTTTGTATTGGTACTGGTCTCTGGTTGTGCGCTGTTGATAAATTTTAAACACCTGATAGGATCTTGGAGGTACTAAAACTTTGAACGAATATCGTAATAACCTGTCATTTGATTAAAGATAGCTTATTGTGAACCGTTCTGTGCTTTCTTGTTATTATGTTGTTGTTGTTGTTACTATGTCAAACCGTGTGGAAATGGTTATACAAACTGTGACCTGATGCGCTTCAGACATTTCCTGATGCAATTGCGCCACACAACAAAAAACGCTTTAAAAATAGTCGAAAACTACATATCTGGCCAGTTTGTTTCTTGACTGACCACACTGTGCGCCGGTCCAGTTGTGGTCCGAGATACGCGTACGCTGCGTCGCAATAACCATTGTGGCGCAGTTGATGTGGAGGCATGCATATCGTGATGTGGCTCGTGGTGAGGTGTGGCTCATGACGCCTGGCTAGTTCACGAAACACACCGACTATTGCTGCATGTCTGATGTGGCGCGGTTCAGTGAAATATTCGAAAGAGAGAGCGGAAGACAGAAACATAGTGCGAGAGAGAGAGAGAGAGAGAGAGAGAGAGAGAGAGAGAGAGAGAGAGAGAGAGAGAGAGAGAGGGGGGGGAGAGAGAGAGAGAGGGAAGGGGGAGAGCAACACAGGACGAGGGATCTGACAGCTTCCAGATCACCTAGGACCAAATTGGCACCTGTAGTGTTCCATGTAGTGTTACCTGTAGTGCTCCGTGCTCATCGTGTGGAACCGACAGTTAACGTGATTTCTTGACAACATCGGAAGTAAAAGCAAAAGCAAATCAAACACATCAGTCCCGCATCTCTCTGGCATTTACCTCCAGAAAGCATCGACATTTGTTTCGACCTGGTGAGTCCCCAAGTTTGTCTCTGAACGACACTGAAGCTGAAATTTGCTGGACGTTTTGCTTCTCGCCCGCCCACTTTACTGTGTGACAATTTGCTTCATCTACAAATACAAGCCAGCAGGTATTGCCACCGTTCATTGCCTTTTGTGGGTAATTTGTACCGACAGCCAAGCTACCAGTCTCCCACGCTGCAGGCGAAAGGATGGCTTTTGTCGACCCTTCGATAACGGGCTGACTTTTCGCAGGTCGGTAAAACCGGTCGGTGATTCGAGCTGGCCGTATCGGATCTACGTCGCTTCTCGGAACCCATTCAGTCAGTTCGGTATCGTTTGGTTGTGTAAAGATAATACTTGCAGCAGGATTAGGAAAAATAACACGATGTCTTCATAGTGCAAGTTCGCCACATTTGTGATCGATTTCTCTTGAAATTATCAATTTTTTTTAGGTCGGAATACCAGTTGTATGGCAACTTTGAACTGAAATGTGTTTGGGGCGGGGCGTACCACATAGGGTCCCATGTAAAAAGGTGGAAATTATTGAGGTAGGGGAAACGCCAATATTGGGGGCAAGTGCCCTTCCAAAGCATACAAAGCATTATGAACATTATGCATTATGCTGTTAATATATATGTGTATATATATATATATATATATATATATATATATATATATATATATATATATATATATATATATACTTATATGTAAATATTTAAATAGTGGGGCAATTCTGTTTCGGTAGTAGGGGGAAGGTTCCTAAAATCTTCCTCATACCACCCCTGCAAAAGAATAAAGCCGGCCAGTTCAGAACACCATGCACTGATCAATAACAGCCGCCAGTGACTTGGCTTGCACATTCCCAGCAGGTATCTCATTGTGGACACTGGCATCTTCTGGAATGCGGTTGCACGCCACGTGATTCTCGTTACAAAATCCCACCGCCGACACAAGACGCTGCGTCTCGAGCATGCTATCTGGAACACGTCTGTGTAATGGAACACTCGTACAACATGCGCGAGCCCCGACATTGATGACATTCCGGTAGTCACGTGTGACGTGGAGAAGTTCACGGCCGGCTCGTACCAGCAGATGGGGGAGGGGGTGATGTACGTTGATAAACCTGTGGAGGTTGATGACGAGTGGGATAAACCTGTGGAGGAAGGGTGAGCACCGCTGCAAGCGAAAAATGAGCGCTGCTTGTCACACGAACATGACAAATGGAAATTCCAGACAGGTGAGACAGTAATCACTGCTTTGCGGCCGATTTCGGGTCTCCAGGTGTGTCAGTGTGGAAACTAGTCGTGGCTTACATGTCGAAAACACGGGATCTGGTCTGCCGACTTCAGTACCACCCTCTGGCGAATTAGGTATTTGGGGATGATGCAGGATGAGGCATGGGAGGGGGAGGATCCAAAGTATCCAGAGGAACGCCGAACTTTATCTTCAGGCACCACACAGGTGAATCACGAGGAGCAAAAAGTATGATAGTACTAATGGTTAAGATTAGAGGAACCTAAACTGTCCTATATTAGCTAAAGGTGATGGAGGTGGACTTGAACGCTAAGCACAACATTCTCGATCGAAACAAGCACTGCGGAAAAGCAACGAGGCGATAGCGGTGGATTGAAACATGCAAAGGCTATAGTAATCCAGTAATGAGGGGAGGAACCAAACACTTTAACTTCACCAATGCCGGTTCAATTTCGGGGTGGTGAGAAAAGCATGGGATATGAGGTGGTGAGAAGGGCATGGACTAACTTCCACTGCACGCTCCGCATGGGTAACATGTGTTGTAGGTAATGACCATGAACGAACCATTCCATGGAATATCCTGGGAAAAAAATATTCTGGGAAAAAACACAAACAAACCTGATCAGAAGAATAGCGGATGCACTGCAGCATCATAATGGTTTTATGAGTTTCGGATTGGCTTGGGTTGTGGATCGTATTTGATTGGATGCATAATAAGCCCAAGTGCGTCGGATTTGTCGGATGACCATATTGCCAGCCAAGTTGTTCACATCAAATCACATTACAAGAAGCGCTGACGTCTGTCGAAAGGCACTTGAACTGGATAAGAATAGACCATCGTCGAACCCGAATGGATTGGATGCAAAAGAAAATCCGTCGGATGATATATTATGAAAACAACACGTATCTGGTTGAATTATTTATAGTTAATGATCATCCAAGAAGTCGCCGCGACACCAGTAATTTTTGGTCTGTATTTTCTGTACATTCCATCTCACATCGTGTTTGAATGACAGGTATGCATGCTTTACTAGTATTATATTAAAATATTAGGATATTATTTATTATATATCATACTTATTATATTAGTGTATTAATAGTAATATATTAAATATTTGCATGCACCAGATGGCCTATCTACATTGATCACGGTTCCATGTAACTTTTCCAAGCACTGGACTCGGAGGGCATATTATTAACTATTGAAATTGCAGAGTAAAAATTTCACCTTAACATTTTCAAAAAGCCTCTTTGATTGGAAGAACATAATCTTTCAATTATTGAAAACATCATGTCCTGCTTCTAAAAGAGCCATATGTCTGGGTTACTTGACACTGAAATATTATTATTCGGTCATTCAACTGAAACCGAGATAACAGCTTTCTAGAGAGCGCAATCCGCTGGAATTCGGCCCTCACAGCTGTGTTTCCAGCCGTGGACTACCGTCTGGAGCTGGTCCTGGAGCTGGTCCTGGAACTGGTAAATAACCACAGAACCTTGGTGGGAGCAGACCGGGGTCAAGCATTTTTAACTGCAGTTTTGTTTGTGCCCACCGGCACAGCGTTTCTGTTGGGATGACGGTGAGACAATGCTGCCGCGTCTCCAGTGCCGCCGATGTTGGCGCCACTACTTTTTTTCGGTGAGCCGTCGCTGCACTCTGGGAGCCTGCAGCAGCGCGCCATTTTTGCCAACGACGCGCTTTTTTCGTGTCGCCGAACAATGACACAATCGCCGCGCTGCCGACGGCCGGCGGGTTCCCACGCGCTATGACGGCCGCACCCGCGCCGCGACCGCCGCGCCGCATCTCGTCGGCGCCAGACGGGCGACGGCCGCAATTTTTGTCGCCGACTTGTAGCGCCGGCACAGAGCGGCACTGGCGTCAACTGGAGAAACACGGGTCGGCCGCCAAGCAATAGTGGCGGGAATATGTGGCGGCTGAGGAATTCGGCGTGTGTGACGTGTGAGCAAGAGTGGCCGTGGGAAGTCCGCCAAATTGCGATGCGGCTTGATACGTATGCGAAGGATGGTGCAAGTTTGCAAAATTTGACCTGGGTTGATTCATTTCAGTGCCGTGAAGTATATGTCGTGATTAAATGCGCAAGAATTGGAATGTCAGAATTGGCCAGGGTGGGTCACCGAGGCGCGGAGCTTGAGACCGAGCGGACACAAGCGGCAACAGTGGGTCGCCGAGGAACGGAGCCAGGGACCGAGTGGACACTTGCAGTCTCCTGGACATTTGCGGGAAATTTTTCTTTTTTTCGCGCTATGTCCACCAGAAAAGAATAACTTAAGAAGTGCTACACGTGGAGCACCTTCCGGTCGGAACTACGTCATGGGACCCAGCCGGCAGTTGTGTTAACCTATTTACGTATATTCAACCGGAGACCCTATCGCATCACAAGTCCAACTGTCACCCAGTCTGTCGATAAACGTTTCATGTTGCTCTCGCACGCATTGCCTACTAGGGGTTGGTTAGTTACAGCAGCAGTGTAAATGACAATTGCAACACATTTTTCAATTATTTATTCGATAACATTTGATTGCAATTCACAGATTTCTTTTCGACAGCGATGTCGAAGCATTGAACATGAATTTGGCTGTGGGAACAAGTCGGTTTCAATGTGAATATTTCACTTGAATACCTGAATACCTGAATACCTCACTTCATCTTGTCGATTTCATGATACGATCTAATCAGACATTCCAGGCTGGACATCTCCAGAGGTGCAAAAATGTGCCAATCGGATGCCCTCTCTTGATTCCAAAGGCCAGTTTTGCTACCTATCACATGCTTCCCTACCTAATGCATTTACTTCTTTATGCTTACATTCCAGTGCACAGTACCGCCACTGAAGATGCATATCACTACCGAATTACTCTTGGGAATGCAAACATTGATTTTCCTCAGTCCTTGATATATTGGTGACAAGAAATATTACATAGACGCACATAAAAGCAATGCATTGGCAAGCTTAGCAATGGTGCAAAGGTGCAGCATGACAACAAAGGTACAAAATTGTATTGACACACCGGGTATGCTAGAACTGCAATATGTCAACCAAGAATGTCAAATCAGTGTGCCTACAAAACATACCAATTTGTGTCACAACACACTCCAGTTGCTAAAAGTGAATGTAAGATGTCAAAGATGCCAGAACATGCTGGAGTTGCCAAAACCATAACATGACAATAAAGCTTCCAAAATTGCATTGCAACACCATGGGTACAGGAATGAAACAAAAGCAGACTGGTCCTGAATCTCTTCCATCTAGAGAATTGTCTTCTCCAAAAAGAAAAATATCCTCCATTTTCTAGTTTCTGGGTTGAATGGTGCCACATTCATTGTTGATTTACCATTTGGCATAAGGTTCGCAACTCACTTGGAAGTCACAGGTGTTGCCCATACTACAAATAGGAGGGACACTATCCTCCCAGAGTAGGCAGGCTCACAAATTTTCCTCTAAATCTATGATTCAAAGACATACATTAAACACCAAATGTTGATATCCAAGATATCACAGGGGAACAGAAAAAGGAAAAAGATTGAGTTAGGTTTTAAGTGAAATTTTTAGAGGGAAAATGGCTTGAAAATGTTCTTTTTTTTAACTTATTTCCACATTGAATGATGTGCTAGATTAGGTTAGGTTATGCCACATTTTAAAAACATTTCTTTGCATGCCAAATTACCCAACTCCAAGCCTATTTCTGGTTATTTTGCCTGCCAACTGAAAAGTATGCAATTGCAGAAGAAATAAGTGGTCACTTCATGTTAACCACCTTCGTAAACATTGCATTAGAAAAAGGAATTCCAAGAATTCCAAAAAATTACCTTCAGGTACATATTTACGCACCCATGTTCCCAGGTGTTTCTCAATGACCCTTTGAATTGCCTGCTATTTCTTTTTGGTTGATGTTCAGGTGGTTCAAGTTCCAAGAGCAGTCGTATTTTTTTAATCTGGGAAATTTACATCCTTCCAAAAATGGATCTTGGACATTACCCATGCAACACAGGAGACCCACAATGGCATGATGTGATGGATATTTATTGGAAGAATTGCATGATTGACATGAGTTAAATTTTGCAAGAACACAATGGTTTAAGTTATATCTTGGAATCATGGAATTGGGAAGAATATTTTTAGATAATCGGATATAAATTTGGAGATCATAATTTACTTCGTGTTTGTGATATTCGAGACTGCATTTGGAATATTTCAGTTGGTTTTGACATCTTTATGACATAGCAATAAGCTTGAACTCTGACAAACACATGCATGGCTTAACAATCGCTAGAGAAGGAGGCTATGATCTTCATGACGAGATGATGTTTTAATGTTGGAAATCCTCGACCAAGCTGTTTTCCTAATCATGACCAGGGCTCCAATGAACCCAAAAATCCTTTGCTACTCACAATTAGGTGCATGACGCACCTAGGTAGGTTTCTGAAAATTATTATTAGAGCACAATACATGAAGGTATTGGTCAGGCCCAAATGGATTGGGGGATACCACATTCAGGCCCAATAATAGAAGATGAAATTATTGGAAGGGCACATTCAACACGGGGGGGGGGACAAGTGCCCTTCCAGGCACTGCTCCGACCATAAGGCATTCAAACATAGTACATGAGGAAGATCGTCGGCATTGGGTAAGCAAATATTAGCATATTTCATGTTTATTTAGAAATACTCATCATGCCACATCTCAGCAACACAATCAGACCTTTCGAAATGTTCCGCACGTGGATACCTACACGGGAGTGCTTAGATCGTTTGAAGGAGGCTTCTCTTTAATTTTTTCATAATCCATGCCGTTTCTTGGATTTCTCGACCGGGAATTTATCCCCACCTGCTCCGCTGGATGTAGGGACATAGCAAATGCCCATCCCATAAAATGGTTACTGGCATATTACGCGATAACTGTTAAAAACCAGCATCAACAGCCCTTCAACACACTCTCCAAGCGTTAGCGGGCCGCAGCTTCCTGCCTTTTGGGTCACACTCGCCGGGACTGCCATCTGGTGGCAGAAACTCCGCGATATCTCCCATTAGAGATGAACGCACGTTTCCAATCGCTGTTCATCATATCCGTTGGCGGCTGACAAGGAGGAATTCACGATTGGCGCAGCCGCGTCATAACTGTATTGACGCCTAATTATTGCTAAATGTTTGGAAGAATTTTATTTTGAGAAAATAGTGAACGAAGTTACTTCTTTTTTTTGTATTCATACCTCACACCATTAAAACATACTTACGTTTGCATACTTAGGTCAGAATTTCTCGTTTCATATCCCCATCATCGAACATGAATTTATAAAGTTATGTACACCACCCTGCCTGCTAGTGCAGAAATGTATCCCATATGCATAGAGTCATCAGAAACACAATTAATATAAATGTAGCGAATTTTCGTTGAAATTTTCGACAAATGAGCTGTAAAGTATAAACCAAAGATTTATGTTACAAAATCATCATCCACAAAATGCTTCTACATGCCTTATCGCTAAATACCTGATATACTTTGTAGCAGGCAAACGACTCGAGAGGGTGAACGGACCATCACTTTCTTCAATGGGATATCCTATCTCAACTATCGCACCAATCAGCTTATGCTTCCCTGGTATACGACCAATGAGATTTTAGAATGGCCTACGGTAAATATAATACAGGATATGGACTGTTGCTACCAAAACACCAAGTGCTATCCCAAATGTCTTCTAATCAGAGGCGGATATAGTGGGTGGTAGAGCAGTGGTGGCATATATCCCTTCCGAATGGAAAGGTGGCTCCCCTCCAGGAGGGCTTGAGTGCATCCGCAAACCTTCCGCTCCAGGGATTTCTCAGCTAAAGGCTCACCTCTCAGGGGAATTCAAGGAATTTTCCTCTCAGGGGAAAAGGCGAAAAGGCGCCACTTCATCATGCTGGAGTGCACCCCTCCCCCGTTCAACGATTTTCTGCCAAATGCTTCGTTCCGGGACTTTCGCAGTGGTGGCCCGCCGATGAAATGGTGCTATTCCAGACAAGTGCCTCCACTTACGGAAAATGTTTCCACCTGCTACAATTTTTGCCAAGTTAATACATGCAACTTCGATTAGCATCTTCATTTACATGAAGCATCCATCTTAACACAGTGGGGACTGCTGCTGTTCTCGGCAAGATTGTGCTACCAAGGAGTTGCGTTATCAGGTCCATCTGCTACCCTCCATGGAGGGTAAGAGGGGACCTTTTTTTGCACCTCTGGACAGCTCTCACCAACAAGGGGTAGGTCAAGGTCCTATATTCATGACATAATTTCAGATCGAATAAGGAAAATGACAAACCAACATACGCAAGGTAAGAAGCCAGGTGATCAGGACCCCCCCCCCCCCCCCCCCGACCCACCCGTGATCAATAGTGATGCAGATGTACATCAGAAAGTCAGGTCGTCCGATGAGGGTGGGTGACTGACGTGATTCTCGCTTGAAATCCCGGAACTGCACCTGCATTTCCATCTTTTTGACAGCCGGAAATTGCCGGGTGGATACTGTATGCGCCTCAGGAAATGCTGGTATTGGGTACTTGGCTGTGGGTATTTATGTATATTTCTCGTAATTTTGATGCTCACATACACATGCAAACTACACTGATGCATCACACTCCTGCAACCATACGCCACCCTCATACCACCAAGCATTACACTAATACAGCCACACGTCACACTCATATAACCAAACTACACTAATACAGCCACACGTCACACTCATATAACCAAACTACACTGATGCATCACACTCCTGCAACCATACGCCACCCTCATACCACCAAGCATTACACTAATACAGCCACACGTCACACTCATATAACCAAACTACACTAATACAGCCACACGTCACACTCATATAACCAAATATACACTAATACAGCCAAACGTCACCGTTATGCAGCCAAACATTGCACTAATACAACTACATTTCACCCTCATACAGCCAAGCATTACACTAATGCAGCCACACGTCACCCTCATACAACAACGCGACACCCTCATACGGCCAAACATTACACTAATACAACCACACACAACCATCATTCCACCAAATATTACACTAATACAGCCACACGTCACCCTCTTACAACTAAACATTGCACAAATACAGGCACATGTCACCCTCATACAACCAAACATTGCACTAATACAACCACACGCGCGAATGATCAATTCTGGTCGAAGCGCCCTAAAGCCCAAATAACTAACTAACTAATACAACCACACGTTACCCTCTATGCAACCACACATAACACTAATACAATCACACGTCACCCTCATACAACCACACATTACACTAATACAACCACACGCCACTCTCATACAACCAAACATTACACCAATACAACCACACGTTGCCCTCATACAACCAAGCATTACACTAATACAACCACACGTTACCCTCTATACAACCACACATAACACTAATACAATCACACGTCACCCTCTATGCAACAACACATTACACTAATACAACCACATGCCACTCTCATACAACCAAACGTTGCACTAATACAACCAAACGTCAGCCTCATACAACCACGCGCCACCCACATACAATAAGACATTTAATTAATACAACTACACGTCACCCTCATACAACCAAACATTACACTAATACAGCTACACATCACCCTCATACAACCAAACATTACACTAATACAACCACACGCCACGCTCATACAGCCAAACATTACGTTAGTATAACAACACATCGCCTTCATATAACCACGGGCTACCCTCATACGACCAAACATTACACTAATACAACCACACGTCACCGTCATACAGTTATACGTCACCCTCACACAAACAATCATTGCACTAATCCAATCACACGTTACCCTCATACAACCAAACATTACACTAATACAGCCATACATAACCCTCAAACAACCAAACATTGCACTAACACAAACACACATCACCCTCATACAGCCACACATTACACTAATGCAACCGCACGTCACCCTCATACAACCACGCTACACCCCCATACCACCAAACATAACACTAATACAACCACACGTCACCCCCATGCAACCAAACCTTGCACTAATACAAGCACGCGTCACCCTCATACAACCAAATTACACTTATGCAACCATACACCACGCTCGTACACTTATATGTGCATTGCATTGGCTATGCATGCGGCACACGCATATATGGGCGGATATAGGACGACACTGGGGGCATGCGTCTTCCTCATGGAACGCAGCCCGTCCCGCCCCATGGATTTTCGGCTGAAGGCTCAACTCTAGGCACCTTCGCAGTGGCGCCCCTCTGAAGAAATGGCGACCCTCCAGACAAGTGCTCCCCAGTGATAATTCCTGGATCCGCCCCTGCACACACACTCACACGCACACACACACACAAACACGCACACATACACACACCTACACGCACACAAACACTCACACACACACACACACACACGTATGTCATTCGGCGTGTGCATGCTCAGCCTGAGTAGCCTCAACACCGATGTCATGCGTGCTGGGAACACCCCCGGCCACTTTGTCAGGCACACAGTCTTCCCCGTCTGTCAGACCGAGCACGTCCCCTCCCCATGGTGGCCCGACCGAGCCCGTCCCCTGGCATCGCCCCTTCCCCATGGTGGCCTCGCGTCACCATCACTGGTCAGCACGGGTCGTACCTGGCCACGTGCCACCACCACTGGTCAGCACGTGTCGTACCTGGCCACGTGCCACCACCACTGGTCAGCACGTGTCGTACCTGGCCACGTGCCACCACCACTGGTCAGCACGTGTCGTACCTGGCCACGTGCCACCACCACTGGTCAGCACGTGTCGTACCTGGCCACGTGCCACCATCACTGGTCAGCACGTGTCGTACCTGGCCACGTGCCACCATCACTGGTCAGCACGTGTCGTACCTGGCCACGTGCCACCACCACTGGTCAGCACGGGTCGTACCTGGCCACGTGCCACCACCACTGGTCAGCACGTGTCGTACCTGGCCACGTGCCACCACCACTGGTCAGCACGTGTCGTACCTGGCCACGTGCCACCATCACTGGTCAGCACGTGTCGTACCTGGCCACGTGCCACCATCACTGGTCAGCACGTGTCGTACCTGGCCACGTGCCACCACCACTGGTCAGCACGGGTCGTACCTGGCCACGTGCCACCACCACTGGTCAGCACGTGTCGTACCTGGCCTCGTGCCACCACCACTGGTCAGCACGTGTCGTACCTGGCCTCGTGCCACCACCACTGGTCAGCACGGGTCGTACCTGGCCTCGTGCCAACATCACTGGTCAGCACGTGTCGTACCTGGCCACGTGCCACCACCACTGGTCAGCACGTGTCGTACCTGGCCACGTGCCACCACCACTGGTCAGCACGTGTCGTACCTGGCCACGTGCCACCACCACTGGTCAGCACGTGTCGTACCTGGCCTCGTGCCACCACCACTGGTCAGCACGGGTCGTACCTGGCCTCGTGCCACCATCACTGGTCAGCACGTGTCGTACCTGGCCTCGTGCCACCATCACTGGTCAGCACGTGTCGTACCTGGCCACGTGCCACCACCATTGGTCAGCACGTGTCGTACCTGGCCACGTGCCACCACCACTGGTCAGCACGTGTCGTACCTGGCCTCGCGCCACCACCACTGGTCAGCACGTGTCGTACCTGGCCACGTGCCACCACCACTGGTCAGCACGTGTCGTACCTGGCCACGTGCCACCACCACTGGTCAGCACGTGTCGTACCTGGCCACGTGCCGCCACCACTGGTCAGCACGTGTCGTACCTGACCACGTGCCACCACCACTGGTCAGCACGTGTCGTACCTGGCCACGTGCCACCACCACTGGTCAGCACGTGTCGTACCTGACCACGTGCCACCACCACTGGTCAGCACGTGTCGTACCTGGTCACGTGCCACCACCACTGGTCAGCACGTGTCGTACCTGGCCACGTGCCGCCACCACTGGTCAGCACGTGTCGTACCTGGCCACGTGCCACCACCACTGGTCAGCACGTGTCGTACCTGGCCACGTGCCACCACCACTGGTCAGCACGTGTCGTACCTGGCCACGTGCCACCACCACTGGTCAGCACGTGTCGTACCTGGCCACGTGCCGCCACCACTGGTCAGCACGTGTCGTACCTGGCCACGTGCCACCACCACTGGTCAGCACGTGTCGTACCTGGCCACGTGCCACCACCACTGGTCAGCACGTGTCGTACCTGGCCACGTGCCACCACCACTGGTCAGCACGTGTCGTACCTGGCCACGTGCCACCACCACTGGTCAGCACGTGTCGTACCTGGCCACGTGCCACCACCACTGGTCAGCACGGGTCGTACCTGGCCACGTGCCACCATCACTGGTCAGCACGTGTCGTACCTGGCCACGTGCCACCACCACTGGTCAGCACGGGTCGTACCTGGCCACGTGCCACCATCACTGGTCAGCACGTGTCGTACCTGGCCACGTGCCACCACCACTGGTCAGCACGTGTCGTACCTGGCCACGTGTCGTACCTGGCCACGTGCCACCACCACTGGTCAGCACGTGTCGTACCTGGCCACGTGTCGTACCTGGCCACGTGTCGTAACTGGCCACGTGCCACCACCACTGGTCAGCACGTGTCGTACCTGACCACGTGCCACCACCACTGGTCAGCACGTGTCGTACCTGACCAGGTGCCACCACCACTGGTCAGCACGTGTCGTACCTGGCCACGTGCCACCACCACTGGTCAGCACGTGTCGTACCTGGCCACGTGCCACCATCACTGGTCAGCACGTGTCGTACCTGGCCACGTGCCACCACCACTGGTCAGCACGTGTCGTACCTGGCCTCGTGCCACCACCACTGGTCAGCACGTGTCGTACCTGGCCACGTGTCGTACCTGACCACGTGCCGCCCGCCTGCATCCAACTGCAGCCGGCGTCACCATTGCAATTAACTTCCAGTTGCATAGCACTAGCCGGTGCTGTGAAACTGCAACTGTGCAACTTCATTACGGCTGCTGATATTGAGTCTCCCTGTCCGGCGGGATGTGTCCTGGGGGAGGAGGGACAGACGCCCAGCGAGCGTCTGTCGAACTGTAGACGGACAGTGGACGGCCAGATGGGCATCGATGGGGGAAGTTCCTCCGTGAGTCGGCTTGACGGTATGGCTCGGTAGAGTCTGGTAGAGTCTGATGGATTATGTTATAGTTTCTGGTGCCACATGTGTCCACCTACAGGCTCATAACTCGAACACTCTGAGGCTGGTGGACCTACTCGGTGACAATTCGCGATTTGTGCAAAATAGAGCAGTTTTTCGTTTCCTTGGGGAAGTAGGATTCCAAATAATATACACACCCGGGTAGATATTAAATTAGTGCCATATATTTCTTGCTCTCCTGATGTGAAAAGTTGAATCAATCTTGTTATGGGTGCAAAATAACCAAATTGTGGTTGACGCACCCAAAAACCCTAATAAACAAACAAACAAACATCTGGATAAAGGGCACCAAAAAGTAGGTGTCGGACATACTGTGGCGTGAGACATGCTGTAGCGCGAGAAGTGGGGTGGCGTGAGAAGTGCTGTGGCGTGAGACATGCTGTAGCGTGAGAAGTGCGGTGGCGTGAGAAGTGCTGTTGGGTGAGACATGCTGTAGCGTGAGAAGTGCGGTGGCGTGATAAGTGCTGTGGGGTGAGATATGCTGTGGCGTGCTAAGTGCTGTGGAATGACATGTGCTGTGACGTGCGGTGCATGTTCGGTTGTGACGGCAGGTGAGCTAACCCTCCAGGCGACTGGCCACACAGGAGCCCCGGGGCCTCTCGGCCCTCGAGACCCCAGCAGAGGAAAGTCGGCGGTCCGCGGACCACAGACAACTCTCCCTTCCTCCGGGGGTCGTGTCGATACCCTGGCGCCAACTGAGACCGGGTGGGGAGGGGGAGGGCGATCCGATACTCCGCAGACAGCCGACACCACTGTCCCTGACCTCCGGTCTGACCTCCGATCTGATTCCATTTGCATTACATACTACGGTGCCACTGACCGGAGGGACAGCCGAATGGGAAGCTCACCGTGACGTCACGTGGACCACTGTAGCGGCCGCCGTCACGTGGACCACTGGAGCGTCCACCGTGACGTGGACCACTGGAGCGTCTACCGTCACGTGGACCACTGGAGCGTCTACCGTCACGTGGACCACTGGAGCGTCTACCGTCACGTGGACCACTGGGGCGTCTACCGTCACGTGGACCACTGGAGCGTCTATAGTCACGTGGACCACTGGAGCGTCTACCGTCACGTGGACCACTGGGGAGCCCATCGTCACGCTGATCACTGGGGAGCTCCAGAACTCTTGCCACCAGCTTCCCAGATGAAACACTTAACACGCCAACACTCATACACCGTGGCACAGCCAGGATTTTGCTAAGGGAAAATCCAAAAGCCCGACGAAAAAAATGATGCGAAGAAACTAGGAAAGGTTTCCTCGATGACAATCTCAAACTTTATCCTTTGATTATTGTACTGTTGGTTGCTAAGGGGGAGGGGGCGGACCCTCCTGCTCCCCCTTGACTGCACATATGCGCAACAATAATCACGCCTGGGCGTAGAATATGTCGGGGCCACCGCACCAGATAGGTTTGACAAACAACTGCTTGAAGAAATGGACATCACCGCGTCATAAGTTTGCTTACTTTATCACATCAGCTCCTGTTCCGATCCCCGCGAATGCCGACACATCCGGCCGCATCACGGCACACGTCACTATATCCAGAACACGGCCCACATCGCACCGACATATACTACCGGAATAGCATCACCCCACGTTGAGCCTGCGCGGGACTTCCCCCGCCTGACGCACCATTTGTACGAAGCTCGTGGCGCACCTCAGATATCGTGAATAGGAAGTGAATTACAAACTCGTTCTCAGACCGCACTTACATGCATTTCCCAAGTCACTATTCATGCCACCAACGGCTCACGAAGAAGGCAGCGATGGAGTAATGGTCGTCTTTTTCCGATTGACACATTCGAACACTGTACACGTTCTGATTGATTCGATTGTGTGTGTGCAGTGCAGTGGCGGATCCAGGGGGTGGGGAGAGGGCAACTGCGAGCATATGCCGCCTCCACGATAGAGATGTGGCGCCCCTTCAGAACTCTCGAGTGCAGCCCCCTCCGTTTCCCTCAATCAGCGAGTTTTCACTCACTCTGTGCACTCAGAGATGGGGCCGAGGTGGGAAGGCGGGGCACGTCACTCCGCGTACGGCCGAGGTGGGAAGACGGGGCACGTCACTCCGCGTACGGCCGAGGTGGGAAGGCGGGGCACGTCACTCCGCGTACGGCCGAGGTGGGAAGACGGGGCACGTCACTCTGCGTACGGCCGAGGTGGGAAGACGGGGCACGTCACTCCGCGTACGGCCGAGGTGGGAAGACGGGCACGTCACTCCGCGTACGGCCGAGGTGGGAAGGCGGGGCACGTCACTCCGCGGACGGCCGAGGTGGGAAGACGGGGCACGTCACTCCGCGTACGGCCGAGGTGGGAAGGCGGGGCACGTCACTCCGCGTACGGCCGAGGTGGGAAGGCGGGGCACGTCACTCCGCGTACGCAACGGTGTAAGGCAGGAATGCCGCGGCACTGCGTCGGCAGACGCCGGGCGGATATTGCGATTGGAGCTACCTCACCAGTTCGGCCAGACGGGGCAGGCGAGTCGCTTGCTCGTGTCCATTGCCGAAGCAGCGCTGGTGGACGTTCTGGCTGCGTGTGCCGGTCGCCCAGAGAAACACAGTATCGGTGACGTGCAACCCCCAGGGACGGATCCAAGGGAGAGCAAAGGGGCCATGCCGCCCCTCAAGCGATGCTTCTCAGCCCCCAAGGGAAAATCTAAGGAGAGGCCAAGGGGGCCAAGCCGCCCATCAAGCGAAACTTCTCAGCTCCCAGGGGAGAATCTAAGGGGAGGCCAAGGGGGCCATGCCGCCCATCAAGCGATACTTCTGGGTCAGTCCCTGGCAGCCCCCACATCACAAGATCGCGTGCGAGCCGCTCCAACCTCACTGGATGAGCCTCCACTTCGGTTCTTGTCATGCGCAGAGTCGTCGTCAAAATAGTCTGGACACTACAATCGTCACCGACATAACCAGAACACCAGACACTATGTATAGTCCTCACCAATCTGCTGCACTAGTACTCTGCTGCAATATCTTCGGTGCCGATAGAATGACTTGATATTCATGACTTAGTGTGATATTTACTGAGGTATTTAGGTAGTAGTGAGATTGTTGATAGTTCACTGGAGAAGTTAAACACAGACTGCAATGGCACAAGATGATATATTCTAGGGAAGCACACCAAGGTTAATTAATGCTTTTATCAGGGTGACAAGTAGGATATATTCAAAAATTCATGAAACAGAGCGTTTTAAATTTACCGATCGACACGTGGCACTAGATCTACCACCTACTACAGGCTTGCGAAAGACACAGAGACGAAATGCCCGAAAGCACACGTACGCAAATCTAAAAATATCGATCAGTCATGGGTAATCACATTCCTTACTTCACCGTCCGGTTCGCAGTTGGCAAGGCAATGTGCATATGGCGTCGGCGTAGCATTCCTAAAGGGTGTTAATAGCTTTCATAACCTAGATGTGTGCATGCAAGTGTGTGTGTGTGTGTGTGTGTGTGTGTGTGTGTGTGTGTGTGTGTGTGTGTGTATGTGTGTGTGTGTGTGTGTGCATTGCGTTAGTGTGTGTGGGTGTATGCGTAGGTGTGTATTTGTGTAGCGTGTCGGTATGCTTGTGCCTACCCCGACCCTACCCCCTGTTGATTTATTACAAATAATCGACTTTAATGATCACATATCACATAATAATTATCGACAATAAATTATCCACCAATAAACAGGAGACAGGGACGGGATAGACACACCCGTAGAGACACACTACACAAATACATACCTAAACGTACACACATACACACTAACGTGAATGCACATACACACATTCACACACACACACACACACACACACACACACACACACACACACACACACACCACACACACACACACACACACACACACACACACACACACACACACACACACATCTAGGTCATGAAAGCTAATAACACCCTATAGGAATGCTACGCCGACGCCATATGCAAATTTTCCTTGCCGATTGCGAACCGGATGATGAAGTAAGGAATGTGATTACCCACGACTGATCTATATTTGTAGATTTGTGTATATGTGCTTTCGGATATTTCGTCCGTGTCTGTCGCCAGTCTGTAGTAGTTGGTAGATTTAGTGTCACGTGTCGTCCGTGTCTGTCGCCAGTCTGTAGTAGTTGGTAGATTTAGTGTCACGTGTCGTCCGTGTCTGTCGCCAGTCTGTAGTAGTTGGTAGATTTAGTGTCACGTGTCGATCCGTGTCTGTCGCCAGTCTGTAGTAGTTGGTAGATTTAGTGTCACGTGTCGATCCGTGTCTGTCGCCAGTCTGTAGTAGTTGGTAGATTTAGTGTCACGTGTCGATCGTGTCTGTCGCCAGTCTGTAGTAGTTGGTAGATTTAGTGTCACGTGTCGTCCGTGTCTGTCGCCAGTCTGTAGTAGTTGGTAGATTTAGTGTCACGTGTCGATCGTGTCTGTCGCCAGTCTGTAGTAGTTGGTAGATTTAGTGTCACGTGTCGATCCGTGTCTGTCGCCAGTCTGTAGTAGTTGGTAGATTTAGTGTCACGTGTCGATCCGTGTCTGTCGCCAGTCTGTAGTAGTTGGTAGATTTAGTGTCACGTGTCGTCCGTGTCTGTCGCCAGCCTGTAGTAGTTGGTAGATTTAGTGTCACGTGTCGTTCGTGTCTGTCG
Organism: Ashinkailepas kermadecensis; assembly: GCA_034440615.1. NCBI lineage: Eukaryota > Metazoa > Arthropoda > Thecostraca > Neolepadidae > Ashinkailepas > Ashinkailepas kermadecensis. The sequence continues at coordinate 77,303 of JAOTOM010004850.1, read as the reverse complement.
CCAGTCTGTAGTAGTTGGTAGATTTAGTGTCACGTGTCGTCCGTGTCTGTCGCCAGCCTGTAGTAGTTGGTAGATTTAGTGTCACGTGTCGTCCGTGTCTGTCGCCAGTCTGTAGTAGTTGGTAGATTTAGTGTCACGTGTCGTCCGTGTCTGTCGCCAGCCTGTAGTAGTTGGTAGATTTAGTGTCACGTGTCGTCCGTGTCTGTCGCCAGTCTGTAGTAGTTGGTAGATTTAGTGTCACGTGTCGTCCGTGTCTGTCGCCAGCCTGTAGTAGTTGGTAGATTTAGTGTCACGTGTCGTCCGTGTCTGTCGCCAGCCTGTAGTAGTTGGTAGATTTAGTGTCACGTGTCGTCCGTGTCTGTCGCCAGTCTGTAGTAGTTGGTAGATTTAGTGTCACGTGTCGTCCGTGTCTGTCGCCAGCCTGTAGTAGTTGGTAGATTTAGTGTCACGTGTCGTCCGTGTCTGTCGCCAGTCTGTAGTAGTTGGTAGATTTAGTGTCACGTGTCGTCCGTGTCTGTCGCCAGCCTGTAGTAGTTGGTAGATTTAGTGTCACGTGTCGATCCTGTCGGCTGTCGCCAGTCTGTAGTAGTTGGTAGATTTAGTGTCACGTGTCGTCCGTGTCTGTCGCCAGTCTGTAGTAGTTGGTAGATTTAGTGTCACGTGTCGTCCGTGTCTGTCGCCAGTCTGTAGTAGTTGGTAGATTTAGTGTCACGTGTCGTCCGTGTCTGTCGCCAGTCTGTAGTAGTTGGTAGATTTAGTGTCACGTGTCGTCCGTGTCTGTCGCCAGTCTGTAGTAGTTGGTAGATTTAGTGTCACGTGTCGTCCGTGTCTGTCGCCAGCCTGTAGTAGTTGGTAGATTTAGTGTCACGTGTCGATCGTGTCTGTCGCCAGTCTGTAGTAGTTGGTAGATTTAGTGTCACGTGTCGTCCGTGTCTGTCGCCAGTCTGTAGTAGTTGGTAGATTTAGTGTCACGTGTCGATCGTGTCTGTCGCCAGTCTGTAGTAGTTGGTAGATTTAGTGTCACGTGTCGATCGTGTCTGTCGCCAGTCTGTAGTAGTTGGTAGATTTAGTGTCACGTGTCGTCCGTGTCTGTCGCCAGTCTGTAGTAGTTGGTAGATTTAGTGTCACGTGTCGATCCGTGTCTGTCGCCAGTCTGTAGTAGTTGGTAGATTTAGTGTCACGTGTCGATCGTGTCTGTCGCCAGTCTGTAGTAGTTGGTAGATTTAGTGTCACGTGTCGTCCGTGTCTGTCGCCAGTCTGTAGTAGTTGGTAGATTTAGTGTCACGTGTCGTTCGTGTCTGTCGCCAGTCTGTAGTAGTTGGTAGATTTAGTGTCACGTGTCGATCCGTGTCTGTCGCCAGTCTGTAGTAGTTGGTAGATTTAGTGTCACGTGTCGATCCGTGTCTGTCGCCAGTCTGTAGTAGTTGGTAGATTTAGTGTCACGTGTCGTCCGTGTCTGTCGCCAGTCTGTAGTAGTTGGTAGATTTAGTGTCACGTGTCGTCCGTGTCTGTCGCCAGTCTGTAGTAGTTGGTAGATTTAGTGTCACGTGTCGATCCGTGTCTGTCGCCAGTCTGTAGTAGTTGGTAGATTTAGTGTCACGTGTCGTCCGTGTCTGTCGCCAGTCTGTAGTAGTTGGTAGATTTAGTGTCACGTGTCGTCCCTTCGATGTGTGTGTCTGTCGCCAGCCTGTAGTAGTTGGTAGATTTAGTGTCACGTGTCGTCCGTGTCTGTCGCCAGCCTGTAGTAGTTGGTAGATTTAGTGTCACGTGTCGTCCGTGTCTGTCGCCAGTCTGTAGTAGTTGGTAGATTTAGTGTCACGTGTCGTCCGTGTCTGTCGCCAGCCTGTAGTAGTTGGTAGATTTAGTGTCACGTGTCGATCGTGTCTGTCGCCAGCCTGTAGTAGTTGGTAGATTTAGTGTCACGTGTCGATCGTGTCTGTCGCCAGCCTGTAGTAGTTGGTAGATTTAGTGTCACGTGTCGTCCGTGTCTGTCGCCAGCCTGTAGTAGTTGGTAGATTTAGTGTCACGTGTCGATCGTGTCTGTCGCCAGTCTGTAGTAGTTGGTAGATGTAGTGTCACGTGTCGTCCGTGTCTGTCGCCAGCCTGTAGTAGTTGGTAGATGTAGTGTCACGTGTCGTCCGTGTCTGTCGCCAGTCTGTAGTAGTTGGTAGATTTAGTGTCACGTGTCGTCCGTGTCTGTCGCCAGCCTGTAGTAGTTGGTAGATTTAGTGTCACGTGTCGTCCGTGTCTGTCGCCAGTCTGTAGTAGTTGGTAGATTTAGTGTCACGTGTCGTCCGTGTCTGTCGCCAGCCTGTAGTAGTTGGTAGATTTAGTGTCACGTGTCGTCCGTGTCTGTCGCCAGCCTGTAGTAGTTGGTAGATTTAGTGTCACGTGTCGTCCGTGTCTGTCGCCAGCCTGTAGTAGTTGGTAGATTTAGTGTCACGTGTCGTCCGTGTCTGTCGCCAGTCTGTAGTAGTTGGTAGATTTAGTGTCACGTGTCGTCCGTGTCTGTCGCCAGCCTGTAGTAGTTGGTAGATTTAGTGTCACGTGTCGTCCGTGTCTGTCGCCAGCCTGTAGTAGTTGGTAGATTTAGTGTCACGTGTCGTCCGTGTCTGTCGCCAGTCTGTAGTAGTTGGTAGATTTAGTGTCACGTGTCGTCCGTGTCTGTCGCCAGCCTGTAGTAGTTGGTAGATTTAGTGTCACGTGTCGTCCGTGTCTGTCGCCAGTCTGTAGTAGTTGGTAGATTTAGTGTCACGTGTCGTCCGTGTCTGTCGCCAGCCTGTAGTAGTTGGTAGATTTAGTGTCACGTGTCGTCCGTGTCTGTCGCCAGTCTGTAGTAGTTGGTAGATTTAGTGTCACGTGTCGTCCGTGTCTGTCGCCAGCCTGTAGTAGTTGGTAGATTTAGTGTCACGTGTCGTCCGTGTCTGTCGCCAGTCTGTAGTAGTTGGTAGATTTAGTGTCACGTGTCGTCCGTGTCTGTCGCCAGTCTGTAGTAGTTGGTAGATTTAGTGTCACGTGTCGTCCGTGTCTGTCGCCAGTCTGTAGTAGTTGGTAGATTTAGTGTCACGTGTCGTCCGTGTCTGTCGCCAGCCTGTAGTAGTTGGTAGATTTAGTGTCACGTGTCGTCCGTGTCTGTCGCCAGTCTGTAGTAGTTGGTAGATTTAGTGTCACGTGTCGTCCGTGTCTGTCGCCAGTCTGTAGTAGTTGGTAGATTTAGTGTCACGTGTCGTCCGTGTCTGTCGCCAGTCTGTAGTAGTTGGTAGATTTAGTGTCACGTGTCGATCCGTGTCTGTCGCCAGTCTGTAGTAGTTGGTAGATTTAGTGTCACGTGTCGTCCGTGTCTGTCGCCAGTCTGTAGTAGTTGGTAGATTTAGTGTCACGTGTCGATCCGTGTCTGTCGCCAGCTCTGTAGTAGTTGGTAGATTTAGTGTCACGTGTCGTCCGTCGCCAGCCTGTAGTAGTTGGTAGATTTAGTGTCACGTGTCGTCCGTGTCTGTCGCCAGTCTGTAGTAGTTGGTAGATTTAGTGTCACGTGTCGATCCGTGTCTGTCGCCAGTCTGTAGTAGTTGGTAGATTTAGTGTCACGTGTCGTCCGTGTCTGTCGCCAGTCTGTAGTAGTTGGTAGATTTAGTGTCACGTGTCGTCCGTGTCTGTCGCCAGTCTGTAGTAGTTGGTAGATTTAGTGTCACGTGTCGATCGTGTCTGTCGCCAGTCTGTAGTAGTTGGTAGATTTAGTGTCACGTGTCGTCCGTGTCTGTCGCCAGCCTGTAGTAGTTGGTAGATTTAGTGTCACGTGTCGATCGTGTCTGTCGCCAGTCTGTAGTAGTTGGTAGATTTAGTGTCACGTGTCGTCCGTGTCTGTCGCCAGCCTGTAGTAGTTGGTAGATTTAGTGTCACGTGTCGTCCGTGTCTGTCGCCAGTCTGTAGTAGTTGGTAGATTTAGTGTCACGTGTCGATCGTGTCTGTCGCCAGCCTGTAGTAGTTGGTAGATTTAGTGTCACGTGTCGTCCGTGTCTGTCGCCAGCCTGTAGTAGTTGGTAGATTTAGTGTCACGTGTCGTCCGTGTCTGTCGCCAGCCTGTAGTAGTTGGTAGATTTAGTGTCACGTGTCGTCCGTGTCTGTCGCCAGCCTGTAGTAGTTGGTAGATTTAGTGTCACGTGTCGTCCGTGTCTGTCGCCAGTCTGTAGTAGTTGGTAGATTTAGTGTCACGTGTCGATCGTGTCTGTCGCCAGCCTGTAGTAGTTGGTAGATTTAGTGTCACGTGTCGATCGTGTCTGTCGCCAGTCTGTAGTAGTTGGTAGATTTAGTGTCACGTGTCGTCCGTGTCTGTCGCCAGTCTGTAGTAGTTGGTAGATTTAGTGTCACGTGTCGATCGTGTCTGTCGCCAGCCTGTAGTAGTTGGTAGATTTAGTGTCACGTGTCGTCCGTGTCTGTCGCCAGTCTGTAGTAGTTGGTAGATGTAGTGTCACGTGTCGTCCGTGTCTGTCGCCAGTCTGTAGTAGTTGGTAGATTTAGTGTCACGTGTCGATCGTGTCTGTCGCCAGTCTGTAGTAGTTGGTAGATTTAGTGTCACGTGTCGATCGGTAAATTTAAAATGCTTCGTTTAATACATTTTTGAAATATCCCACTTGTCACCCGGATGAAGGCATCGGGCCCAAACGTTGGTGTACTTTCCTAGAATATGTCATCTTTTGCCATTGTAGTCGGTATTGAAGTAGTGAGATTCCGTAATACGATTTGATACGATGCCAATCGAAACACCCAGGCAATGGTGTGATATATTAACAGTTATTGGGTTTGATGAGCGGGGTGTAATAATTACTGGCAATGGTCGCTCAGGAGCGTTGAGAAGCAGTTAGGCAAATATTTATTAAGCAGCCTATGATGGCGTGCTATTCCAACCTTCGCACGGGTTCGAATAGCGTAACTGGAGTGACAGTTGATCTTCCCCTTCCCAAGTGATCTGAAAAGTTATCTATTTTTCAAAGGAAGCGTTACTGCGCATATTGCGCACATTAACTTCATTTTTGCTCATATTTCTGGAGCCCTTGCCCCACCCTCAGTTAAAAATGCTTCTCACGCGCGGCTGAGGGTCTCTCACATAACGCGAGCCGTAGGGGGATTCTCCCCACTACGGTATGGAACGCTAATGAAGCTAGAAGCACAGTGTCTTTTGTGCATGGGATGCGCTTATCATTTTGCAACACAGTCACAAGATTTGGTAACAATGTCCCTGCCCGTGTATGAGATGTGAGAAAGAAAACAGGAGAGGTGCATGCGAGTCTCAACAATCCCACCGATGAAACGAACCAGCATTTACTCCAAGTTCAGACCTACGTTCCTCTGCAGCCCCTCAGAGGCTGTCCGGAGTCCGTCGTGTCCGGCGGCGGCAGCGCGGCGCCCGCCGTCGGGCGGAGCCTGACGACGCCCCTGCCAGCGTCTCAGCCGCCCCCTGATCAAACGGCGCCACTCCGCCCCTGTCCGGCAGTGCCGGCGCCGGCGCCGCCCCGCGCGCAAACACGTGGCGCCGTCGGTGGGCGTGCCCGCGCTTTTTCGGCGCCGTTTTTACACGCCGCGTTGCGCGTCGGGTCGGGCGGCGGCGGCGCCAGTGCCGGCAGCGGCGCCAGAGAGCGTCACGAGTGGCACGTGTGTCTGTGGATCGGGCCACTCTTGTGTCTGTGGAACCACACGAGTGGCCCGACACGTGTCTGTGGCACCACACGAGTGGCACGACACGTGTCTGTGGCACCACACGAGTGGCACGACACGTGTCTGTGGCACCACACGAGTGGCACGACACGTGTCTGTGGCACCACACGAGTGGCCCGACACGTGTCTGTGGCACCACACGAGTGGCCCGACACGTGTCTGTGGCACCACACGAGTGGCACGACACGTGTCTGTGGCACCACACGAGTGGCACGACACGTGTCTGTGGCACCACACGAGTGGCCCGACATGTGCCTGTGGCACCACACGAGTGGCACGTGTGCCTGTGGCACCACACGAGTGGCACGTGTACCTGTAGCACCACACGAATGGCACGATGTGTGTCTGTGGCACCACACGAGTGGCACCACGTGTGCCTGTAGCACCACACGAGTGGCACGACGTGTGTCTGTAGCACCACACGAGTGGCACGACACGTGTCTGTGGCACCACACGAGTGGCACGACACGTGTCTGTAGCACCACACGAGTGGCACGACGTGTGCCTGTAGCACCACGTGTGCCTGTAGCACCACGTGCGCCTGTAGCACCACATGAGTGGCACGACGTGTGCCTGTGGCACTACACCCGCTCCGACGGCACCAGATGACGGCGAGCAGATCGGACGGGATTACGTCGCTCCTGATAAATGAGCGTGGGCACTACAGGTCGATTGACAAACGTATTTCCCACTTCGAGCTGGCATGGGCGTGACAGGATGTTCCGCTGTCGTTAATTAGTCAATGTGTCGCGTGCAGGTGCGATTATCGCTGGAGGACGATGGCCGCCCCTAAGCCGGTGGCGTACATTAGAGCTTATGGTGCTAGTCGGGAGAAAGTTGGTGATAACGAATACTTGGCTAAACAAACTATATTAGGTTTTGGACACCCACGCTCAGCACCAGCTTTGAGCATCTAAGCATCTAAGCATCTAAGCATGCATTGAACAAACAAACCAGCACGGCCCGTGGTTTTTCACGGTGACCATTGGTATCAGATGGAAGTAAGCTGCTAAGACCTTCCTGAAAGCCGCATACATTGCCATTTTTCAGAAACCAATCACTCAGGTGCAGCCAAGTGTGCAAATCAATGTGAACTGAGGAGCAGTTTATGATACACACCAAGCTACATTCTCCACCCGTGGTCACTAAAGAATCAACGGTTCAGTTTCGAAGCACGAGAATATACGGGTCGTCCGTAAAAGCTGGAGCTATCGCAGCGCACTTCCCTGGTGCGGTTTCGGATAACCATGCGTGTTCGGTGTGTGAGAGTGTGAGGTATATAATTTCCTCTGTGTGTGAAAGTGTGCGGTGTATGGTTTCCTCTGTGTGTGAGAGCGAGAGGTGTATAATTACATCTGTGTGTGAGAGTATGAGGTGTTTGACTACATCTGTGTGTGAGAGAGTAAGGTATATAATTCCCGCTTTGTGTGAGAGTGTGAGGTGAATAATTTCATGTGTGCGTGAGAGTGTGAGGTGTATGATTTCATTCGTGTGTGAGAGTATGAGGTGTATGACTACATCTGTGTGTGAGAGAGTAAGGTATATAATTCCCGCTTTGTGTGAGAGTGTGAGGTGAATAATTTCATGTGTGCGTGAGAGTGTGAGGCGTATGATTTCATTCGTGTGTGAGTGTATGAGGTGTATAATTACATCTGTGTGTGAGAGTGTGAGGTGTATGATTACATCTGTGTGTGAGAGTGGGATGTGTATAATTACATCTGTGTGTGAGAGTGTGAGATGTATAATTGCATCTGTGTGTGAGAGTGTGAGGTGTATAATTACATATGTGTGTGAGAGTGAGGTGTGTAATTCCCTCGCCAGACGTAAACTCTGCACCAATCATACACTTCCACCATCGTGTCCACAGAAGATGTGTGTGCTCGAAACTCTGAATTGTTTACTGTGCGGGAGAATTAATTTTGACCGCCCGGCCGCCACGTCGAGTGTGTGGAAGCGGCAGGCCTTTGACCTCGGCCAGCGCAGGAAGTGGCTGGCTATCTCAGCGTTTCTATTCACCACCTTGAAGGCCTCCAATAGCAGGTCTGGAATTGTTTAGCTAGTTGTGTGTTGTTATCGTGTGGACGGGTCTAGAGCCACTCCGTATTGCGCCCTGGTTTAGATCAAACCCTTGTTTGGTTCGGTCGCACGCTCTGGGAGCGTCAGCTTATTCTCGAGAAATATGGCTCGAGAAAAAGGCCCAGCCATGTTGAGCACACACGTGCTACGATGTGGGGGATGAGAACTGTGGCGGTTCGCTGGTTTAGAGCGGCTGAACATTAACATGAGGAAGCCGATGCTCAGTAAAACCTGTAGTATTTCCACATTCCAGCACACGATCATGTGGTGCAGAAATACACGAAAACACATACACACACGCAACTACGCCTACATACTCCTCCCCCCCCCCACACACACACACGTACCGTGATCAAATTAACCTCCCACAGGACCGTGGGTTTAACGGCGTACCTCGCTACGTATATGGTTGTTTTTATTGAAGGATAAGTTTGCTTGAACACCGCGCATTGGGGTGACACGCCAATAATATCCAACGCCGGTGGACACCATCTCGTCACTCGAAGCCGAGCCAGAGTCGAAGCCTGCTGGCGTAACGTCAGGTGTATGTGTCGCCCAGCCCGGCGGAGACGCAGTCGTGGACGGAGACGGCTCCTCCCGAGGTTCGGCTGGGCAGCCGCCACGCACCGCAGGTGTGTTCCCCGCCCGGTTGCCGCTAAGGGCGAGAATCACGTGGCGCGCCGGCGCCGGATAACCCATCCGTACACACGCATCCATAATGAATGAAATGAATGAGATTATAAATGAACGAACTGGGCAGGGTGGTCACGACAGCCTGGCGCTGGTGCTGCGGCTGTCTGCCGCCGCCAGCACGCTGGCCGCACTCGGAAATGGCGGGAGAGCCGTCAGGCTGAGCTGGAGCATGTGGAGAGCAAATTGACAACATGTCAGCCGCGGGAAGATGCATCGCCGGAGACGAAGGGGTGAAGATGTTCAGAGTCAATATATCGAAGGAAGGGAGAGTACAGACCCTGAAAGCGTGCCGGGCCACCAACTGAATCGTGTCGTGGCGCCCACACCTCGTAACGCGGCCAACACAATCGTGTCGTGGCGCCCACACCTCGTAACGTGGCCAGCACAATCGTGTCGTGGCGGCCACACCTCGTAACGCGGCCAACACAATCGTGTCGTGGCGCCCACACCTTGTAACGCGGCCAACAAATCGTGTCGTGGCGGCCACACCTCGTAACGCGGCCAACAAATCGTGTCGTGGCGCCCACACCTCGTAACGCGGCCAACACAATCGTGTCGTGGCGGCCACACCTCGTAACGCGGCCAACACAATCGTGTCGTGGCGCCCACACCTCGCAACGTGGCCAGCACAATCGTGTCGTGGCGGCCACACCTCGTAACGCGGCCAACACAATCGTGTCGTGGCGGCCACACCTCGTAACGCGGCCAACACAATCGTGTCGTGGCGCCCACACCTTGTAACGCGGCCAACAAATCGTGTCGTGGCGGCCACACCTCGTAACGCGGCCAACACAATCGCATAGAGCCGCGGCGAGACCCGACAAAGCGACCCACCCGGGCTCCGAAACACTCAGAAGAGGTCCCGAAAAAAAATTCGTCGAGCACAAACTATGACGTGGTGCCACAGAACCTGGCGTCTGGGCTCGAAAAAATTGCGCTTGATCCCCACATATCGACGTGGGGTCCAAATGAATTGCGTCGGGGGCCCAAATAAACAGCCAAGCCCTAAAAGTACACCGGGAGGTCGAAAACGCACCAGGGCCCTCTAAAACGTATCTAAAAACGACAAACTAAAACTAAAAACTAAAACTAAAAAAATCCTTCCACTCTGGAATGTCCAACAATTTCCTCTCAAAATCTAGGATTCCAAAATATGAATCTAAGCCGGCTCCTGTATAAGCCAGGCTTCCAACTCGTGCACCGGGTACCAGCGAGAAGGTGTTGCCGCACAAAGCGGTGGAGAAGTAGCTGTACCATCCGCTCCCGACCGGCAGCGACCAGATATCACGAGATATCGGCCAGATATCGGCCAGATATCACGAGCAAACCCAGTGAGCAGACCACGATGCCTGCTCATGATCATCAGATCATTCGTACCGTACCAGCAGTGATAAATTATTCGTGAAATAGGGTGGAGTATATCACTTTCTGAACACTCAATCGACATCCTTCTCCAAGAATTACCGACATCCTGCTTTTTGATGCGTGCTTATGAAGTCTTCGGGTCTCCTTTCTAGCAGTGTCTCATTCATAAGTACCATGCCCATGCTCTCGATAAGGGATGGTGATACACGAACATTTCGCAACGCAATGTCCGGCAAAGAGGTTACCCATAATGTGATATGGCATGCAATACCAGTGTATTGCACAGGTAATTTTCTCGCTATCCAGAATATAGCTCTTCCTAAATTATGAATATGAAAACCAATCATAAAGGTACAATCATAAGTAGGCCATTACCCCAAATTTGAGTTTAAAACGCATCAAAATTACCTCAAATGACACTAATTCCATGGCAATTTTCGACATCTTACTGTGTTCGTTTCGACATCTCACACCTAACGAAAACCCATTATTTTAACACTGCGTACCAGTGCAATGCTATCGGCAGAGGTGCAAACAAGTACCCTCTTACCCTCCATGTAGGGTAGCAGATGGACCTGATAACGCAACTCCTTGGCAGCACAATCTTGTCGAGAACACTAGCAGCCCCCACTGTTATAAAATGGATGTTTCATGCAAATAAAGATACTTACGAATATTGCATGCATACATGGACAAATTATAGCAGGGGTGGATCCATAAATTGTAAGTGGGTGGGGGCACTTGTCTGGAGTAGTACCATTGCATCGGAGGGCCACCACTGCGAGGGAGGGCCACAAGTACCTGGAACGACGCATTCGGAAGAAAATCGTTGAACGGGGCAGAGGGTGCACCAAGATGTGTGTGTATATATATATATATATATATATATATATATATATATATATATATATATATATATATATATATATATATATATAAATATATATATATATATATATATATATATATATATATATATATATATATATATATATCACATACATTTCTACCTTTTAACAGTACCCATTGTAGAAAAACAGGATCGTGAGTCCCACCGCAGGTGGAAAGACAGCGAGAGCGAGAGAGAGAGAGAAGAAGAAGGGTTGGGGGTGGTTCGCGTATGAATTGACGCCCGCAGGCAGGTTTCACTCGCGCTTCACGGTTGGCATGGAACTCATTTTGTCATATTCTCACCGGAAGTCTGCTCTTTCCTTGTTGGGATTTGCGAACATGCATCATCATTTTCTCAATTTTCGTCCAAATAAAGGGGTTTGCGGCGAAATTGCCACGCTCGGGCAGTTTGCCATGATCCTCACACCGCAGCCGGCGCCGGCCATCCGTCTCAGGTGGAAAATGGACAACGCCTGGTTGTCCCGTTGTCTCGAATTCATTTCCAGGCAAGGGATGGCACCTTTCATGTCTGCCTCATGTACTCCAATTTGAAGAATGCATCGCGCCCGAAATCGTGTCAGCTTCGTGTCAGCTCCGTTTTAGCTCCGTTTTAGCTCCGCTTCAGCTCCGCGTCAGCTCCGTGTCAGCTCCGTTTTAGCTCCGCTTCAGCTCCGTGTCAGCTCCGTGTCAGCTCCGCTTTAGCTCTGTTTCAGCTCCGTGTCAGCTCCGTCAGCTCCGTGTTAGCTCTGTTTCAGCTCCGTGTCAGCTCCGTTTTAGCTCCGTTTTAGCTCCGCTTCAGCTCCGCTTCAGCTCCGCTTCAGCTCCGCTTCAGCCACGCATACCTAGTTGAAGGTGCGTGGCTGAATAACCACTCAAAACAGTGAACCCATGGCTAACACACACGGAGATTCGACTGCACTGCGCTTTCGGTACTTACCCGCGATATTTCGGTGGTTTTCCTCAATCATTGAGGAAAACCATTCATTGAGGAATTTCTTGTCTTGGTGACAAGAAATATTACATAGATGCACATAAAAGCAATATAGTAGCAAGCTTAGCAATCATGCAAAGGTGCAGCATGTCAACAAAGGTTCAACATTGTATTGACACACTGGGTATGCTAGAACTGCAATATGTCAACCAAGAATGTCAAATCAGTGTGCCTACACAACATACCAATTTGTGTCACACCACAATTTAGTTGCTAAAAGTGAATGTAGATACAATGTCAGATGCCAGAACAAGCTGAGGTTGCTAACACAATAACATGACAATAAAGGTTCCAAAATTGCATTACAGCACCATGGGTACAGGGATGAAACAAAAGCAGACTGGTCCTGGATCTTTGCCATCTAGAGCATTGTCCTCTCCAAAAAGGAAAAAAATATCCTCCATTTTCTAGTTTGAAGGTTGAGTTGTGCCACATTCACAAAGTGTTGATTTACTATTTGGCATAAGGTTGGCAATTCCTTTGGAAGTCACAGGGTGTTTCATATACTACAAATAGGAAGGACAATATCCTTCCAGAGTAGGCTCGTTCACAAATTTTCCTTCAAATCCAGGATTCAAAAACATACATTAAACGCTAAATGATGATGTCCAAGACAACAGGAAACAGGAATATCACAAGGCAACAGGAAAAGCAAGTTTGTAAATGTGGAATTATTGAAAGAAATTTAGAGAGAAAATTGAACAAGTCGAATAACACATCAATGACATGAATTGATTGAATGCCATGAATTATGCTTTAAGAAAGGGCAGGGGTCTGCCAGATATATATCCACTCATCACGGGCAGTCCCAGACAACCACCAAGGGGTATCAAAGTCAATGTACTTGGACAATGGACCTATATCCATTTTGTTTAACTGCATGGAATTCAGACACGGATATTATTGTACTTTAAGGTGTTCACGAGACACCTCTTATACACATTTTATCCCTATGAAGCAAACAAAGGTGTCAGTTTTGGTTTAGTGTGGCTAGGTTAAGTTTTTCTTTATATTTGGAAAATATCAGAATTGCTTTTAGACAAAAAAATAATTTAAAATTTAAGATGCATATATATATATATATATATATATATATATATATATATATATATATATATGTATATATGTATGTATGTATACGTATATAAACTACAACACACAACTTTGCCATGCTAGCTAATGCTTACATGGTAACTTTAACAGGATTAAGTCCGACTGATCTTTAGGTCGACTACCTGGTGAATACTGGATCACAAAATGTTGATACATATGCAGAAGTTCACTAGAACACCCCTCGCACGGTCGCTTGCAGAACTTAATTTGCATGGGTGCAGGAACATTCGGAAGAAAGTGTTGGGACGGACCGTACCTGCTAAAAGTTGGAGACCAGCATGACTTATTCGATCACAATTTCAATTCATCACAAAGCATTCGATTAAAGAAAGTTAGGTTAGGCATGGTGTGCAAGTTAGGGATGATGACCGGATGGTTAGGCTACATGGGATTCGAGTCATATAAATTATTTAGCGCTCTGGCGAGGAACATATAATTTCATCAATATCACACGATGACCTTTCCTCGATGATTATAAAAAAAACAGTCGAATGTTACTTTGATCTTGGTGTATATTCGGGTACAACCCTTGGTCAAAGCACAAAAAAGTGGTTTGACGAAGGGTTGTACCAGAATATACACCAAGATCAAAGTAACTTTCGACTGTTTTTTTTCCTCTAATCATCGAGGACAGGTCATCGTGTGATATTGATACATTGGATTCGGTTAAATTACATAGTATATGATAGTAATATGGAACCTAGGAAGACACTGTTCAAAGAAAGAAACTGTTATTCGAATGGCTGGTATAATTCAGCTGATGCTCAAATGTTACGGCCTCGCTAAGCCATTTCATTTTGTAACCTACCACTGGAATATAGCTAAATGACCTATGATCTGAGAAGCTCAGGGACTCAGCACTGGGTCGATCAACCAAGGGTGCCCCCAAATACCAATTTCTCCCCAGATTTGGGCCACTTTAGTTTGCCATCTTGAAAAAGAACATTAATTTCATAAATTATATTTTACTTCTTACAGTTGTCCATGAGCCTATCATATTCAGGGACAAAATAATCAGGAAATCTCTAACTGAAAAAGTACTTCCGAAAATGGAGAATCCACTAAGTGCCGAAGCGACTTCCTTCCCTTTCTCTTCGCATTGCGCCTAACTTTATTCAATGAACTTCAAAATATTCAATGAAATTCAATGAAAAGAACAGTATTTTATTTTCATGGTATTTATATATGTTACCTCGAATTTCTGTCCATCAAACGGATTCAAAACAGTACGAAAGGAAACAGCAATGTAACCATCATAGCAAACTCCACATTGCGATCAGTGCTAAATGACCAGGGTGATTATCGATTCCAGAGAACTTAAAATAGGATTGCTTGTACTATTGCAAGTTATCAAAGATGACAGTCACCACCGATACTAAAGAATACGTAGAAGAACCGCGAGAATACCGTGACCACTCACGACACCAGCAATTTCGGGCAATCTTACACCTACCTAGGTTGAACACGAATAGCATGTCGTACTCGACATTTATGCAGCACTCGCGGCCCATTTATGCTCCAAAAATGAAAAACCGCGCCAAACGTTTCATTCCGGGTTGCCAGATGTTTCAATAATGCGTATAAGTGATCTAAGGGTGGAATTTATATTTTTACAATGAAAGTAACTGTCATGCCACTGCATCCCATACTGCAAGCAAAATTAGGCAGGAAGTTGAAGTTTAACCAAATACGTTTATTTCCAATGTGATTCAGATGATGCATGAAAGTCTGAGGAAAATGCACCACTAATGCCAGAACGGGTTTTTACTTCAGATCTGGGATACACTTATTCCAAGCTTCCATAACACCGTCAGTAAAGAACATTTTCAATAGCAGCTTTTGATGACAAGTTTCATATACAATCGGCGTATTTGTGTATCAGACTTGTCATGTTTCTGTTCCGACGTGCAACTGTAAACAAATCATATCAAATCCTTGCACCATCTTCAGGATCATCGAGCACAAAAGAGCTCCAGAAACCTCACATCCCGAGTGGAATGGTGAATATTTTGTAAATTAATATTCACTGGTGTTGGCGTTGGCAGAGGCGTAGAAACGTCTCAAAAAGCGACGAGAGCACCTGTTGGCGTGGGGAATATCCCACCATTGGAAAATGAAACGACATGTCCGTGAGGAATATCCCACCATTGGAACATGAAACGACATGTCCGTGAGGAAGATCCCACCATTGGAACATGAAACGACATGTCCGTGAGGAATATCCCACCATTGGAACATGAAACGACATGTCCCACCATTGGAACATGAAACGACATGTCCGTGAGGAATACCCCACCATTGGAACATGAAACGACATGTCCGTGAGGAATACCCCACCATTGGAACATGAAACGACATGTCCGTGAGGAATACCCCACCATTGGAACATGAAACGACATGTCCGTGAAGGAATATCCCACCATTGGAACATGAAACGACATGTCCGTGAAAAACCCCACCATTGGAACATGAAACGACATGTCCGTGAGGAATACCCCACCATTGGAACATGAAACGACATGTCCGTGAGGAATATCCCCACCATTGGAACATGAAACGACATGTCCGTGAGGAATACCCCACCATTGGAACATGAAACGACATGTCCGTGAGGAATATCCCACCATTGGAACATGAAACGACATGTCCGTGAGGAATACCCCACCATTGGAACATGAAACGACATGTCCGTGAGGAATATCCCACCATTGGAACATGAAACGACATGTCCGTGAGGAATACCCACCATTGGAACATGAAACGACATGTCCGTGAGGAATACCCCACCATTGGAACATGAAACGACATGTCCGTGAGGAATACCCCACCATTGGAACATGAAACGACATGTCCGTGAGGAATACCCCACCATTGGAACATGAAACGACATGTCCGTGAGGAATATCCCACCATTGGAACATGAAACGACATGTCCGTGAGGAATACCCCACCATTGGAACATGAAACGACATGTCCGTGAGGAATATCCCACCATTGGAACATGAAACGACATGTCCCACCATTGGAACATGAAACGACATGTCCGTGAGGAATACCCCACCATTGGAACATGAAACGACATGTCCGTGAGGAATATCCCACCATTGGAACATGAAACGACATGTCCGTGAGGAATATCCCACCATTGGAACATGAAACGACATGTCCGTGAGGAATACCCCACCATTGGAACATGAAACGACATGTCCGTGAGGAATATCCCACCATTGGAACATGAAACGACATGTCCGTGAGGAATACCCCACCATTGGAACATGAAACGACATGTCCGTGAGGAATATCCCACCATTGGAACATGAAACGACATGTCCCACCATTGGAACATGAAACGACATGTCCGTGAGGAATACCCCAAAAAAAAAATCGAGAAACCACCATTGGAACATGAAACGACATGTCCGTGAGGAATATCCCACCATTGGAACATGAAACGACATGTCCGTGAGGAATACCCCACCATTGGAACATGAAACGACATGTCCGTGAGGAATATCCCACCATTGGAGCATGAAACGACATGTCCGTGAGGAATATCCCACCATTGGAACATGAAACCACATGTCCGTGAGGAATACCCCACCATTGGAACATGAAACGACATGTCCGTGAGGAATACCCCACCATCGGAACATGAAACGACATGTCCGTGAGGAATATCCCACCATTGGAACATGAAACCACATGTCCGTGAGGAATACCCCACCATTGGAACATGAAACGACATGTCCGTGAGGAATACCCCACCATTGGAACATGAAACGACATGTCCGTGAGGAATATCCCACCATTGGAACATGAAACGACATGTCCGTGAGGAATATCCCACCATTGGAACATGAAACGACATGTCCGTGAGGAATATCCCACCATTGGAACATGAAACCACATGTCCGTGCTTGCACTGTGAAGGAAAATGGTATATAAGGCTATGCCGGGATGCACTTTTATGTCTTTGCATTGGAGTTTCACAACCTGGCTATTCCGTGCTACACCGTGCCTAACCAATACTTGCACGAGCACTGATAGCAATATTATAATATCATAGTGCTATGGTGCCATTTTGCACTACTGCGCAATCGTAAGTCCGATGCAAGTGCAGAGTTGTTGTGTAGCATTACATGACATGATTTTGGACGCTGATGTAGGTCCTAAGTGGGTTGCGACGCATAGCTCACCATAGCTCACCATAGCGCAATACGCATTTTTGTTTTACAATGCAGCGGCTGATCATTTGAGCGATTTCGCCAGCGGTTGAGCTGCTGTCCGGTTGATCGTATGACCGGTCCGGCCGGTGTTCAATTGGTAAGCGTGCTGCGTCGTACGAGCGGTGCATCATCTCGGCGGTACACCAGACCGGATATTGCGTCACACCAATTAACATGTTTATGGGTGTGGTGGCGCATCGCTCCCCTGCCCCTCCCCCTCCCCAGACTGGTGCGGGCACTCGCCGTGCATCTCAACGGCACGGGCCGGCCGGCCGACGCTGGCCCTGTGCTCCGTGTGCAGCATAGGCGAACAACAGAGCACCGGAGGGTGCGGTGGACGCCCGAGGTGAATGAGCACGAACCCGTGGAGAGGGTATGGAGGGGCGACATCGTCGCTACGCTCAGAGTGGCGAACACTCTGGCGGGTGTTCGCCAACGTCTTGTGCAGGATAGCTTGTGTGCGCTTGTCCTTGCACGGAGAAACGGCGCAATGGATACACAAGTGTGTCCCTTGAAACATGACACTCTGTGCCCTTACACCACCCCTAATTAACCATTGCAAACCTACTATCCATGGTGTTATCTTCACTGGCATGAGAATACTTTCACAAATGATTCACGTATGTCCCATGCGAAGCCGGTATGTCATTAGCGATGTCCAACGTCATAATGTCTTGCAAAAATGTCATTGCTGCGTGCAGAGACCACATACTTCTCTGTCCCATACACACACACACACACACACACACACACACACACACACACACACACACACACACATACATTCACAGCTTTAGCCTCATTAGCTGGCCGCGCCACAAGTTCGGATGTAAGTACCGACACGCAATGGTGTGCGACCAGCCTCCTTATGCCGTACTGCACATCTTGTCGAGATATTTGCAATATCTCTCACGGTACGAGCCGAACTAATGTGGCTACCTGGCTACGCAGAAACAGCAGAACACATGTCGCCACGTCAGAACACGGCCAGATAACATAGCTCCGACCAGGGGCGCCGCCAGGAGGACGCGGGGGGGGAGGGCCTCCTGCAGTTCTGCAGCCCTGCAGCTGGGCATGGAGAGTAGGTGGGCAAGTTGCACCGGAGGTCTAGAAGACATTTGGCTGTGCACGTCACGTCACGGCACAGTACGGCACGGCACGGCACGGCACGGCACGCCACGGCACGGCACGGTACGGCACGGCACGGCACGGCACGTCACGGCACGGCACGGCACGGTGCGGCACGGCACGGCACGGCACGGCACGGCACGGCACGGCACGCCACGGCACGGCACGACACGGCACGGCACGGCACGCCACGGCACGGCACGGTACGGCACGGCACGGTATGGTACGGTACGGCACGGCACGTACCTTGGTTTGCCAAATTCGTGCGTTAGTTATCGTCTCGATTTTGATAAAAAGCGTTCCCACACGTGATAGTTGACAGTGATAGGAGCTACTCAAGGGGCTTCGACTTTTGACGCAGTGTTTGCTGCTTGCGAGGAGCTTCAGCCACTGTGGGTGTGCGGTGCTAAACTTACAGGAGAGATCAAGTATTCTGACGGTGATACGCGCCCTCCCTCTCCTGTCGTCTCCCTGTCCTGTGTGGACCGACCCATTGTGACCATTGTGTTGCAGGAGACATGCAGGAGACGTGCAGGAGACATGCAGGAGACCACGGCAGTTGTGTGTGTTGTAGCATTAACCAAATGGTGACCAGTTCCCTGGATCCATTTATTTTTTAAAGAATTGATACCCTTGTGGGCTTTGCTACCTGTATCCTAAGCGGTGGGTATGTGTTAGAATACCCTCTTCGGTTTTGCTGGCTATATTAGCACCTGCCAAAATGTCAAGCCCCTAGCCTCCACACGGACAATCTACAAATGGATTTATGGAAAGCGTGTCAAATGACAACTGAGTGAAACAAGCCCATTGGCATCCGACAGCATTCGGCTTTAGAATTGGCTGTATTTCAACTTGATAGGTTGTAGTATGACAAAGTGTCCAGCTGGCCTCGGAACGGTGACGCAAGGCGTTGTCATCAATCGCGCGCCGTGTTTTGCCATTTTCGCCAGTGCAGGTGGGATGTGCATAGGGTGGGTCGACCAAAAGCTTTAGCATTCCGAGAATGAAATTATCGTGGGGCATGTCGTTGTGAGCTGACATGATTTGTTAGTCCTAAAACGTGTTTTAGAGACCTGTCCCTTTTTTTATAGACCCTGTCCGTCCGGAGACCACTTTTGACTCTTTTTCAGATCATTACGATTTTAAGTATGATCGGATTTTTACAGATTTCTGGAAGGTAAACTTTTGGATAGCCAAATGGCCTTCCATAAATAGTGCAAGTTTCGCGACTGTATAATCTAAGATTGTGACGCTAGTGATGTGTGTCTAAGTTAGCCGATCGCAGCGCCGTCTATGGAGCGGGAATGTAAACAATTAAAAAGACATTTCCCTCCTTTTCCAGAATTTGTTGCATTCAAATACGCCGAATGACCATATAGGTTAATGTAAGTTAAGCAATAAACTAAATAGACCACGGTGTGATTGTTTTTCCCTGGCTTATGGTGTATGCTGTCCGGGGTCCCCCTCCGGTCGCTCGTCTATCGCCAGTTGTCCCCTCCATGACACCGGATCACCGAGATACTCCGAGGCACGCATAACTCAGTCAATCACCGAGATACTCCGAGGCACGCACAACTCAGTCAATTACCGATGTACTCCGCGGCACGCACAACTCAGTCAATCACCGATGTACTCCGAGGCACGCACAACTCAGTCAATCACCGAGATACTCCGCGGCACGCACAACTCAGTCAATCACCGATGTACTCCGAGGCACGCACAACTCAGTCAATCACCGAGATACTCCGAGGCACGCACAACTCAGTCAATCACCGAGATGTACTCCGAGGCACGCACAACTCAGTCAATCACCGATGTACTCCGCGGCACGCACAACTCAGTCAATCACCGAGATACTCCGCGGCACGCACAACTCAGTCAATCACCGATGTACTCCGAGGCACGCACAACTCAGTCAATCACCGATGTACCCTCGAGGCACGCACAACTCAGTCAATCACCGAGATACTCCGCGGCACGCACAACTCAGTCAATCACCGATGTACCACAACTATCCGAGGCACGCACAACTCAGTCAATCACCGAGATACCGAGAAACTATCAATACCGACCAGGCACGCACAACTCAGTCAATTACCGATGTACTCCGCGGCACGCACAACTCAGTCAATCACCGAGATACTCCGCGGCACGCACGACTGAGTCAGCTCATTTCGATAATTATTAAAATGAACCTTTAGCTGCCCATTTTAATGGTTATATCTTGTGGCACATCGAGTGCCATTGCCCAGTCCGTGACCGCGGCTCACTTGCTGCAGGCACTTGACTGAAACCTGAACTGGCGTGAAGTAGCCCGAAGGGGGCGTTCGTATTTTCTAAAGTTCACAACTTATAACGTTCACAATTTCTAACTTGGAAGCTAACTTCCCAAAAATGGAAGTTAACTTTCAATTGATTATTAGGGTTTTAGGGTGCATCAACCCCAATTGGGTTATTTTGCCAGTTATCTTCCAAAACAGCCCGGCGTTCCTACTTTATAAAGTTCATAATGTTTAAATTGGAATTTAGCTTCCAAATTTGAAGTTAGATTCTAATTTGGAAGTTAATTTCCAAAAGTCGGAAGGCTAGTTCAGCTTAAGCTTGGCAAGGCTAGGCTAGGCTAGGTTAGATTAGGCTAGGCTAAGCTAGGCTAGATTAGATTAGGTTTGGTTAGGTTAGGCTCCTGTCCGGGCTACTTTGGAAGTTCACTTCTAATTTTTGGATGTTCACTTCCAATTTTGATGCTATCTTCGAATTTGGAAGCTAACTTCCAATGTAGAAATTATGAAACTTAGAAAATATGAAGCCTCCTATCTGGGCTGCTTTGAAAATTAACATCCAATTTAGAAATTGTTAGAAGTTGTAAGCTTTAGAAAATACGATACGCCGCCGGCCCGAAAGATCGAAGATGTGTGCAAAATGTAATCGTGGTGTTTGCACAACACGAGATGCGACTGGGCACTCTTTGCTCGTGCAGAATTGAAAAATAATGATATGTCATACGCAGAGTTGTGACGCATTGTTTGCGGAACAGACAGTTTTCACATGCATGATATTGAGGAGGGCTTTGGTCTGGATTCAGGTTTGGGTTTTGATGATAAGTTTTCCGTTGGCAGGGGCTTCAATGTCGGGGTCGTCTGAGGAACAGATGGAGAGGAGTTCCTTCGTTGGCCAGAAGACGTTGTCTCGACGGAAGTTGACACGTCTTCCTCGATAGGCTTCACGACTACGTAGGAGCCAGAGCAGCGACAAGCACTGTCGAGGTAGGGTTCGATGGTCAAGAGAGTGCCAGTGTCAGTGGATTTAATGTGTTCAGGTTGAGAGGCTTGGGAAGGGCGTGGTGATGTTCAAGCTTGGGTCGGCGGCATGGAGAGTGATGGTCTGGTCGTGTAGGGTATTCTGGTGAGTCGTCTTAGGACGAGCACGGATCAGCGAGGTACAGCGGCATGGCGTCATCCAGAGGAATTGATCGGCGTGGGTCATCAGCGGTGGTATCAAGAGAGGGAGCATCAGGGGTGAAGTCCGCAGTCGAGCCAATGTCATCAGCGGTGGTATCAAGAGAGGGAGCATCAGGGGTGAAGTCCACAGTCGAGCCAATGTCATCAGCGGTGGTATCAAGAGAGGGAGCATCAGGGGTGAAGTCCGCAGTCGAGCGAATGTCATCAGCAATGGTCAATGAGGAAAAATCAGAGTCGGAATCCGGTGGCGAGCTGGAGTCAATATCCTTCTTCCGCTTCTTCCCCATCGGCGAGGGAGAGAAAGCCCTACCCCTTCCGCTTCTTCCCCATCGGCGGGGGGGGAGAAAGCCCTACCCCTTCCGCTTCTTCCCCATCGGCGGGGGGGGGGGGAGAAAGCCCTTCCAAACGAAATCTACAGAAACATAAAGAACAAAAAGTGCAACGACGAAAAAAGCGACGGGCGTTACTCCACTCGAAAATCAAAATATGCAACCTTTAAAAAATGAAAAGCAGTGAATTCGACAAATCAGCACAGCGGATTGGGAACCGAGACTGACACCAGCGTGTAATACGTGCGTAGTACTGTAACTGCGTGTGTAGTACTGTGCTGTACTGTGCTGTAGTACAGTACTGCGTGAGTAGTATTGATCAATGCATAGTAGTGTTATACACTTATAGTGCAGTTTTAGTAGTGTAGTGTCACAGTTAAGTGCTGTCATTTTCAGCCATTGATGTGAGCGAGTCTTTAGAGCCGTGCCACGTGTCATACTTGGAGTGTGGTAATGCATTCATATCTGGTTTGTTACCATTTACGTTGTTTTCAGAAGCTGATATAAAGCTCTGATATAAAGGGCACAAAAATGTACCAGAATTAAATACAAATGGAAAAAGTGGTGAAAATGTAAAGATGCCAACATCACTGAACCCAAACATGCAAAGCCAACGTAAACGAAAGGATCCAATGGCGAGGACACATTCCCAGGCTCTTCTTGTGCCAGGATAATAGTGTCTTGTGATAATAGTGGGCAAATAAACTGGCCTAACTTGCATTTCTGTTAATGTGCGCAGTCCTACGGCTCTGTTAATGTGCGCAGTCCTACGGCTCTGTTAATGTGTGCAGTCCTACGGCAGAGTGGACACGGAAACGCTGCTGACAGACAGACATTTTTTCCCGATAGAAGGCGTTATGAAGGGCCGACTTAAACAAAACTAATAGCGTCACAACGGTATGTTATACAGTGATGGGATTTGTATCATGCATGGAAGAGCACGTGCGCTACCCAAATATGGCCATTTAAAATATGATAAAATACTATCATTCTTTAAATCATGATTATCTCAAGGAAAATAAATGCGCAAAAGTGGTCCCAGAAAACGATAGGGTCCCACCACCATAGCACGTTTTAAAAAAAAGCTACGAAACAATCATGTGTGCTCACAACGATGTGAATGATGATACTTTCACTATAGTTATTTAATATCTGACAAATAGTATCTCAGTGACCCACATGAATAGTGCAATCCTCATAGCATTTCCACTCGGAGAGTGTCAGCGACGTGACACGAACACTAGCCAGGGAGTTCCACGGAACTCCCTGTTCCGTGCTTACCACTGCTATCCGATGTGTGCATTTTGGGTCACTGCCGAACCTCCCAGGTGACGTTAACTGTCTATTTTCCACAAATATCGAGATCACGCTTGTTTAATCGCACCTGACGTAAACATTCCCTGATACGTGCTTGACATGTTCACCACAGTATTCTTGACTGTCTTAGGATACTGCCAATGTGGGATTTGCTATATTTCGGCTCACAGGTCAGGGAGCAGATGAGGTTGAATCGTTGACCTTGTTTCGAAAACCTCCCAGATAGTGAACGAAATAATTTTATTTTACACACAAAGGACGCCAAGTTTAGTTCCAACGAAAACATAATAACCGTAATGCGCATTAGCAACCGAAAAAGACCATCTGATGTCCCGTTATGTTTATGACTTCGGCTGACCTTGTAAATGTTAATGGCCAATGTGAATACTAAGCTGAGTTGTCCATCACCCAGTACCACATCCGGTATTAGCAATGTTGTGGGTATAGATAAATGAATTGCGGATAAGTACCGATTTCTACGAAAAACGGCCTGACATTTTCCTTCTTATGGCGTCACAGTTCAGTGACCTGACGCAACATCTTCAACATCCACATTGATGGTCTATAATGGTCTATAATGGTCTATAATGGTCTATAATGACATGAGGCTCGCCATGGCGTCCCATTCATGATCTATAACATGAGGCTCGCCATGACCTCCCATTTGCTTCACCAAGCGTTGGGGAGCTGACTCCCATCGCCTTTAAATTGGTCGACATAAAACTTTGGAAGGGGCTGCATCAAACCCCTTTCTGCACGGACAAGGGTTAATATTTGAAAGTGCAATTTGCTTCATCGCAGGGAGTTAATTAGTGATCACGAACTCTCATGCATTAGTTCAGAATCTGAATGGTGATACAAATTAACTCAGTGTCGTGGATAGCAAAGCAAACCAATGCTCCCCGCCATCCTCTCCTCCCCTCATACTTCGATGCAGAGTAGCCATTGCCGCTTTTATGACAATGTGTGTAAATATAACTCAGTGAATTAAATGGAAACTGGCTTCAGCTTTTGTGCAACCGACTTTGTTCATCGGTTCCCGAAACATCGGTGTTGCTTGGATCGGAGCGCATCAGCCTGGAACTATGTAGCGCTCACATGGCACTGTGAGACAGCTGGATAATAAAGGGTGTATAAAAGTGGTCCACATATGAGTTCCTGTTAAAGGAAGGTTGCTTATAGAAATGAATTGATGTTTTATTACGAACCGAAATGGCTTCGACATTGCACATATACATACACACCAAGACACACACACGCACACACCCACACACACACACACACACACACACACATTGTTTCCCTTGAACTGGATTACAGCACAAACCGAGAGCATCTCTGTCGGAATTGGCCAAAACCAGGTCACCTATTTAAGCAGTCAGGTTAATCGTGTTCAGCCCAGATGAGAGCAGATTGAATAGCTATGATTAGGTCAGTGCGGTCAGCTCGGTTTGGACCATGTCGCGTCAGGAAGTCACAGGTAAGGTCTGGTCAGAACGACCGGAGGCCAGGTGCGATCAGGCAAGCAAAGGTCAAGCAGCCTCGTATCAGATCCTGTCGGGTCAGGTGACATCCGGTCAGGTCACGGCAGGTCACATCAACTCCCAATCGCCACGTACCTTTAGTAGCAGCCGCAAAGTGCCCCCGGCCCAGGCCCGTCTGCACCAGCTGCAGCGGGACCTGCGGCCACCGGGACGGTCGGGCTGTCCAGGCGGCGCCACCGTCGTCCCAGATGACCCGACCTCAGGTCAGACCCGGCGATCGATGTGCAGTGTCGCAGCGGAGGTGGAGCGAGTCTAGCTGGACGCCAGGTGCGTGGCTGTCCCTGACATCCCTGACATCCCTGACACCCTGACTGGTATCACGCCCCCGGCTACTCCAGGCGGGCCTCCAGTTCCGCTACAGGTCAGTCTCCCCGGAGGTTCACTCAGAGCTTCACCAACAGTTCGCCGGGACGTCAAACGCCCACCGGAAGCTGGCCGGGTGTTTGTTAGGTGAAGAGACGGATGAGGAGCAGGTTCGGCAAGTGTCCGCTGGCAGCAGGCACCGCTACACTGGGGCGGTGTGTCAGCAGCGGTGTGTCAGCAGCAGTGTGTCACCAAGTCAGCCACACCGACACGGCCACTGGTCTCCCTGGCCGACTGCGCGCCAGCCACGCGGGCCACGCGGGCCACGCACGCGGTCGCACGTGTTCGTGTGTCGCCGGCGGGCGGTGTCGCTTCCGCTGCGACACGGCAGCGCCGTATGTGGAAGGTGGGCCGGTACGGAGGTGATCAGGTCCGCCGGCGTGCGGCACAGCTGCCGGGAGTGTGAGCGGGGTCCTGCTCTGTGGTCACGCCCCACGTCAGAGCGTGTTGCACGTGAGTCAGATGTCTCCGACTGTGTCAGACTCTGCTGTCCGGTACCGCTCCGCACTCCGGAGACTCAGCCCGGCTCGGTCACTCCGCTGCAGTTCAGCTCCCGTTCAGGCTGGACCGAGCTCGGCTCCGTGTCAGCTTGGCTCGAGCTCAGCTCCGCACGGTGAGGCTCCGTTCAGCGTCGCTCACCTCGGCTCGGCTCCGCTTAGCTCGACTCGGCTCTCAGTTCGGCTCGGCTCGGCTCGGCTCGGGTCGGCTCAGCTCGGCTCGGCTCGGCAGTACTGGACGTCGCAGTAGTCGGCTCGGCTCGGCAGTATCGGACGTCGCAGCAGTCTGCTCGGCTCGGCTCGGCAGTACTGGACGTCGCAGCAGTCGGCTCGGCTTGGCAGTATCGGCCGTCGCAGTAGTCGGCTCGGCTCGGCAGTATCGGACGTCGCAGCAGTCTGCTCGGCTCGGCAGTACTGGACGTCGCAGCAGTCGGCTGGGCTCGGCAGTACTGGACGTCACAGCAGTCGGCTCGGCTCGGCAGTATCGGACGTCGCAGCAGTCTGCTCGGCTCGGCTCGGCAGTACTGGACGTCGCAGCAGTCGGCTCGGCTCGGCAGTATCGGACGTCGCAGCAGTCGGCTCGGCTCGGCTCGGCAGTACTGGACGTCGCAGCAGTCGGCTCGGCTCGGCAGTATCGGACGTCGCAGCAGTCGGCTCGGCTCGGCAGTACTGGACGTCACAGCAGTCGGCTCGGCTCGGCAGTATCGGACGTCGCAGTAGTCGGCTCGGCTCGGCAGTATCGGACGTCGCAGCAGTCGGCTCGGCTCGGCAGTACTGGACGTCACAGCAGTCGGCTCGGCTCGGCAGTATCGGACGTCGCAGTAGTCGGCTCGGCTCGGCAGTATCGGACGTCGCAGTAGTCAGCTCGGCTCGGCTCGGCAGTACTGGACGTCGCAGCAGTCGGCTCGGCTCGGCAGTATCGGACGTCGCAGCAGTCGGCTCGGCTCGGCAGTACTGGACGTCGCAGCAGTCCCGCCCGCCGCCCGTCGCAGTCGGCCGCCGTCTGAGTTCTGACCGGCCGCGGCGAGTACGAGCACACAACTCTGGAGCCATTCATCGGCCATCCGGCCAGTGTGACGTCATCCACGCCTCCGGTGGCGTCACACAGCCACCGGTCAGGCGGTGCGAGACTGGCGTGGGATCGGCCTCTGCGGTTAACTGTTTGCTTTGCTACGGTTGCACGCTCGTGCATGAGGTAGTGAGATTGGAAATGACTCCGAAGTGGCGGGATATTTTCCCGGGGAGGACGAGCGGTGGAGGTGTCATTGTCGAGATCCTACAGATGGCGCGAGAAGATCCTGCCCGCCACTCCGGATTCGGATCCGGAGACTGGTGCTCCCTTCCTTCTGCGGAGTTCTGGTCTATGTTTTTCCTCACATGAGGCTGACTTTTTCAGTAATGTTTGACAAGTGCCAGTGAGGAGGGATGGGATTGAACATGATCATGAGATTATAATCCGCAAAGTTGAGGTTAAACTAATTGTTTAATTAGTGAATGCTTCTGATTCGTCCCATTCTGATTTCTTATTACAATTGGTTTTCGTAGTGTGTAAGTCGAGCAGGCGGGGACGCCCTCATTGTCACGTGCCATTTGTTCTACTTAATTCCTCGCTTTATCTTAATATTTATTCGATTGGTATTACCGGCTCTACAGAAATTTGATTGTTTATATGCATGTATTCTTCAGCAACAGTAACTTGGGTCTTGTTTTCATAGGTCAAGTGAAATCACATTCAAAATCCGAATATGTGGCGAGAACGGAACATCGTGAAAACTGCGGCAATATGGGGACGTTAAGCGGATGTCACCATAATGCATTTGAATCATGGATCAATAAGTATTCGATGTTAACAGAATCTAAACACGCACACACACACACACCCACATTATATATATGTAGGTATATACATATATATATATGTATGTATGTATAGCTACATTTTATTCCAAAGTTTTCGATAAAACGGAAGCTTATCGCATTGCATTGGTGACATTCAACATCTTTTCCTGAGCACAATCTACTTCGCAACTAGTCAGTTTCGGCTGTTCATCGCATGCTTCCTGGCCCTGACCCATTCCATTAGCAACTGAGCCGCATTCGGACGCGACCAAGTGAGTTCAAGAACTCTAAATATTGATTCAAGGCCAAAAATGACATTCGTGACACATGCTTACTTGGCGTTTGTGTTTGTGTTGTTGCTGACGCCATCGCGCGGCGCATTTTAATTGATGTACAATTGTCCCTGTGTGGTGTGTTTTATTCTACCCATGTGCTGCCTTTTCCATCAGATAGAAATGGTTGTGGATGGAAATGATGTCATGATTAACTTCAAGCAACAGAATCTGTTTCGCCTTTTTGCAAAACTGAGTTTTCTGTGTCTTTCTGAGCTATATTTGGAATATACCGTATTAAAATGTTCAGCCATTTTTAACGTATTATGGGTGTGACATATGTTGTGTTCCACGACAGTTCGACCAAAAATTATCAAATTTTACACCCTATAAATTTGTATTTGGACCAAAATTGGTGTACAGGGTAGTCTTGTGGTCTAAACATGCCTGAGGAAGTTTTAGCCCGATCCGACTAACGGTTTCGGTTTGCCTTAATACACTTCACAAAGCTCAAGGTCACCCATTACCGATAGGTTGAGAATTGGAGTTTATGGGTACATCGACTGCGTCGATCATGCAGCGCCCATATCATCGTCAGTCAAACAATGGCATATGCACGAAGGTCAGTCGACGAGACAGCTGCATGTGAATGGTTCGATGTACATGTGACAGCACGCCGTGCTACGATCCTCATTTTGTAAGGTGGTTCCACGACAGATCGACCAAATCTATTAAAATAAAATTACACCCACTAAATTTATATTTCGACCAAAATTTGCTTACAGGGTAGTCTTTGGCTCTGAACACACCTGAACAGGTTTCAGCCCGATCCGACCAACAGTTTCGGAGTTATAGCCTCCGGCAGTGTTTTTAGGTCATAAACAAAAACTATAAACCTTTGGCGATAGATATATCATCGATAATGAAGAGAAAGTACGACATATTATGCATCTTTGGGAAGAAAATTGATAAACGAAAACATACCCGTGATCAAATATCAAAATGTCTCACGTTTGACTGCGTGACCCCATCACCTCGTGAACTCGTGACCTTCTGACCCCTGATCCATTGAAATTGATAAACATGACGGCAGAAATACAAATTGGCATGATTTGGATGTTATATAAAACAAAATGCGCTTGGTTTTTAAATATCCCATACAGGCGTCCGTCCTCCATGGCTTTTCGTGACTTTGCGATTTTCGGAGCGGGCGGAATTCGAATAAGTTTTCTCCCATTGGACAACTACGGGACATCGAACAATAATATAAAAACCTGTGATATAGAATCGTTTGTTTAACAAAAGCATTTACAACTTATTCACATAAGTCTCATAGTTTACCCGACGTGCAAAAAGTACCCTCTTACCCTCCATGGATGGTAGCAGATGGACCTGATAACGCAACTCCTTGGTAGCACAATCTTGTCGAAAACACTAGCAGTCCTCACTGTGTTAAAATGGATGTTTCATGTACATGAAGATGCTAACCGAAATTGCATGTATTAACTTAGACAAATTGTAACAGTGGTGGATCCATAAATTTTCAGTAGGTGGAGGTACATGTCTGGAGTAGCGCCATTTCATCGGAGGGCCACCACTGCGAAAGTCCCCGGAAAGACGCATTCGGCAGAAAATCGTTGAACGGGGGAAGGGGTGCACTCCAGCATGCTGAAGTGGCGCCTTTTCGTCTTAGGGGCCACCTTTTCCTCCGAGAGGTGAGCCTTTGGCTGAGCAATCCCTGGAGCGGAAGGTGGGCGGGTGGATTCTAGGACAAATGTACGTAAGGACAACTGCACGTATGGCAGATGTACGTAAGCAAATATACGTAAGCAAATGTACGTAAGCGCAGATGTACGTATGGCAATTATACGTAAGTGCAGATGTACGTATGGCTAATGTACGTAAGCGCAAATGTACGTACGGAAAATATACGTATGCGGAAATGTACGTATGTGCAAAAGTACGTAAGCGCGAATATACGTATGCGCAAAAGTACATAAGCGCAAATGTACATAAGCGCAAATGTACGTAAGCGCAAGTGTACGTAAGCGCAATTGTACGTAACCGCAAAAGTACGTATGCGCAAAAGTACGTGTGCGCAATTGTACGTATGTGCAATTGTACGTATGTGCAATTGTACGTATGCGCAAATGTACGTCCATTTACGCATGCGTACCTTTGGGTTTACGTACATTTGGTTAGGTACATATGCCATACGTACGTGCTGTAATCGGACAAATGTACGTAAGCAAATGTACGTAAGCTCAGATGTACGTATGGCAATTGTACGTAAGCGCAGGTGTTGGTTGGTTGGTTATTTGGTTTTACGACACGTCGACCGTTGAGTCATGTAGCGTCGCCAATCTCTCACGCCGATTGGTCGCGGGCGAAGAGTAGCGACAGGTGAGACTCGAACCCACAACCTTTCGATTGTGAGACGAGCATCCTACCCCTAGACCACTCGTCCCCAAGCGCAGGTGTACTTATGGTTAATGTACGTAAGCGAAAATGTACGTATGGCAATTGTACGTATGCACAAATGCACGTATGCGCAAATATACCTATGCGCAAAAGTATGTAAGCGCAAATGTACGTATGGCAAATATTCGTATGCGCAAATGCACGTATGCGTAAAAGTACGTCAGCGCAAATGTGCGTATACGCAAAAGTACGTATGCGCAAATGTACGTATGCGCAAATGTACGTATGCGCAAAAGTAGGTAAGCGGAAATGTACGTAAGCGCAAATGTACGTAAGCGCAAAAGTACTATGCGCAAATGTACGTATGTGCAATTGTACGTATGTGCAAATGTACGTCCATTTACGCATGCGTACCTTTTGGTTTACGTACATTTGGTTAGGTACATATGCCATACGTACCTTTGCGGTAATCGGACAAATGTACGTAAGCAAATGTACGTAAGCGCAAATGTACGTATGGCAAATGTACGTATGCGCAAATGTACGTATGCGCAAATGTGCGTATACGAAAAAGTACGTATGCGCAAATGTACGTATGCGCAAATGTACGTATGCGCAAAAGTACGTATGCGAAAAAGGACAAATGTACGTATGGCAGATGTACGTAAGCAAATGTACGTAAGCAAATGTACGTAAGCAAATGTACGTAAGCAAATGTACGTAAGCAAATGTACGTAAGCAAATGTACGTAAGCAAATGTACGTAAGCAAATGTACGTAAGCAAATGTACGTAAGCAAATGTACGTAAGCAAATGTACGTAAGCAAATGTACGTAAGCAAATGTACGTAAGCAAATGTACGTAAGCAAATGTACGTAAGCAAATGTACGTAAGCAAATGTACGTAAGCAAATGTACGTAAGCGCAGGTGTACGTATGGCTAGCGTACGTAAGCGCAAATGTACGTATGGCAAATGTACGTATGCGCAAATGTACGTATGCGCAAATGTACGTAAGCGCAAATGTACGTATGCGCAAAAGTACGTATGCGAAAAAGGACAAATGTACGTATGGCAGATGTTCTTAAGCAAATGTACGTAAGCAAATGTACGTAAGCAAATGTACGTGAGCGCAGATGTACGTATGGCAGTTGTACGTAAGCGCAGATGTACGTATGGCTTATGTACGTAAGCGCAAATGTACGTATGCGCAAAAGTACGTATGCGCAAATGTACGTAAGCGCAAATGTACGTAAGTGCAAATGTATGTAAGCGCAAATGTCCGTAAGCGCAAAGGTACGTATGGCAAAAATACGTATTCGCAAATGTACGTATGCGCAAAAGTACGTAAGCGCAAATGTACGTATGCGCAAAAGTACGTATGCGCAAATGTACGTAAGCGCAAATGTACGTATGCGCAAAAGTAGGTAAGCGCGAATGTACGTAAGCGCAATTGTACGTAAGCGCAAATGTACGTAAGCGCAAAAGTACGTATGAGCAATTGTACGTATGCGCAAATGTACGTCCATTTACGCATGCGTACCTTTGGGTTTACGTACATTTGGTTAGGTACATATACCATACGTACGTTTGCGGTAATCCTGGACAACACATACATATCCACAATCTTGGTTACACGCTCTGCTCTTACCTATATGGTGCTCATACCTCATACCCCCTAAACCAAACACAGACTCAACTCTATGCGACTCCTACCGCCCTATCGCGCTAATCAGCGGTTTTCACAAATTCTTCGAACGTCTTGTCAAAAAAAACTCCTTCTCTACATCATTTAAACACAAAAACTAATCTCCCCTATACAATCAGGCTTTCTTCCTAACCGCTCATGTCTTGACAATCTCACGTACCTCATTACACACATCCAGGAAGCGGCGGCAAAGAGACGCTCCACTGTCGCCGTATTCCTGGAATTAAAACAAGCCTATGACACCACCAACATAACAGCACTATTACAACACTGATACAATATAGACATACAGGGAAGACTATTACACTACCTCCACTTCTACCAACTAAAACGATGATTTGAAGTCAAAATTGGGCCTGACACTTCAGACACTAAATTTCCTACAACCGGCTTAATGCAATGTTCCGTTCTAAGTCTCCTTCTCGGTCTCAATTCAATCATCACCGACAACTTCTCGACCAAAATCGCACATTACGCAGACGACATTGTACTCTGGACATCACATGCAATACCAACTCACGCACTAGCAATACTACAAAACGCATTAACAGAACTGCACAACAATCTCGCCCTACTAAATTTACACATCGCACTACACAAATCAAACTGCATAGTTTTCGGCTGCAATCGACATACAAACCCACAACCACTGCAAGTAGACCACACACCCATACCATTTGTAACCACAGCAAAATTCCTAGGCATCACACTGGACCCACGACTCACCTTTCGGCCCCACATTCTAAACATTCAAAAGCGCGCATCGAAAAAAATAAACATACTACGAGCACTTTCCGGCACACACTGGGGATCCGATCGAAATTCACTTCTGACCTTATACAAAACAATCATTCGGCCAATCATGGAATACGGATCTCCGCTCTTCGAAAACGCAGCTAAATCAAATCTCAAAATTATTGACACACTTCAACACCAATGCCTTAAAATAGCTACCGGAGCATATATCACCTTACCCTATCTCGTTCTTCACATATACAGCCACATACCAGAACTAAAACACAGACGCACGGAAGCACTATTCAGATATCACTACAAAACACAACTCATTAAACAACACCCATGCACACAGGCACTAAAAATTCGCACCAAACGCATACACCAACTCATGAAAAAAACACGACTAAAAACCACAATAGTCTGCCGTATACACCAACACGCAAATAGTTTACACATCACACTCCCCACATCAAAACCACTCCACCCACTGCATGGTGGAAACACCAAACACCCACGACACACTTCCTCATCGACAAACCGAAACACGCATACACCGACGCAGAAATGCAACAACTCTTTCTACAATTCACAGCACAATATGCAAATTACAATATCATGTACACCGACGGATCTAAATCACACACACACACATCTGACGGGCGCAGCGGCGGTGCTGTGCCCCAATACAGCACCGCCCCAAGTCATCCTGCGTGCTGTCTGCACGACACAGCATCCACATACACAGCATAATTATATGCAATCTTTTCGGCCTACTCCACCATCTATTACGCAAAAATGGAACACAACATCATAGCCACTCACGAAAAATCAGCACTACAAAGCATAGCACCCTACACCAAATTAAAATACCCCCTCATCGCCAAAATACTGCACATACATAAAAAAACTAAACATGCAACAACGACCACTACTCCTCTGGATCCCAAGTCACACAAACATGCATGGTAATGAACACGCAGACACAGAAGCAAACATAACCACTACACTACAACAAACCACGCATTGCCCCTATTCACAATCTGACTACTACCCCACAATACGCCAGGCCATCAACAAACACACACAACAAACATGGGACACAACAATACCACAACTTCACGAAATACACCCCAAACATGAATACTGGCACACCATCAACCAACACACCAGATTCAAAGAACGTACACTAACACGACTACGCACTGGACACACAGCACTTTACACACCCTTACCTCCTCCTAGAACGCCAACGACCACAATGCACAACATGTCACCGAACACTTACAATCAAACACATACTCATCTACTGCACCAAATACAACAACAAAAAGGCAACATATCACAAACTACTGCACCACATACAACATCCCACTAAACCTCACCACTCTTCTCAACGACGACCATCCAGCATTGCACGAACATATCTTCCACGTTCTCGCTATCACACGCCTTCTCGAACAACTGTGAAAAAAGGAAAAAGGATCGGGGAAAAAACAAAACAATAAAAAATACAAATATATGTTGAAAAAAAGAGAAAATAAATGTAAAAATTCAAGAAAAAAGATACGTTCCAAAAAGAATTTAAAAAACACTATCCCCAAAACTGACTGAATGTGTTCTTGCAATGTTATTCAACTGTGGCGATGACCCGCCCCAACCCCGCATTACACCCCATACCACAAATTGGCACCGTCCGGACTCACAACTCTTCTCAACTGCATCATCTTCGGCCGTCGACCAGCTCTACCACTCCACCTCTACAACTCCATGCAACTCTGCTCAACTCAGCTCTACTCAGCTCACTTCAAGCTCCAAGACGCCTTCAAATCTACTTCGGCACCGCTCAACAAATCAGCTCCCTCCTCCTCTCTCCGACTAAGTCTCCTACCATATTCTTCACACCCTCATACCTCCTAATGCCAACACAGCTATAAACACATGGAAACAGCCGACAACACCACACGGTAGCAGGCCGGCAAAATTCACTCACACACACACACACACACACACACACACACACACACACACACACACACACACACACACACACACACACACACACACACACACACACACACACACACATATATTGCGGTAATCGGACAAATGTACGTAAGCAAATGTACGTTGGCGCAGATGTACGTATGGCAATTGTACGTAAGCGCAGGTGTGCGCATGGTAAATGTACGTATTCGCATATGTACGTATGCGCAAATGCACGTAAGCGCAAATGTACGTATGCGCAAAAGTACGTATGCGCAAATGTACGTAAGCGCAAATGTACGTTAGCGCAGAAGTACATATGCGCAATGCACGCAAGCGCCAATGTACGTATGTGCAAATGTACGTAAGCGCAAAAGTACGTATGATTGAATGTACGTAAGCGCAAATGTACGTATGCGCAAACGTACGTATGTGCAAATGTATGTATCCACAAAATGTACGTAAGCACAAATGTACGCAAGTGTAAATGTAGGTATACGCAAGTGTACGTAAGCGCAGATGTACGTAAGCGCAAAAGTACGTAAGCGCAAATGTACGCAAGCGCAAATGTACGTAAGCGCAAAAGTACGTAAACGCAAAAGTACGTAAGCGCAAATGTAAGTAAGCGCAAATGTACGTAAGCGCAAATATACGTAAGCGCAAAAGTGCGTAAGCGCAAATGTACCTAAGCCAACAGTACATAAACGTAAAAGAATGCAAGAGCAAATTTGCGTATGAGCCAATGCACGTACATTTAGACATGCGTGCCTTTGCGTTTAAACACATTTGGTTAGGTGCATATTCTATTCGTACATTTGCTCTTATGTACATTTGCCATGCGTAAATTTGCGCTTAGGTAAATTTGGCATACGTACATCGCGGCTTACGTGCATTTGCGCATACGTACTTTTGCACATAAGTACATTTGCGCTTACGTGTTTTTGCGCATACGTACATTTCCGCTTACGTACATTTGTGCTTACGTACATTTGCGCACATGTACTTTTGCGCTTACGTACATTTGCGCCTACGTACATTTGCGCTTACGTACATTTGCGCTTACGTACATTTGCGCTTACGTACACTTGCGCATACGTACTTTTGCGCAAACGTACATTTGTCATACGTACATTTGCGCTTACGTACATTAGCCATACGTACATCTGCGCTTACGTACAATCGTCATACGTACATCTGCGCTTGCGTACATTTGCTTACGTACATTTGCGTACGTACACCTGCCATACGTACATTTGCTTTACGTACATTTGTCCGGTTACCGGCCGGGGGCACTCAAGCCTTCCTGGAGGGGAGCCACCTTTCCATTCGGAGTGGATACATGCCACCACTGCTCTCCCACCCCCTGTATCCGCCTCTGATTATAATAAATTTGGTGATAGCACTTCGTGTTGTGATAGCAACAGCCCATATCCTATATCATTTTACCGTAGGTCATTCTAAAATATGATTGGTCGAATACCATTGTTTAATATAACGAAGAATGGCTCTTAGATGCTCCTGGGTTTTAGACATTGTGTGTAAATAAAATATATATACGACCTTCAATATACCAGGAGGTGCTGAGTTGACATAAAAAGTAACGGTAAGGGTTGTACTTTATTGCTCAACGTTTCGGCCAGGGGCCATCGTCAGGAGTGATTAAAAAGCTCAAGTTTAAACAATTGAAATAATCACGCGGGATAAAAAGCATGCAAAAAGACACGTGAAATGCAGAAAAGAGGTCGAATACCAGGGAAACGTAAGCTGATTGGTGCGATGGTTGAGATAGGATATCCCATTGAAGAAAGTGATGGTCCGTTTACCCTCTCGAGTCATTTGGCCTGATGCAAAGTATATCAGGTATCTAGCGATAAACCATGTAGAAGCATTTTGTGGAAGATTATTTTGTAAACGAAATCTTGGGTTCTGATTTTACAGCTAGGAAACTTGTGTCGTGTGTCGGAAATTTCAAGGAAAATTCGCCGCATTTATATTAATTGTGTTTCTTATGACTCTATGCATATGGGATACATTTCCGCACTAACAGCCAGGGTGGCGTACCTAACTTTATAAATTCATGTTCGATGATGGGGATGTGAAACGAGAAATTCTGACCTAAATATGCAATCGTAAGTATGTTTTAATGGTGTGAGGTATAAATAGAAAACAAAAATAAGTAACTTCGTTCACTATTTTCTCAACATAAAATTATTCCAAACATTTAGCAATAATTAGGTGCCAATACAGTTATGACGCGGCTGCGCCAATCGTGAATTCCTCCTTGTCAGCCGACAACGGATAGGATGAACAGCGATTGGAAGCGTGCGTTCATCTCTAATTGTGAGTATCAATGGATTTTAGGGTTCATTGGAGTCTTGGTCATGACTAAGAAAACAGCTTGGTCGAGGATTTCCAACATTAACACATTATCCCATCTTGAAGATCATAGCCTCCTTATCTAGCGATTGTTAAGCGTAAGCGATGCATGTGTTTGGCAGAGTTCAAGCTTATCGCTATGTTATGAAAATGTCAAAACTAACTGAAATATTCAA
This sequence comes from Ashinkailepas kermadecensis, assembly GCA_034440615.1. Classification (NCBI taxonomy): domain Eukaryota; kingdom Metazoa; phylum Arthropoda; class Thecostraca; family Neolepadidae; genus Ashinkailepas; species Ashinkailepas kermadecensis. The sequence continues at coordinate 40,093 of JAOTOM010004850.1, read as the reverse complement.
AATACAGTCTCGATTATCACAAACACAAAGTAACTTATGATCTCAAAATTTATGTCCGATTACCAGGGCTCAAAAAAGCGCAGTCCTAGTGATAGCGTCGGCGACCAGATGCTGGCTCACGAGGCTTCAGTGGCGACCGAAACCAGAATTTTGTTTTGATTCGTCCGTCAAGATTTTAGCCATAAAGGACATAATTCGTCGATATATCAGTAATCTGTAATTTATTAGCACTTATCTTTTTTTATCAGATCAAAAGTATACTAGGACCGTAACGCTAATTCTACCAAACATCCCGTCCCACTTGCCTACCATGTTTATACTAGAACCTCCCGTCGGCACAGGACAGCGCTTTCCGGCAACCACATTGCTAAACCAATGGTATACCGCGGTCGCCAAAAGCGCCGGCGAGACGCCGACCAAATGGTTGTCGTGGTCGTCGCGTAGAAATCTAGTTATACATATGGAATTTGAAATCAGGCAACTCTTGGTGACTTGTTCAGTCGTTTGTTCGAAAATTGGTGTATGAGTAGTTGTGCCCAGTCGTGGTGGTGAATTAATGTCGTGTTTTTGTGAATTGATTGCTGAGCTGCTTAATTAATATCGTCACTTCCGAGGTATGTGCCTTGCTAGCTATCCAGGCGTGGACAATTTGTAAAAGATGAAAGCCAGCAAAAGGTTAAGAGAATGACAGAAAAAGGCTGCAAGCCGGAAAAAAAAGAATAATAAGGGGAAGCGTTTTGTGGCCACAAAGGATGTCCGTATTCAGGAGCCGAGCAGAACATTCACAAGCACACCAAGAACAAACATGAGGATCATGAGCATTTAAAATATTTACCGGGAGCCAGTTTGCTCTTGGAGGTCGAACGTCAAACTGGATGAAAATGATGCAGAAAGGTATGTTGATGCTTATGGGTAGGTAGGTACCTAGGTATGTACTTCGGTGGATAGGTACTTAAGTAGGTACATTCCTAGGTACAAAGATATGGCCATGGATAGCAGTGTCCAGAGTGTAGATGTTCGTAGGCTTGTAACTATTTTACTTAAGATATGGCAAGTCAAGACAGAAATATTGTAAAAACATGTTACTTGATATGATTAAGATGATTTGGGATGTGGCCTACCTAGCCACTTATTACCAGCACAAGTCCATGGCACTTTTCACTTGGTATGCAAAATAATAACAAAATATTGGTATTTGAGTGGGGTAACATAATGAAGAATAATGTAAAATGTCATAATGCCTAATGTAACCAAAATAGCTTGGGAAATTGTTCATGCTTTAGGCCTGATGTGTCATTGCAGGCTTAGCATTCTAACTTAGCCATTTTCTTTCTTAAAAGAACATAGCAGAGCTAAATGTTCTTTCTTCGGGATTAGAGGAACGAAAGTTATTGCACAAAAATAAAAAGCAAAAATAATTTAGTTGCATTTTGAACAGGAATGAATGGTCCAATTGTCTTAATCATGCTCAGAAATATGATCTCACAATATTGTGTTTTATTGCCCATTAAGGTATCCAAGATACAGATTTTATCCCATGAAGCAAAAATGGGATTAGGTTTGGTTAGGTTAGGCTAGGCTAGGCTTTTCTCTTCAGTTGGCCAACTGAAGAGAAGGAAAAGGAATTTATTTGCTGCATGCAAGGTTAGGTTAGGTTGTGCCGCATTTTTTCTTTATTTTGAACGTTATTTTATGCTATATTATCAAGCGCTCCAAGCCCGTTTTTTTGTGTTATTTTGCCTGCCAACTGAAAAATATGCATTTGCAGAGGGATTGAGTGGTCACACAATGCTGTCCACCTACATAAACATTGCATTGAACAAATAAATTCCAAGAATTAAAAATGTACCCAAAAGTGTAATTTAATATAATTTGGTCTCTTGAAATACCATCATTATTCAACTCAAAGCACCATTTTAGGTGTTCTTTTACCTGTCAACTGAGAAAGTAATCATTTTCAGAGAAAATGAGTGGCCACATCATGTTACCCATGCTCATAAACCATTGGAAACGTAAGTCCAATAATTAAAAAGAAACCTGAAGTCATAAATTTACTACCTTTTGTGGCAAGAAGATTAACTTATATTTTTAGTTACTTAAATTAAAAATCGTAACCTAGGATATCCTATCCCAATACCTGCCTTACAGATGAAAACATCTCATTACTGATTAGCATATCTTGTATGCGGTCCAACCTGCAAATTACTGAAGACCCCAAGATAGCAAGTGGAAAAGGTTTAGGTAAAGATATATGGAAGAACATTGAAATGTAGAAATTGTGCTGATAATTGGTCGTATTGCTTTTCTTTTCTTTGCCATCCAGCTTGCCATACCAGAATTTGATGAGCCATCTCCGATGTTTTGTTAAAGAATAAGCTGCAATGCTAATATGCATGAATATTGCAGCACAATGCTGGTACTTTTCTTTGGATGGGTTTCATCCAGATATCTAGGATAAATGGTGTTTTTATACTCCAGCCGGGATATCGGTCTTCAGCATCTCAATCCAGTGCAAAATGAATACATGCATGTTATTAAGTCAGATTAGAAACTATAATAATGGTGCCAGAATTTTGGGACACTAGAAACATTATGGAACATGTACAGATGTGTTGAGTTATGCTTGAAGAAATGATGCTTGGTTCAAGCATCCTTTTGCCAAATATCCCTGGATATGCACCATTATTTCTCTGTTTTTGTTTCTGGAACTATGCTAGTTATGTCCAGAACAATATGCATTTTAAAACTTGGTTCAACACATGTCAAAAACTGAAAACGAGTAAAGTTTGGATAATAGCTTTCCCTTCAATGGAGCTGTCATCAGCTGTAACATATTTGTACAAATGCAGTATGTTTGGTGCTGTATGCTAAAATTAAGGTGGAATTCTTCAGTTTCAAAGCAAATACTGTTGAACATGGGTCAATTTGGTTTTACTGCTACAATTCGAGAGCACAATGTTTGACATTCCATTCCAAAATTGCACTTTTGTCTTTCTGAACCATCAACTCCTTTTTGTATTTGTCCAGTCAGCTTGGCATTGTTTATAAAACAGGAGGAAGTTTGCAGTCATTTGCAAACATCTCCAATCTTTTGCCCAAAAAGACCATGATTTTTCATGGAGGATAATGTTCTGGATGACAAACATCCAGTGCAGGAACATTTATCCAACCCTGGTTGGACAGAGTACATGTCAGCAGTCACCACGGTTGGATTTGTTTTGTAATCCTGGATGTGGAGAGGAAAATGTGTGGGTAATTGAATATGGAGAGGATATTTTTATTCCAGTCGATGACATCGGAATATCGGCCTGCACTTTCCGGTGAATCTTGAGCACATCACAGAGCAGTTCATCGTCAAACAGCACCAATGAACCTCCAAGTGCGAAAAATGAGGAAGATTTCCTTCAGAGGATGATGTTCTGGATGCCCCAAATACAGGAATATCTTATTTGTCCAACCCTGGCAGTCACTACTCTGGTGGTATATGTACACACCCTTATTTTCTGATTACTATAAATTGCATATTCTTCCATGTTCAACTGAGTGGGACAATAACATGGTGCAAGATTTGGGTCGCTGGCGCAATATCTTCATATCTTATGGCCAACCAAATATTTCACTTCAAATTCGCATTATTAGCGTTGATCTTAGTTACCCCACCGTCGCCTATTACTAAAGTCCTCGCATGCATTGCGTTTTGTGTGAACCCTTTTCTCTTTTATCAAGCTAAGGGGATATCGACCTTCACGTTGACACTGACTCCGCACTGCAAGAACCGAACTATGAGCATGGATTCGCTCGGCTGCTCCAAAGTACAACAATATCAAGAAGTGATCCTACAAGATTGCGAACATCCGCATAGTCAGTGACCTGCGCGCCATCCAGGAGTCGCAGACCTAGAGTGTCGTCGGCACTGCACTGGCGGCTGCGTCTCGCCTGCACATTAGCGGGTTGACTCCCAACTTCGTGCCGCCAGGGTCCGTCCGCGCACGAAGTCGCATTTGCTTCACGATCGGAGTGCAATGATAACGGCGAATTTCGGGTGACGTCCCGACATTATAGGTGACCTGACCTGACTGGGCTCCAGGTCTCTCAGGACCTGGGTCCGGCGGCCGCTACACATGCGTAGGTGGAATTATCTGGCCGCGCCAGACACGCCTCCGATGCACTGTGCTCGCCGCAGACGACTGGCAAAAATCGAGCGGCGCAAACTCGCAAGCATGCGGAAAACTGCGGCCCGGCCGCGCCAGAGTCCAAACCCTCCCTGGCCACGGAAAAAAAACCTCCGGTGCCAGTGTGCAGACATTCGCTGCATTATCTGAACAACTGCACTCGTACGCCAACCAGAGGCAGGCGAAAGTCACGGCTCACATGGCGCCAAATCAACGTCACCGCTTCACAAGAACTGGCGCGTGCAGAAGCCTCCTTGTGACAATTCCATAGGCAGCTCGTAGATTCGTGGGTGTATTGCATGATATGGTACGAAATTTGTGTGGTGTTCAGTACGTATGCCTTTGCGTATGCATGAGTGTATGCGATATGTCTATATCTATGACTATGCATTGGTGCACATATGTGCACCAATGCATATGCACATGCATGCATACACCAATGTATATGCACATACTATATCAGGAGAGCTGATTTCTGAAACTTATTTTTGGGGCACAATACACGCGGACAATGGGAGGGCCCATTATATAGGGTCCCTTGGTTCAAGTTGAAATTATTGGTGTGGGAGGGAAAGCCAACAATATATATACATATATATATATATATATATATATATATATATATATATATATATATATATATATATATATATATATATATATAAATATATATATATATATATATATATATATATATATATATATATATATATATATATATATATATATAAATATATATATATATATATATATATATATATATATATATATATATATATATATATATATATATATATATATATATATATATATATATATATATATATATATATATATATATATATATATATATATATATATATATATATATATATATATATATATATATACATATATATATATACATATCTGTATATATATATATATATGTACGTGTGTGTGTGTAGGTGTATGTAAGTGTGCAAGGCGAAGGTGCATAGATGGGTACTCTATTTCCAAGTTCTGAAACTCGTGCGAATCAAAACTTAATGGTATCCTCAAACTGCATTATAAGCAAGGCTTTGGAGCAAAGGGTTTCAATCTACTTATCCAGTCCAAGTATGATGGTCAGTTGGTCAATTGGCTTTCTGCCGTAATTGCGCGTGGCAACGCGGCTTCTGTGGTCGCCACAGCCCGGTCCACAGATAAATCTTCAGTTGGCCGCATAGTTGCACGACTTTCCCATAGTTTCACAGCATTTTCCCAACCCTGATAAGATATGGTGACTTTGTTCATCTCATGTACCCAACTATTCCTTGCACCACAATTGTAGGTGTGCACTTCTGGGGTATCATGAGACACATTTGAGTAAGAGGTAGTACATGTGCATGGTGTTTTCCCCAGTATTTGATAGTATTGTATAATCAAGGGCGTCGCCACCGGGGGGGGCAGGGGGGAGCAGTCGCCCTCCCCCTGCCGTCAAACAGGGGGGGGCGCAGCCCCCTCTGAAATTTGAGAAGGCCCCTATCCAGAAATGCACAGGAAAAAAGTGAGCAATGAGGCCGACGAGACACGAGAGGAGGTCTCTAAGACGTGAGAGGAGGCCCCTAATTTGAAGAAGGAGTCACCTAGGAGAGGATAGGAGGCCCCAGAAATCACGAGAGTGCCAACAATTGGCACGGAGGCCCCCAGGAATGCAAAGGATGCCCCCAGGATTGCAAAGGAGGCCTCCAGGATTACAAAGGAGGCCCCCAGGATTGCAAAGGAGGCCTCCATGATTACAAAGGAGGCCCCCTGGATTGAAAAGGAGGCCCCCAGGATTACAAAGGAGGCCCCCAGGATTGCAAAGGAGGCCCCCAGGTTTGCAAAGGAGGACTCCAGGATTGCAAAGGAGACCCCCAGGAATGCAAAGGAAGCCCTCACGATTGCAAAGGAGGCCTCCAGGATTACAAAGGAGGCCCCCAGGATTGCAAAGGAGGCCCCCAGGATTGCAAAGGAGGCCTCCAGGATTGAAAAGGAGGCCCCCAGGATTGAAAAGGAGGCCCCCATGATTGCAAAGGAGGCCTCCAGGATTACAAAGGAGGCCCACAGGATTGCAAAGGAGGCCCACAGGATTGCAAATGAGGCCTCCATGATTACAAAGGAGGCCACCATGATTGAAAAGGAGGCCCCCATGATTGCAAAGGAGGCCTCCAGGATTACAAAGGAGGCCCACAGGATTGCAAAGGAGGCCCACAGGATTGCAAATGAGGCCTCCATGATTACAAAGGAGGCCACCATGATTGAAAAGGAGGCCCCCAAGATTGCAAAGGAGGCCCCAGGATTGCAAAGGAGGCCTCCATGATTACAAAGGAGGCCCCCTGGATTAAAAAGGAGGCCCCCAGGATTGCAAAGGAGGCCCCCAGGATTGCAAAGGAGGCCCCCAGGTTTGCAAAGAAGGACTCCAGGATTGCAAAGGAGGCCCTCACGATTGCAAAGGAGGCCTCCAGGATTACAAAGGAGGCCCCCAGGATTGCAAAGGAGGCCTCCAGGATTACAAAGGAGGCTCCCAGGATTGAAAAGGAGGCCCCAGGATTGAAAAGGAGGCCTCCAGGATTGCAAAAGAGGCTCCCAGGATTGCAAAGGAGGCCACCAGGATTTCAAAGGAGGACTCCAGGATTGCAAAGGAGGCCCCCAGGATTGCAAAGGAGGCCCCCAGGTTTGCAAAGGAGGACTCCAGGATTGCAAAGGAGACCCCCAGGAATGCAAAGGAGGCCCTCACGATTGCAAAGGAGGCCTCCATGATTGCAAAGGAGGCCCCCAGGATTGCAAAGGAGGCCCGAAAGATTGCAAAGGAGGCCCCAGGATTGCAAAAGAGGCTCCCAGGATTGCAAAGGAGATCACCAGGATTTCAAAGGAGGACTCCAGGATTGCAAAGGAGGCCCCCAGGATTGCAAAGGAGGCCCCAGGATTGCAAAGGCCGCCCCAGGATTACAAAGGAGGCCACCAGGATTACAAAGGAGGACTCCAGGATTGCAAAGGAGGCCCCCGGGAATGCAAAGGAGGCCCCAGAATTGCAAAGGAGGCCCCAGGATTGCAAAGTAGGCCCCCAGGATTGCAAAGGAGGCCCCCAGGATTGCAAATGAGGCCTCCAGGATTACAAAGGAGGCCCCCGGGATTACAAAGGAGGCCCCCAGGATTGAAAAGGAGGCCCCCATGATTGCAAAGGAGGCCCCAGGATTGCAAAGGAGCCCCCCCCCCCCGGATTGCAAAGGATGCCCCAGGATTGCAAAGGAGGCCCCCATGATTACAAAGGAGGACTCCATGATTGCAAAGGAGGCACCAGGATTGCAAAGGAGGCCCCCAGGATTACAAAGGAGGACTCCAGGATTGCAAAGGAGGCCTCAGGATTGCAAAGGAGGCCCCATGATTACAAAGGAGGACTCCATGATTGCAAAGGAGGCACCAGGATTGCAAAGGAGGCCCCCAGGATTACAAAGGAGGACTCCAGGATTGCAAAGGAGACGCACAGGATTGCAAAAGGAGGCCTCCAGGATTGCAAGGGAGGCCCCAGGATTGCATAGGAGGCCCCTAGGATTGCAAATGAGGCTCTCAGGATTGCGAAGGAAGCCCACAGGATTGTAAAGGAGGCCCCCAGGATTGCAAAAGAGCCCCCAAGATTGCAAAGGAGACCCCCATGATTGCAAAGGAGGCCCCCAGGATTACAAAGGAGGCCCCAGGATTGCAAAGGAGGCCCTCAGGATTGCAAAGGAGGCCCCCAGGTTTGCAAAGGAGGCCCCAATACGGGAAGGGAGACCTCAGACAATGAGAGAAGGCCCTAAGACGGAAGAGAAAGCCAGTGGATATGAGATGAGGTTTCGGAGACGTAAAAGCAGTCCCCGAAACGGGTAAGGTTCCACCAAGATAGAAAAGGATAATCCAGAAAAGTGGCAGGAAGCACCTAATTCAGAAGAGGACGATATAAGATTGGAAAGAGACCCTATGATGCACGAGGAAGCCCCTAAAATAGGAGAGAATGGCCATTAGATAAGAGGGATGGCTCCCTGGCAAGAAAGAAGGCTTCAAGACGGGTAAAAAAGTCCCCAGGAAATGACAAGGTAACTGAGATAGGAAAGGTTGCGTGTAATTTGGCAGAGGAGCCACCTAAGAGAGAACAGGAGTCCACCGGGAGATAAGAGGCCAACCTTAAAATTGGAAAAGATAGAATCAAAACGCGGAACAGGAGGTCCCGAAGACGTGAGAGGAGGCCCCTAATTTGAAAAAGAAAGCCTCAAAAAGAAAAAAGGAGGCCCCTGCCGGACTCGAGAGGAGTCCCTCGAGATGGAGTAGGAGGTCTCCAGGGCCGAATGAGGCCCCGACGACCGGAAGGAATTCCCAGGAAATGAGAGAAGGCCCTTAAAATGGGAGTGGTAGGTAGCAGGTATGGAAGGAGGCGAGGTTTCCAAAATTGAAGATCCCCTCAAGACGGGTAAGCTTTGCGAGGACAAAGGAGGAGGCCCACAAGGCGTGGCAGGAGGCCCCTAATTTGGCAGAGGATGCCCCTGGAACATGAGAGGAAGTCCCATGCCATGTTAAAGGGGCCCCAGGATGTGGGAGGAGGTCCTCCAAAACGGGAGAGGAGGACATTTAATATGGAGGAGGGTAGGACGGACGAGAAGACGTCCAAAACCGGTAAAGAAGCTCCAGGAAATGAGACGAGACCCCTAAGATGCGAGAGGAGGTCTATAATTTGCTAGAAGCATCTGAAATGGCAGGAGTCGTGCCGGGGCACTTGAAAATCACGACATGGGCCCAAAAAGATCCGGCCGGGGCCCCTGAAAATCTCGCTGAGCCTATGAGTACCAAAAATGCACGCCCGGATCATGAAAATGACGCTAGGGGCACGATAAGTCGTACCGTTCCGCAACAGTATCATTTAGACACAAATGAAGCCGGGGCAACGAAAAACAATCCGGACATGGATAATCACTCTTGGGCCCCAACAATGACACTAAAGGCATCCAAAACGTATTGGACCCCCACAAAGTGTCGAGGTCGTTAAAACTCGCGCTAGGAATCCAAGCAAATGACGTCGGGACACAAAAGATTACATTGGACTAAAAAAGTCGCGTCGCAACCTTCGAAAATCTCAATGGGGACCAAAAAAGTCGCGCCTGGACCCCAAAGGTTGCTGCTGCCCCAAAAATCAATTATCAACCGGAATGTCACTCTGCGCCCAAAAAAAATCGGGTCAAAGTCCCCGCAAAATCCGTTGGGCACTGGAAAAAAACGTGTCAGGGCACCGAAAAAAATCGCGCCTGGAGACCGAAGAATCGTACCAGGATCCAAAAATATCACGTAAGGACCTATACAAAAATAGAACTCCTTCGGTGGCCGCAGTGACATATCAAAGGGGCAAATGGCCCCTCCCTCCTAAGAGGGATATGCTCCCAAGAATCGAGCCGAGGCCCCCAAAAGTCGCGCTGGGACCACAAAAATTCGCGTCGGTCCACCAGAATTCGCGTAGGGGCTCAAAGTAAATACGTCGGGCCCCAGAAAACTCGCTCCAAGGCACGGAAATCTGCAACAGGAACCGCCAAGATCGCGTTGGGGTCACAGCTAAGTACAACGCGCCCCGCAAACTCGAACCGGTCCCACCAAATTTCGCGCTCGGGCCCACAATTCGGTAGTACCAAAAATTTCGCGCTCGGACCCATCGGTGGTACCAAAAATTTGGTCTGGGCATCAAAAATTAACGTCGGGGCTGCCAACAATTGGCGTCTATGGCCCCACATAGGCACCGTGTGACCCCCAAAGTCCCATCGGTATCCGAAGAATAAAGCCGGAGCCCTCCAAAATCAGGAGGGATTGCAAAAAAGTCCGGGTCAGGACAATGGTTCTAGAGCACCGAACATGTCATCAGATGCCTTGACAAATCGCGTACGGCATCGAAAAACATACCGGAGCTCGAAGAAAATCGAGGTGAGATACAAAAACATGGCACCAGGGACTCGAAAAATCAGGGCGGGATTCGGAAGTTAAAGAAAATTCAGAAGAGATCCACAAAAACCGCGTTGAGCCCAGATAGCTGGCGTTGGGTCCCGGAACCACGTGCCTGGGCGCGATAAGTCGCGCTGGGACCCAGAAAAATCGCACCGAAGCCTCAAAATCGTACTGGGGCCCCACAAATGTGCGTCAGAAGGCCCAAATAAAAACAGCGGGACCCTAAGAGCAAAACGGGGACCGAAAATGCGACTGGCCCTTCAAAGCGCAGTCTCGTAAAAAGCGGCAGGGTCCGAAAACATGCGTTGTAGCCATAGCTATATATACCGGGAACACTAAAAAAAAAAAAAAAAAAAGCACCGGAAGCTCTCAAGGCACACAGGCGCCATATGACCGCACAAATGGCCTGAAAATAGGCTGGGGCCGCAAAAAGCAACATGATTCCAAAACGAACAAAAATACCGGGCACTAAGTAAACACATCGAGATCTTTGAAAGCGCCCCGACAACTAAAAAAAAAATATTCGGTGCGCAAAAAAGCAACAAAACCCTAAAACGAGCAGGGGTTTCGAAAATGCGTTGGGCCTCTAACAAAAATGAATTGGAGCCTTAGGACACATCCGTAGACGAAGAAATACGAAACGGGTCCAAAGAAGTACACTCAGGCAGGGCTTCGATTCGGTAGCCAACCTGGAAGCATGTTTAATCAAAGATATGAGGTGCATCAAAGCTCAGCGGCTATCCGCATTTCTTCACCATAAAATATGGTAAGAAGGGAACTAAAGATCGAATTTAATTAATCTAATTTTCGCAGCGAACGCCCATACGAAGCATTTTATCACGTCAGATATGGCGTTAGTCTATCATGTGGCAGCAATTAACAAAGCGTAGGAGGCCCAGCAGAATCCGTAGCATCGCACGAAGTGTGGCGAATGCGCCGAATGCGCAAGATGGGTGTGCACGTGCACTAACGTTGGCGTCGTGGCGACCGGGCACTATGAACTGGAATGTCTGAAATTGGAAAATTTTACATTTAAAAGTGATTTGTGCAGGTGTAATTTCAGAAGTGCGAGGTGACTTATCAAGGAATACCAAAAGAATACATTTGAACAGGTTGTGGGAGCTAGGGTTGAAATCCGACGAATCAGAAACGATAGTGGTAGACTAGGCCCCTCCACAGTATAATTCAGTTGATCACTAATTATTTTATTTAAAAAGTTCCCCTTTGACAAAATAGTGGTCGAAATCGGAAGACTTTATTCAGTAGGTGGACCCCCTCCAAATACGTTTGCCCCCTACCCTTGACGCAAATATGGGTGCGTCACTGGTCTCTCAATAATTTTCAGAACTTACGCCCATGGAGCAAAGCCAACATTGCGGAGGTAAATTCCCCCTCACAAACATACAAAACAACACCGATGCCCCATATTAAATGGGAGGAATGATGTTTTAAAATGTATTTTCTTCCTACAAAGTTGTCTTCTGTGATTACAGCCTACATGATTAGAGCTTCCCAGCTTCAGTACCTTCTCAACGACATAATTTACAAAACGGTACAGCACAGCAATAACCATGGGCGTGACGGCGTGGAATTCGAAGGTTTTGCATTATTTATGCATTGTCATTGTTACATTGTTGCATTGCCATTGATGCATGGTTGTTCAATGCTTGTTCTTGCCGTGAATTTATTCGCGGAGTATTTATTATTTTAGCTTCTGTGCCAAGTGACTTGCAGCTAGCACCAAATGTTCTGAAAAAAATTAATAAATCCCTAAGATAACGATCAGAAAACCAATTCAATCTACTTCTCGTTGTCACCTTCGCGAAATTGTTGTCCTGGGACTGAGAAATGATCGTTTAAGTTTGTTTATGAGATCAAGCTGGTGGGAATGACTAACAGTAGTGATAAACCTAGCTATATTCAGTTAAACTTGGTGAACAAAGAAGTGGGTTGAACAATGGGAGATATCTTTAAGATATGCTCAGCACGAGCCCCACCAGCTCGCTACAATCTAGAGGCCAGCGGGAAGATTCTTTTCGTCGATAAAGCATAAAGATATTGGTTTGTTTTGGCACTGACGTATTTATCTACATTTGCTTATTTATACCCTGGTATGGCTCGGTTCTCAGCGAAAAAAAAAGATTCTTGCTATTGCGCTTTGCGTAAATTATATACCATGTCAAGAACAAACAAGACATCAATATGAAATCATGTTCCCATTCGGGAACCATACTAAGAGTCTAAAAAGCAAGAGGAGGCCCTACCACAGTGGAGGCCCCTTTTCGGGGAGCAGGAGGCCCCCTATCAACATTGCCCCCCTGGAAGAATTTCGTGGCGACGCCACTGTGTATAATATATGTATTGTAGAAAAGGAGAAAAAGTGGGTTCATTTGTACAGACATTAGTATATCTATTGCCTTTGTGTGTCATGCTATAAGTCTGCCTTTGTTTGTCATGCTATAAGTCTGCCTTTGTAAGACATACAGACATAAGGACATCAAAGATCAGTGCAACTATGAGCCACAAGGGCCCTTTCTTGGTTGCACTCTGGACACTGAACCAGTTGCCCACCAAATCCTTCGATCAGCCTTCCCTGGAATACCGAAAAGCAAGCCCTCTTTTCTTATAATGAGTGTCTATGCTGCTTTTAAGATGTTCAGTGTGCTGCTACTGACAATGGATTCTGGCAGCTGGTTCCAATGTTCTACTACCCTGTTGGTGAAGAAAGACTGTCTTAACCTTGTCCTGCTGTGATTATCTTTAATTTTGAATTGATGACCTCTAATTGCATCATTTCTCTTAAATTCAAACATTTCCCTGAGACATCCCTGTTACTGACCATGACCAAATTTAAAGACCTCGATGAGATCTCCTTTCAGCCTTCTATATATAAGTGAAAATATATTAAATTTCTTCAATCTTTCCTCATATGCCAGGTTGATTATACCATTAACCATATTAGTTGCCCTCTTTTGTACTCTCTCTCTAAAAGCCAACAATCTTTTTCCTAACTTGGGGAGGAAGCTTGGACACAGTATGCCAAATGTGGCCTGACATATGCTCAGTAAATCTTCTTGATGACTTCCTCACTTGTGTATGATACGTTCCTATTTATTGCCAAAGCATTCATAGTGCCTTCTTCCTGACTTCTTTGGTCTGTTCTGATGCCCCCAGTTTTGTGTTCAAAATAACACCTAAGTGATTCTCCTGCTGAGTCACAGATAGTACTTGGCCACCCATCAAGTATGAAGCCTTCATATGCTGCCTACCTATATGCATGATTTTGCACTTATCAAAATTAAATTTCATTTGCCAGTTTTCGGACCGCTTCACAAGCTCTTCTAAGTCTCTCTGCAGCAAGACCTGCTCATTGTGTGCTGTTATTGCCCTAAAGACCTTCAAATCATCCGCACATTTCAAATCCTTACTGCTTAGGCCACTTTCAATGTTATTTACAAATATAATGAACAATAGGGGCCCTAGTGCTGACCCCTAGGGTCAGCACTGAGAACATTTTGCCATGATGACTTTGTACAATTTAGCATCACTTTCTGCTGTCTGTCTGAAAGCCACAACTCTATCCATTTTAGTATGCTACCTGCAATACCATGGCCCTGAAGATGCATCATTAACCGTTTATGGAGTACATTGTCAAAGGCCTTACTACAGTCAAGATATGCTACATCAACCTGATTTCTCTCATGAAATTGTTCTGTAGCAAAATTTAAAAAGTCCAAGAGACTTGTGAGACACGATTGCCCTTTTCTAAACCCATGTTGAGCATCTTGAATCAATCTGTTTCATTCCAGAAAGCTAACTATTCTATCCTTGATAATTGATTCGAGTACCTTTGATACTAGGGATGCGAGGCTTACTGGCCTATGGTTTTCAACTTTCCCCCTTTCCCTTTCTTGAAAATAGGAACTACATTTGCCCTTTTCCAATCTGTTTGAATTTCATTTTCTGAAATTGATCTACAAAATATTATACTAAGTGGAATTGCCAATTCCATTTCAGCTTCCCGTAATACCCTAACATACATTCCATCAGGTCCTGCTGCCTTGTTGGGCTTTATTTTCCTGATATAATTCAAAACAACATCCCTATCAATGAAATCAACATCGTTTATCTCATCACCTGTCACTGAAATGTGGTGTACGGTTCGCAGATTCGTCACATCTTCCAATGTAAACACCTATTTAAACTCCTTGCTCAGCTCCTCAACCATCTCACCATCCTCACTCAATTTAGTCCCATTTACTTCCAGTGCACCAATTGTGCTTGAAACTTTACTTAGCTTGTAGAAACTAAAGCACTTTTTACTGTCCCCATTACAGTTCCTAGCCAAATCCAATTCTTTTGCTCCCTTTGCTGCTCTGGTTTTCTGCTTCACAGCGTTTGTAGCTTTTTGATACGACCTTAGATTTACAATATTTGAATCTTCCTTAAATACTCTAAGCAGGGCTCATTTTTGGACCTTGTCTTCTCAGTTTTAAGTGATTTAGTTCAAGACTTGACTGTAGGAGAAACTCTGAGAAGAAGTGACCATAACATAGTGAGATTCAAGGCACAAGTTGAGGGCACAATCAAGTATAATTTGGCAAAGGTTCCAATTTTTAACCGGACAGATTTTGACTACATGAGAGCGGCTTAAAGTGCCATAGAATGGGACGAAGAATTCTCCAATTTAAATGCCTGTGAAATGTGAGAAAAGTTCGAATCTTACTTGAGGGAAATTCAGATTAGACATGTCCCTTAAAAGCAAAGGCGCAAAAGAAGGGTAGGAAAGCCAGCATGGCTTACACCAGATCTGATGAGATCAATTAAGGCTAAGAAAGATGCATTTAGAGTGTTTAAGGAAGCTTTAAATATCGTGAATATAAGGTCGTATCAAAAAACTAGAGACGCTGTGAAGCAGAAAACCAGAGCAGCAAAACGAGCAAAAGAATTGGATTTGGCAGGAACTGTAATGGGGACAGTAAAAAGTTATTTAGTTTCTACAAGCTAAGTAAAGTTTCCAGCAGAATTTGTCCACTGGAAGTAAATGGGACTATATTGAGTGAGGATGGTGAGATGGTTGAGGAGCTGAGCAAGCAGTTTAAATCAGTGTTTACATTGGAAGATGTGACTAATCTGCCAACCGTACACCACAGTTCAGTGACAGGTGATCATATAAACCATGTTTATTTCATTGATATTCATGTTGTTTTCAATTATATCAAGAAAACAAGGCCAAACAAGGCAGCAGGACCTGATGGGATTTATGCCAGGGTATTGCGGGAAGCTGAAAAGGAAATGGCAATTCCATTTAGTGTAATATCTTGTAGATCAATTTCGCGACATAAATTTCCAACAGATTGGAAAAGGGCAAATGTACTTCTTATTTTCAAGAATGGAGAAAGAGGGCAAGTTGAAAGCTATAGGCCAGTATGCCTCACATCCCTAGTCTGCAAGGTACTTGAATCAATTATCAAGGATAGAATAGTTAGTTTTCTGGAAGGTAACAGATTGATTCAAGATTCTCAACATGGGTTTAGAAAAGGGCGATCGTGTCTCACAAATCTCTTGGACTTTTTTAGTTTTGCTGCGGAACAATTTGATCAGGGAAATCAGGTTGATGTAGCAGATCTTGATTTTAGTAAGGCCTTTGACAAGGTACCCCACAAACGATTAATGATGCAGCTTCATGGCCATGGTATTGCAGGTAGCATCCTAAAATGGATACAGTTGTGGCTTTCAGATAAACAGCAGAGTGATGCTAAATTGTACAAAGTCATCATGGCAAAATGTTCTTAGTGGAGTACCCCAGGGGTCAGTACTGGGGAAACTATTGTTCAATATATTTGTAAATAACATTGAAAGTTGCCTAAGCAGTAAGGTTTTGAAATTTGCGGATGATTTGAAGGTCCTTAGGGCAATAACAGGACACAATGAGCAGGTCTCGCTGCAGAAAGACTTAGACGAGCTTGTGAAGTTGTCCGAAAAATGCCAAATGAAATTTAAGTTTGATAAGTGCAAAATCATGCATGTAGGTAGGCAGCATATGAAGGCTCCATACTTCATGGGTGGCCAAGAACTATCTGTGACTCAGCAGGAGAAGGACTTAGGTGTTATTTTGAACACAAAATTGGGGAATTAGAACAGACCAAAGAAGCCAGGAAGAAGGCACTAAGAATGTCTTTGGATTGGAAATAGGAACGTACATACAAAAGTGAGGATGTCATCAATAAGCTTTACTGTGCATATGTCAGGCCACATTTGGAATACTGTGTCCAAGCTTGGTCCCCTAGTTATGAAAAAGATTGTTGGCTTTTAGAGAGAGCACACAAAAGGGCAACAAAAATTGTTAATGGTATAAGCAACCTGGCATATGAGGAAAGATTGGAGAAATTGAATATGTTTTCACTTAGATATAGAAGGTTGAGAGGAGATCTCATCGAGGTCTTTAATTTGTTCCATGGTATTCAGCTTTGCTATGCCTCCGTAACACAGACGGCGCTTTCCCTCGTCTATGAGGATTTTTCGAAGTGTTCTACGATCTGCGCGCCTAGCGTTGTGTACATGTGTCTGGTTGGCACGCTGCCCGATGATACGATGGATGCAGTCAGACTGATATCTCCTTGATATCCACACATCCCTGATCATCTCCCTGATATCCACACATCCCTGATCATCTCCCTGATATCCACACATCCCCGATCATCTCCCTGATATCCACACATCCCTGATCATCTCCCTGATATCCACAAATCCCTGATCATCTCCCTGATATCCACACATCCCCGATCATCTCCCTGATATCCACACATCCCTGATCATCTCCCTGATATCCACACATCCCTGATCATCTCCCTGATATCCACACATCCCTGATCATCTCCCTGATATCCACACATCCCTGATCATCTCCCTGATATCCACTCATCCCTGATCATCTCCCTGATATCCACACATCCCTGATCATCTCCCTGATATCCACACATCCCTGATCATCTCCCTGATATCCACACATCCCTGATCATCTCCCTGATATCCACACATCCCTGATCATCTCCCTGATATCCACACATCCCTGATCATCTCCCTGATATCCACACATCCCTGATCATCTCCCTGATATCCACACATCCCCGATCATCTCCCTGATATCCACACAAGCCCACGTTTCCCCTACGTTCATGTGTCTCATAGTCCACGTTCTTCCCGCATCCACGTTTCTCTAAGTTCGTCTCTTTTCTACCACATTCCACATTTCCTCTACGTCCACATTTCTCCTACGTCCACCATTCCTACGCCCACATATATCCTTAGTACACGCCGCTCCTACGTCGACGTCTGTCCTACGTCGACGTCTGCCCTACGTCGACGTCTCCCCTATGTCGACGTCTCCCCTACGTCTACGTCTCATCTATGTCCACGCCTCATCTATGTCCACGCCTCTCCTACGTTCACGTTCCTCCTACGCTCAAGTCTCTCCCGCGTCCCCGTCTCTCATACGTCCACGACCGTGCTGCGGTGAACCGTGTCGCGGTTCACCGTGCTGCCACGGCGCGCTCTTCGGAGTCGGCAGTGAGCTGGTCGGCGGGTCACGGCCACGTGCGCCACACTGGCCGCCACTTCCGACGGCGGCGATGACGGCGGCGCCGGCGGCGGTGGCGGCGTCCGCGGCGCACCCGGGCCGCCGCGCCGCTACATCATGCCAGGCAGCGGGCGGGCCTCGCCGAGTGGGCGCCGAGTGGGCGCCGGCCGCGCGCGCCGCGCCGGCCGCCAACCGCCGGCACGAACGTTTCTCAAAAACGCTGATCCCATTTGAATGCGAGAAGAACGTCGCTGCCGATGTGCGTTGACCGCACTGTTGGTCACGTGATCGAGCCTGGGGCGCTTCCGCCTCAGTCGTGTCGGCGCGCTGGCAGTTCGTAGTTTAAGTGAAGCCTATACATTTGGTGCTGAGATGGAGGGATACGTAGCGACCAGCGTGATGCTTGACAGCCACACATTGAGCCTTGACAGCCACACATTGAGCCTTGACAGCCACACATTGAGCCTTGACAGCCACACATTGAGCCTTGACAGCCACACATTGAGCCTTGACAGCCACACATTGAGCTTGGTCCACTTGACAGCCACACATTGAGCCTGGTCCACTTGTCAGTCACACATTGAGCTTGGTCCACTTGACAGCCACACATTGAGTCTGGTCCACTTGACAGCCACACATTGAGCTTGGTCCACTGCCGAACTCCTTGCACTGAGTATGCGGTGTTGTCTATTGTTCATATACGGATATAGGGCTTTTTAACATTATTGAAGCTGTGGAGAAGCGTGTCTCATGTCAGTGTTCCTGTTATAAACCGCGCCATGGTGAAACGATGGTCGGGCAGATGTATTTTATCCTCCACGTCAGATGTGTCAACCGATGCGACGAGGGTGTAATGGCAAGCTTACGAGTTGATTACGCAATGGCAAACCCAGTCTACTTCCGCTTCTGATGACGTCCTATAAGCTGGTTCTGAATCCTCGCAGTGCTGCTGGTCGATTGATCCCCTCGTTCTGCCGGGGAAAATGTTAGCCCCCTCCAACTGTTGATGGGGAAAATGTTAGCCCCCTCCAACTTTTGATGGGGAAAATGTTAGCCCCCTCCAACTTTTGATGGGGAAAATGTTAGCCCCCTCCAACTTGTCGATTGATCCCCTCGTTCTGCCGGGATGGGGAAAATGTTAGCCCCCTCCAACTTTTGATGGGGAAAATGTTAGCCCCCTCCAACTTTTGATGGGGAAAATGTTAGCCCCCTCCAACTTTTGATGGGGAAAATGTTAGCCCCATCCAACTTGTGTTCCAGAGCACGTAGAGAAACGCGGCTTTCGCAGGTGCGCAGTACCATTCTTCACCTGTTCAGTGGTGTAAATAACTGTTGTCTACTTTTTACCGTTGACCCTTCGGGTCGGGTAAAAAAGGGTCAAAGTCGGAGTGTTTGACTGGCAGGTCTATGTTAGTCTGTTTTTTTTTCGACTCCTGGTCGCTAAACAATTGACATTTTCGGGAGAGCTTGACACCTGAGCTTCCGGTGAATACCCAAAACTTTACCAGATGAACACCACGGTATTATCAAAATCTGCATTCAAGGTCAAGGTCATGTGCATGAGGCGTGGGAAGTCACATAGATTGTATGCCTTCGAACGTACTTATACCGAGCATTCAAGTAACGAAAGGCAAAGCAAGGAAACAAGGACAAGTGAACTTGGAATGATGCACTGTAGCTCATGGTGGCCAAATAATTGACGAAGGTCATGTGGTAACATTTTACCGTATAAGTTCACCCACTATCAGAGGTACACTTTGCACAACTCGTCTAGTTGTAATAGTTGTGCATGTATGAGATAAGCAGGAGCTGTAAATTCAAATTCAGCATTAAAAACTACTCTAGAAAACAATTTGCTGCAAACAGATCCACCTGAATCACACCAGGCCACCTGCATTGTTGACCAAGGATGGCCTTTGCCAACTTCCTACAATTTTGGCCCTATGTGTGAAAAACGCATGCACAATTCAACCCCAGCGTTGAAAACTACCGGATAAATAAGTTGCCTGCAAAAGGAGGTTCAACTTAGGTCGGCTCGAGCCACCTTGGTCATTGACCTAGGATTCCTTGAAATGGTGCAAGCATTGACATAGACACAGGAAAGGTACATGTCAACGCATGTAATAAGAGAATGCGATAGCATTTAGCTGTCTAAAAGTGGCTATCAATGACATTTGGACGATGGACAAGTTGCACGTTGCAGGTTTCTGGTTGCGAATAAAACGTCAATAATATTGCATGGACAAAGCTAAAGTATTTTACTCACAGGATGAAGATTTCTAACAGAACTAAATAAATGTTGTGAAATGATGCAATCGCTTTTCGAACATTCTTCTGTTTTTGAGGACACAGATGAGAAGCCTGGAAACGGTGACGGGCAAGCGCACGGGAAATCATACGTCAAATTTTATACGTGAATATTTTTTTCCCCGCTACCGTTGTCATAGGCAATGGGATGAAGGATCGTGCTTGTTAATTTTGTACGTGCAATGGAAACATGCCGTTGGGAAGGATAGACAATTTTGTATGGTGGTAGTGCGGTGGTGAATGTATATTCTTTCAATTCCTACGGTGTGTTTATTTCGACATACAATACTATGTGCAATATTTGTGGATGAAGTCTGGAAATATCATGCGTATGGTGGACTGTGACCGGATGGTCTGCCACAGGTAAAAGTTGGGGGAAGGGCCGGCACATTCAGTGTTAAATTCATTTCCTCAATGCAGCACTCATATGCATAATCTTCATTGCTAAAAATGGGCTTTTGCAGAATATTTCACCTGTCATTCCTAAAGCAGAAGCAACCGGTCTGATGACAAAGATAGTAATATTGTTTATCAACTTTGGTTCCGTTTCATTGTTCATCATTCATCACATGTCAACTTGCTTGCTGTGAGAAGAACCTGAGGTGCAGTATATACGATCCATGAAAGCAAAATCAACGTTGGAGACACATCTCCCATCCCCTTGTGATGGAAAGCATTGCTCCATCTACAGGTACTGATTACTTGGGCATCTTGCAGCTATAGTAGGTGCGAAACATAACATAAAAAGACAAAAAGCCAAGTGATATTGCATGAAATCTCACACGCTCTTCGCTGTCATCCATTAGAAGGATGCTAAAGAGTATGCTAAAAAGTAAGTAAGTAAGTAAAGGAACTAATGTCGTGTCAGGACTATGACAACATCAAATGATTAAAGTCCACATTGGTCCACATTGAGGTCCACATTGAGGTTCACATTGAGGTCCACATTGCGGCAATGAATGCTGATAATTCGCCGAAGGCAGTCTGTGGTCTGCCATCGTCTTTACCTGACCTCCATGCTATCATAAACAAGCAAAATTATGAGCACAGGAGCACCTCAGGATTCCATTGGTCGTAACCATGTCATGATGAAGTATTGACACGGTGTTGGTTTTTTTTCTCAAATGTAGAACCATGTCAGCATGATTCGAGGACCGCAGTCAACGTTTGTGGGACAACTGGCGTTCATACTCAGCAACAGTTGTGTTGTACAGGCTGCACCCACCGCGTGGCATTCTCCACACATAAATATCAGCATGGTATGCGGGTGAGGCTGTAAATACCTAGAAGCTATAGGAATTTTGCAGAAAGGATACAATTGCTTCCTGTCGTGTACTTCAGCGGCCAGGCGACGGCTCGTGCCATTTTTGGGAGGCATGTACATTCGTTTGCTAAAGAACACACAATCTTTAGCAGCCAATACGTGCCTTTAGGATTGCAAACAGTCGGCTTATTCTGACAAAGACGGTGTCCCACATTCATCGGACCTGCCTAGCGGGGCCGGTCGAACAGCTACTCGTTCCGTTACACACGAATTCGATGTATGTGGCCAATTTCGTGACCGGGAGTGACATTTGTCGGCGCAAAAATGGTCGCCGATCCTGGCGAATCTCCGAGGAGGGTTCAGCGTTTGTGCATAGCTTATCGGGTCCGGCTCGTTTCGGCAACGGTCGCAGCGTATCACGTGACTTGTCGCCGGCATTGTTGTCGCCAGCTGACACCGCAGTCAGCTGGCGCGGCGCTCCGAGCCACAGACGTGTACATCTGTGCACACCTCCGGATTACACACACTTCATGCGGGCGCCGGCACATCGTCTAATCCGCAGGTTCGATCCGGTGGAACCCAAATGACAGGTGATGGAATTCGCTAGTGTGAATCGGCACTTGACGTACTGTGGATAGATCGACAGTTAGTTCGCTCTTGTTAACGTCCTAGTCGATAGATTTAATGAGACTGGTTGACGTTTCAGGATGAGAATCTGATGAATTGCGTCTTTGTAGGAACAAACGTTTTGGTTGCGAGCTGAGTTCGTTGCATCTACTGTGACATTGGCATCGAAGCGTATTTTAGCAGCTTATGAATGGGGGAACGCTACCATATCATTTCCGTGCCAAAGACTCCATTAAAAAGCATCTTTCGAACCAATACAGTCAACCGATATGTAAACAGCAACATGCCAGTAGAGAAAACAAACCGCACACGAGATGTGTGCTTCACTTCTGAATATTACAGTGGAAAAGAGTTCACAAGCCACGTGCACCACCAGAATGCCAGAAGTACTCCCTAGTTTGGGCGGATCGAGGAATTTTGATGGGAGCACTTCTCTGGAAGAGCGCCATATCTTCGGAGTGACGCCACTGATTTTGATATTTTTTTTAGGAAGAAGTGGAGATGCACTCGATCGTCGTGTATAGGAGCGGTTTTTTTCAGTTTGGGAAGCGCTACATCCCCATGTTGGGGTGGGGGTGGGTGGGTGGGGGAACAGTTGTCCCCTAGAGCCAGAGTGGGCGAAAATTGCAAAGCAATAACTAATCAACTATTCAACTAGCCAAAGCTAACCAAGCTTGCTGACTTCCACGGTAAGCGCCAGCCGAGTGTTTAATTTTCATATGAGTACGAATCGATATTCCTCAGTCACACCAGAAATCTCATGAAGACACACTGGAGCCACCTTCTCCCGCGTGCTTTGCAGCGACTATTTTGCAGTGTTTTCCCAACGGATACAAGACCAGCAATCATAAATCACGAGATGATTGATAGTGGAACGACAAAGCCGCACGCGCCGGTCCGCCCTAAGCGACACCCACTGCGCTGCGATGGGCGCCATCCCCCCCCCAGTTCAACCCACTCTCCAGACGACATCATCTCCAGCGACTCGCCGGCTCTTCGTTTTGTCCATCTTTTAAAGAGCCCGGCTGTCTGGCTTTAGCAGGCGAGTTAACAAATGATGTGCTTATTTATGCCTGGGACGAAGGTCATCCAGCCATAGAAATGAATCGGCCGCTCGGCACGGCGAGGGCGTTGACCTTGAGGTCAAGTCAGCTGGCGGCCAGCAGCTGACACCTGGCTCGCAAACTGTCGGTGCGACACTGAGCGCGGCTGCACACTGCCCAAACGAGCTTCACAGGCGACATTTGCGCGCGTCACGCCCGTGATTGTCGCCGTTACGCGCGTGATTGTCGCCGTTACACGTGTGATTGTCCCCGTTACACGTGTGATTGTCCCCGTTACGCGCGTGATTGTCGCCGTTACACGTGTGATTGTCCCCGTTACGCGCGTGATTGTCGCCGTTACACGTGTGATTGTCGCCGTTACACGTGTGATTGTCCCCGTTACACGTGTGATTGTCGCCGTTACGCGTGTGATTGTCCCCGTTACACGTGTGATTGTCCCCGTTACACGTGTGATTGTCCCCGTTACACGTGTGATTGTCGCCGTTACGCGCGTGATTGTCGCCGTTACACGTGTGATTGTCGCCGTTACGCGCGTGATTGTCGCCGTTACACGTGTGATTGTCGCCGTTACACGTGTGATTGTCGCCGTTACACGTGTGATTGTCCCCGTTACACGTGTGATTGTCGCCGTCCCGCGCGTGATTGTCGCCGTTACGCGCGTGATTGTCGCCGTTACGGCGTGATTGTCGCCGTTACGGCGTGATTTTCGCCGTTACGCCCGTGATTGTCGCCGTTGCGGCGTGATTGTCGCTGTTACGCGCGTGATTGTCGCTGTTACGCGCGTGATTGTCGCCGTTACGCGCGTGATTGTCGCCGTCCCGCGCGTGATTGTCGCCGTTACGCGCGTGATTGTCGCCGTTACGGTATGATTGTCGCCGTCACGCCCGTGATTGTCGCCGTTACGGCGTGATTGTCGCTGTTACGCGCGTGATTGTCGCTGTTACGCGCGTGATTGTCGCCGTCCCGCGCGTGATTGTCGCCGTTACGCGCGTGATTGTCGCCGTTACGGTATGATTGTCGCCGTCACGCCCGTGATTGTCGCCGTTACGGCGTGATTGTCGCTGTTCCGCGTGATTGTCGCCGTTACGCGCGTGATTGTCGCCGTTACGCGCGTGATTGTCGCCGTCCCGCGCGTGATTGTCGCCGTTACGCGCGTGATTGTCGCCGTTACGGTATGATTGTCGCCGTCACGCCCGTGATTGTCGCCGTTACGGCGTGATTGTCGCTGTTACGCGCGTGATTGTCGCTGTTACGCGCGTGATTGTCGCCGTTACGCGCGTGAACTTGACGTCACTGAACGCTGCGAATGTGGCAATGTGGCGATTGGAACGCATGTGTTCCAATCCCTCGCACGCATGCGTGCTTAGTGGTGGCCTTTTGTCCCTCACTAACAGCCTTTGCACACAATATATCCAGGAATGATGGAATCATAGCACCACACATTTACATTACATTAAACCGCTTCTCTCCAAATGGCCCTCTTCCCAACAACACACACGCGCACACGAGGTGCTTCATGGCCGGCTCAGACTCGGACACACCCAGCTCACCCATGAGTACCTCTTCTGCCGACCTCGCCGCGCTACACTTTGCCGAGTGTGTAACATGTATAACCCTGTCGAACTGTTTTTACTCATCTGTCCCACATATTATTTACAGCGTCGCCCCCTTCTTTCTTACATCGTCCAACATCGCCTTTCACTGTCGCTGCGCATCCTTCTCGGTGACGAGCACCTGGAGTTCCTTGAGCTCCTTGAGCACCCGGAGCTCCTTGAGCTACTATTCACCTTTCTACACAACACCAAACTAGACCAAGCCATTTGAAGCTATACGCCTATAACCTCTCCGCTGTCGTAAGCCACATACATATAGGTTATTTCGCACTAGGTAGGCAGGGACCGATCCAATCTGGCCAAAACGGACGGTTTTCCCTATATATTGCGCTTGTTTTTTACCTTCGGGTTTTCCAAGCAGCTTGGTTTTTTCCTTTCTCAGGTCTTCCCAAGCTCTAACTTAACCCGCGCCGTCTCGGGGGGGGGGGGTTGATATGCGACCCCCTTAAGATTTTCCGCGGATAGTAATAGAATATCAATTTGGCATGTTGTGTGAAACTTTTGAGGTCAAGTCATCTAGGGTCAACGAGCTAGTCAAGGTCAAGTGAGGTGACCTCCAGAAAAGTTCAACCAGTCGTCACCCTTTAACGGATAAAGATATTTTAATGAAACTTTCAGCGTTTTCTTATCTTTAGGGATAAAACAAAATGCACCAGAGGAATTTTTTATTTTCCCCAGTTTCTTTTATTACTTATTAGTTTTGCATATATGCTCATTAGGGCTAAAATCGAAGATTCTGACTAAAGTAAGCATTTTTATGGAGCAAGTTGACTTCGAACAACGTCTTTCGGTCCGCTCTACCCATTATAAAAATTAAAATTAAACAGAATTGAAAACTAAAGATTTTGAAATTCCCAAAAAATAAAATTTTGATGTTCGGGTGGGCAAACATTTTCGGGCCATGGTCGATTTTACCTTCCTTTTCTGATTCAAAATACATTTTGTTCTTCAAATCTCCCCCAAGATGAACTTCCCAGAGCCAAAAACATGATGTAAGTCGTGAAAACCTAGGCCCCCCTAGTGGCGTCCCCTTTGTGGATACAATTTTGAGGTTAGTTTCGGGCCCTACTCGTCGACCGCTTTCCGATGCCACCTCTTTTGTTTTGGTGCGACGCTTATTTTGGAGATTAGAGGGGGGGTTGTATCAACCCCCCCCCGAGACGGGGTGTGAGGATATGACCGGAAAGACGGGGAGGGTTAAAAACACACCTACACATTCAAGGACGGGCCTGACGCCCACGGCTCGCCCTGGGCACCGGGCCTTCGGTTCGTTCCAGATCGCAGGTGGCCAGCGCAGCCTGTCCGGAGGCTATGAAGCTGTCCACCATTCAAGTGTTCTACAAATATATGTATGCATTATGTCCGTATGTGTACCTGTATGCGATGTATGTATCGGTCCTTCATGCCACGTTCTTTGTTTGCCGGCGTATCTCATATTTCCTATCTTGCTTCTTTGTTATCGCTGGATGCCACATAAGCCGGTTTAACGTAGCCCTTTCATGAACGTAATATATATCTAGCGGATGGAACTTTGCCACTGCTAAAGACAAAAAAAAATCGCCAAATAAAATAATCTTCGAACGAAACCTGAAATGACCTGATGAAAATGAAATAATTCCACTTAGCGGATTAATATTTATTGCTAAGATAACTTGGGACAGGTTTGCAACAGCTTGTACGTTTATGTTTTCATATTATGTAACGTGGTATGATTTAGTCTGCACTATAATAAACAGCAGTAGTTGTTCGATGTCGTGGTCCACCGCTAGACGTGTTAGATGATCTTTGTGTCAGCGTCATCACAGGGTCGATATGCGTCAAGCGCGGCAAATGTGCCGTACAGAGGGCCTGTGGCGCCACCATGCAGGATAACGACAGGCTTTGGAAACGACACATGAAGACGTTATGAGGAAGTTTCAGGAATTAATTCATGTTTTCAAGACAGTAATTATTTTCGAGGGTACTAAATTCGCATACACCGGACAAAACGGTTTGAGAACATGTTCGTCAGGTTGCTCACGAAAGGACAGTTATCGACCTCATGTTTTAGATGAGTGCAGTTATTAGGCAGTAAGAACCTATATTTTGTGGATTTATGTCATGGACCAAGTAAGTTTCTCAACATCCATGCATAATTATATCGAGACATCGTGAGGAATAATGCAGATCTCAATTTTTATCGAGTTCCGGCTACCATGAGAATAGATGCTGGACTCATCGTCCATTTTCCTCCAAAGGCGTCCGGCCGCCATTGCTGTGCAATCTGTTTGGAGTTACCCAGCTATAACTTCACAGTGATTGCAGTCCGAAGTGTGCAGATGATTATGGAGAACAATGGTAAGTTTAATCGCATGCCACGATATTCCTTTTAAAGATTGTCTACAGCTGCTTACTATGGTTCCTTGCATTGTAGATCTGGTCAACTGCTGGGCGCCAATTTCGAAAGTTGAAAATGTCACACCTTTAGCAGCTACTAATAACTTGTGCAACGAGAGCTACAGTGAAGCCATGCTATTTTGTGCAATCATGTTCTATTGGGCTCAAATGTAATAAAAACCGTTTTCATTGGGGTATGAAAGTGTTCAGCAAACAACACAGGCGATTTTCCGTGTGTTCCCCGAGCCGCACAGCGGTGTTAAAACAAGTGAAGTGTGTGTTGAATTCCGAACACGGGCTTATAAGCTCTTTAAGCCCGCAAGGTTGCACTTGGCAATGGCGGATCCGGTAATTATCATTGGTGAAGGGGCGCATTTCCTCGGAGGGATGTCTTCGGCGAAAAAAATTCGCCAAGTGAGGGAGGGGTACATTGGAGCATACTGAAACCTTTCCAACCCAAAGGGGCGCATTTTTATCTGAGAGTTGTATTTGTGGCTAGCAACTCTGTTGGGCTAGGGTTGGGAGGACCCCATCCTGAAGGGGTGCTTTTCCCGACTGCAGGGGCACCACCTTTCCATAAGGGGGAAGTGGAGGTGCTGCAGCAGAGGTGAAAGTGTGCAGTATGTCGCCTACAACATATCAGACACCGCCAGGCTGTCACATGTTGAATGTTGAATGTTGAAACAGATGCTGTCACAGGTAGCATGAAATAACATTTAATTTTGTCTTTTATTTATATTTCATGTACGTTCTCTTTCTTTTAAAGGAGCCAGACTAGACCAGCCAGCAAATTTGCAGCGCAAGGT
Source organism: Ashinkailepas kermadecensis (assembly GCA_034440615.1). NCBI lineage: Eukaryota > Metazoa > Arthropoda > Thecostraca > Neolepadidae > Ashinkailepas > Ashinkailepas kermadecensis. The sequence goes on along the minus strand of JAOTOM010004850.1, from coordinate 12,324 downwards.
ATTTTTTTAATTGTTGGCATTTCTTTTTACAATGAAATATTTGTGATTGTGGTTAACATGATGCTACCGCTCATTTCCTCTGCAAGTCTATACTTTTCAAGAGTAAAATAAGATTACACCAAAAAAGGGCTTGCAGTTGGGTAATATAGCACGAAAAGTAATGTTCAAATAAAGAAAACTGCAACATAACCGAGCATAACGTAACCTAACCTTCCATGGAAGAAAATATTGTTTTTTAAACAAATGGAACATTTTCAAGCAAGCTCTTTTTTGCAAGAATTTAAAGTTAAGAAAACCTAACTTAACCTAACCTGTTTTTGAATGTTAAAAAAGCGTTTTATTTGAAATCTTTCTAAAACATTAAAAAAAAGTTTCCTGTTGCTGTTGTTACGACTGAATTATGTTTGGCCGCGTTGGGTCAATGCGCCCAAGCGTTCGATCCGTCTAAGGCTGACACTCTGGCAGTGGTGTCCTCCTGGAGCAGATTTGTAAATGAGAGGCCATTGGAACAAGGCTACACTCGCCATCTCTGGGCCAAGTCGTGGAGAAGTTCTCCCTGAACCCGATCTGGGACTGCATGCTGCACTCCCGCCATAACTGCTAATTTACCGGGGGCAAATGGGCTTGCATACTCCGAAGTCGAATATTCACGTTGCTTCAAATGTGATACTCGAAGTGAGGCGACCGACCCGAATTCAAATGTCCTCCAATGATGCCCGAAGTGAAATGATTGCGATGTCCCCTATGTATGTCTAAGTATGTGTAACTTTAAGGTAATATTTTTTTTTAATCTTTAGCAGAGGCAGAGTGCCATCCGCTAGAGATTGTCACGTTAATGAAGGAATTACGTTAATCCGGCTTATGTGGCATCCGGTTATATCAATTAAGCAAGAGAGAAAAGAATAGACGCCATTAAACAAAGAACGTGGCGTAAAGGGCCGATACATGCATGGCATACAGGTTCATGTACATACACACATACATACATACATGCATAACAATCCGAATGACATTTGGAGGGTGGGCAGCTTTGTAGCCTACGAACAGGCTCCACTGCCCACCTGCGACCTGAAACCAAACAGAGGCCCGGCGCCCAGAGCGAGTCGTGGGCGTCAGGCCCGACCTTGTATGTGTAGGTGTATGTTTAAGTTGAAGCTTGTAAAACCCTGAGAAGGGGGTTTTACAAGCTCAGGGTCTGAGTCTGCGTTTAGTTGAGTGAGGCCCATTCTACATCTTGCATGCAGCGTGTTGCCTACTTTTGTTCCAAGCGAATAATATTGTGATGGTATCGTGGCACCTGTGCGACCCATAATTTAACTCTTGAATTTATTGATGTTTGGTTCGTGCCTTAAATTTTCAGGAAGATTATTCCACACCTTTGTTGTGGCCAGGAAAAAACTATTTTTGGAACGAGGCGATTCTATTTCGCGGGACTGTTAGTGTAGTTGAATTTCTCAGGCGCCTTCCTGTAATGGTCTGCCGTGGTTCAGTAACTAGTTTTCTAATATACTTTGGGAGACTCATACCTGCGTGCTTGATTTTGTGAAACAAAAGAAGTTTATGAATTTCTCGCCGTGTTTTAACCTCATCCAATCCCAATTCCGACCCAATCTTTCCTGATGATGTTCTACATAGTGCACCTGTGATTAATCTAGGTGCTCTTTTTTGTAATTTGTCAAGTCTAAGTGCATCCGATATTGTTATATGCCCGTCGTATATGGTGTCTGCGTAGTCAAACAAAGGCCGAATGTAAATTTTGTACAATTTTAAGAGGATTTGCTTTGAAATCTTACTTGCAATAGGATAAAGAGGGCTTAGTTCACAATTGACCTTTAGGATAATGTCGTTTATGTGACTATGGAAACGCAAGTCAGAAGAAAATGTTAGGCCGAGGTGTTTATGATTTTCTAAGTTTGGTGTTGGCTGGCTTCCCATTCTGAGATTTAGGGGTTTACTGTTTCTCTTACATGTGAATGTTTGTTGGGCCGTTTTTGCCGCGTTAAATTGTATGCCCCATTTTGTTCCAAATTCGTGTATAATATCAAGATCTTTTTGAATTGACGTGACCCTTGGGTGTGCGAAGAGCAAAGCGACGTGTCATCAGCGAAAAAAAAACGTATTTCATTTGTAATCATGTCCGCCAAGTCATTTAAATATATTAATGCCAAAAGGGGTCCCAAAACAGAACCATGTGGGCAGCCCGCATTTATGGTAATTGGTGATGATAGGCTGTTTCCTACCCTTACACGCTGTTCTCTATTTTCTAAGTATGATTGTAGCCATTTTAAAGCAGTACCGGTAATCCCACAATGATCTTTGCACTTAAAAATAAGTCCTTCATGCCATATAGTATCAAAATATTTTTGTATATCCAAATATATACATGTAAAGTCAAGATTTCGATCTAAAGATGAATATAGAGTATGTGTCAAGTAGAGCAACTGTAGTTGGCTCCCATGATAGGGACGGTAGCCACTTTGTTTCTCAGAGAGTATATTATTTTCCATTATGTGTGAATAAATTTGTTTAAAAACTAACTTTTCTAGAATTTTGGACACACACGATAAGAGGCTAATTGGCGTATAATTTGTGGGATCAGAGCATGACCCTTTTTTTTTAATATGGGCGATACATTAGCTTGTTTCCATTCCTTGAGGAAAACTCCCAGTGATAAGGATTTGTTAGTAGTAAGGCAATCATTTAGTAAGGGGTTCGTAGATAAGAATAGCAATTAATTTAAGCAGCCTGAGAGTTCTTTCGTCAGGTCCTGTTGATTTATTTGGATTAAGATGGTTGGGCTGCTGAAGAACTTCATCCTCAGTCACTTGCATTTCTGCCAAACTTGGAAAGCTATGATTATATTGTGCGTCCATAGGGGGTAGTTGCAAGTTGTTAGGTGATTGGGATTGTTCCGCAAAATACGCGTTCAAGAGTGTTGCATTCTCTGTATCATCAATAATTGCACCATTTGGATCATCTAGGCGTGGTATGCTTTGGGACATCGTGGTACCAATTATCCCCTTTAAAATTTGATGGTATTTTCGAGGGCTATGTTTGCATTCTCCTAGTTTCCTAACCTGGCTCTTAATGTAACTATTTTTTTAGTGATTTGTTAAGTTCGGTGACCCTGTTCCGTTGATCTTTCCAATTGTTCCAACTAGACCATGTCTCTAGCCTTTTGGCACTTCTAAATAATCGGTCTCGTTTTCTGATATTTCTCTTCAGCTCAGAATTAACCCAAGGTTTGCTTGCCCCGTTGATTTTGATTATTTTTGTGGGCATAGCTTCTCTTGCGGATTGAATAATAACATCAGAAAACATTTTTGCGGCTTCATCAACGTCTTTTCCTAAAACATCTTCCCAGTCTACATTTTGGAGGAAAGTGATGATTTTGTCGCTGTCTAGCTTATCAAAGTCCCATATTTTCCAATTATAGATTTGCTTGGTCAACTTAATGATGTTTAAAGTTGCAAATATAGGGCAATGATCAATATTTGAGAAAGGAGGCAAGATACCACATTCAGAAACCATTTCTTTGTTTGAAGTCTCTAAGATTTTCTACTTCGTTCGCGACTCTTGTCGGTTCGTCTATAGGTTGGAAAAGTTGTAGCGTGTTAATTGTTTCCAGAATATCTAAGTCAAATGGGGCAACTCTTCCCTTGGTGTACGACTGGTTCAAGACAATATTGCCAGAATTAAAGTCGCCCATAACAAGGATAATTGATGGATTCGACATCAGGGCTAGGGACATGCTATCATTAAATTTGTCAATAAATGACTTATATTTGCCTGATGACAGATTCGGTGGGAGATATGTGCAGCATATTATGATCGATGCATCTTTAATTTTCACCAGACACCATATCTATTCCACATCATCAAGTTCTAAGTAGTTGAGTCTTTTGACTGCGAGTGCCGTGCTTACATAGATTGCAACCCCACCTCCCTGGCGAGTCCTGTGCCTCGTCAGTGTATCATGGAATTTGTATAATCTGTAAAGACTTGAGTGGACCTGGTTGCTTAGTTTTGTCTCAGTTAATAATAATATATCTACACTATTTTGAGTTGTAAATTGTGCGACCTCATCAAGTCTTGCAGGGGCCGTGATGCTGTTTATGTTTACGTGGCTTATTTTTAGTCGTGCTCGATCGACGAATGGAGGACCGGGGTTAGTCTCAATACCAGATATAATGAGGAGTATCCTGAGATCATGTGTTTTATTCCAGAGATCAATGAGTACATTTTTATTGGCACCGGTGCCACGAGTACCCATTTTATATTTGGGGTGTCCGTGTACGTGATTTCGTGCCACACGCCGTGAACGATGTGAATTTAGTATGGGTTGGTTCAAGAGCTTTTTAATGTTACTATGTGAAAACAAGACACAGTAAAACCAGTTGGTGGAGACAGGTGCAGACACAGTAATGGGACAATGGTGCATACCCTAGGAACAGCGGTGGGCAGCGCACTTTCAACATTTTCCTCCCTTAATATACGAGGGTTAGGCGTAGCTCGTGAACATCACGACACAAGTCAGTACACATAATGGAGCAAGTTTGGGAATATTTCACAGAAGCAAGATATATACGAGACTCACACCATGCATGTCGCTAAAAACGCACGTACAGCCATATGGTCATACTATGCAACTGGTTATGCCCAGATGCGAGAACATGCCTCCGACAGCGCCCAGACAGTTACTCACCGTGGGATTAGCACGCAAGGACTGGTACTCGGCTCTGGGCGCGCCAGTTGCACCGCTCCAAACCGCGCGGCGCTCGGGCACGCCGATGCTGCGCCGCAGCGCATCCAGTGCTCGCAGTGTCAGCTCAGATCGCCGGCAGGCGCATATGCGCGGTGGTCGGCGGCAACGCCCCGATCCCACCGACTGGCGCCCAGTGAACGAACCACCGCCCATGCTTCACATCACCCACGGTTTAACCCTCACTGGCGCTGGGTAGCTCCGCCTCTGCCGCTCCTGCCCCTCATGGTCTGGAATTCAGCGCCGCTGGCGGGAGCGCGGTCAGCAGAGGTTTGGGTGGGGACGTGATCAGCAGCGGCGGACTCAGTCGGACGTGTCGTCGTACGATCGACTCTCAGTATGTCAATTGACCAGGTCCAACAGCCCTGTTGGATACCTTTGAGGGCATACATTTGGTTCATAGAGGGTAAAGGGGGCATTGTAGGGTTCAGAGTTGTCGGAGCCGAAGTGACAAGTGGCAAGAGTGTCGTGAAGGAATGAGGTGGTGTGCTCTGAGTGTTGAGTGTCGGAAGAAATGTCAAGAGTAATAAGTGGCGAAGTGTTCCACGACGGCTGTCGGTTCTGTTATGTTCTGTTGGTTAATTGTCAGTTGTGGGAATGCGCGGAGTGGGGCTCTGCCATTGGAGAAGTAGCGAAGTTGATTCCAGATTTGGGAGAGGGGGTGAATCGGTTGAATGTGTTTGAATAGAGTTGCCAGTTGTGTTTTTTGGCTGAAAGGATAATTTGCTGACAACCTAGTTTTCCCACGCAGGCTTCTACCATGTTTTGTACGGTGAGGTTTTTTCCCGAAATTTCCGCTCAGCCCGCCGCCGTGAGGCGACGGCTCGTTTACACTCCTCGTTCCACCACGGCACGGTTGTACGGCCGGGGGGGGGACTATGAGTTTTGGTACGTATTTTTCTGCTGCGAGTAGTATGGTATTAAGCAATGCCGAAATTGGGGGTGGGATAAGATTATCAATTTCCTGGGAGAAGGACGGCCATTTCGCTTCGCGAACGTTCCAGTTGGGTATAAATAAACAATATCTAGACTGGGCTGAGCGTTCGAGTGTGACGTCGATGGGAAAGTGATCACTAAAAAGGGGATCGGGCTGAACGTGCCAGGAGAAGAGGGGTGAGGTAGAAGCTGAAGCTAGGGAGAGGTCAATGGCAGACGGACGGAACAGGGCGATGTCTGTGTTTTATGTGGGCATTTGGTCATTTAAAAAGACCATATTGTGGGTATTGAGGAATATTTTAATGTGATGTCCGCGCTGGGATGTGGTGTGACAACCCCATGCCTGGTGGTGGGCGTTGAGGTTGTCCAGCACCAGACAGGAATGTGGGAGAAGACCGAAGAGATTGGTTACAGAAGCTAGAGTTTGTGTATGCGTAGGTGGAAGATAGAGGGAAAGTACAGTGAACTCTAGTTGTGCAATTTCGACAGATACTGCAATAAAATTCAGGTCATTGGGAATGGTGATCGGGCGATGAAGAAGGGTGTTGGAGACGAATAAAGCTACCCCGCCGCCGCGAAGTGTAGAATTTCTGTTTTGGGAATAGAGGGTATAACCAAAGATATTCAAATTATATGGATCATTGTCGCGCCATCGGGTCCTCTGAACGACGGCAATAAATGATGTATTTTTGATGATATATTCCTTGAATTCTGCCCAATGGAATATGAGAGACCTCGTATTCCATTGGAGCAAGAATTCAGTGGTGGGTGTCTGCACTAGTGGTGCTGGTGCTCACGACGCCGCAGGCGTGTGTGGCGGGGAGGGCGTGGCGGAGTCGTCCGTCTCGTATGAGTCGGACGACCCTGGTGAAGAAGAGGGAGGCTCTGGATCCCAGGGGGGTCCGGGCTCGGGGAACGGGAGGGGTGGCTGACCTCGGAGGACAGGGAGAGGAGGCGGCCCTGGTGGGGTGGCGTGGATGAGGCCCTTGCCCTGGTGGGCGGAGTGGCCTGGTGGCGGTAGGGGGGGCGTCAGAGCAGCCCGCGATGGGAGCGGGGCGTGCGGCCGGCGGCGGAGCTGCCTGATGGTAGTGGGAGGGGGGGAAGCAAGCGTCGGAGGGGCCCGCGACGGAAGCGGGGCGCGTGACCGGCGGCGGGTGAGGTTAGGAGGAGGGGAAGGGTTTGGCTCGGTCGGTCCGGGCGAGAGGGATGGGGGCGTTGAGCCGCCTCTGCTGGGGTCGGCCACAGGGGGCTTAGCGAGGCCGTGTCCACACCACCGGTGGTGCAGGCGACGGAAAGGCTCGAGCGGTGAGGCGACGCCGCTGTTGCTCCTTGGCGTCAAGCCATGCAGGGCAATGAGGGGATGAGGCCGGGTGAGGACCCAAGCAGGTCGCGCACCGAGGGACCTCGGGCGTGCACGTGTCTGTTGGGTGCCCCTCGGCATAGCGCCCACAGACAGGATCCCTGGAGCGGCACGCCTTGCCCGGGTGACCGCTCGCAAAAAGCACAGCGGGCCGGGGGCGGGGTCCAGGGTCGGAGGGCAATGTGCAGGTAGCCCGCCACGATATGGGTGGGCGGAGCCTGGGTCCGGAAGCTTAGTTTTAGAACCGGGCCTGGACAGGGACGGCGGCCGAGGCGGGTGACTTTGCACACCCCTTGGGATCGCAGCTCGGCGAGGAGCTCCTCCTCGGGTAGCTCCACGAGCTCTGGGACGTACACAGTCATGAAAACTATGTTCAGCCGGTCCGCTAGTTCCACCGAAACGGCGATATCTAGGAACATTTCTAGGCTCAGGAGTGCCCGGGCCTGGGAGGCCTCTCTAACTCGCACTAAGAGGGCCCAGGAGCGAAGGACCATGGCGGACACCACTCCGCCTGTCCAACCATCCAATTCCCTCGCAATCCCAAACGGGGAGGTGCGGGACCACGAGCCCTCCTTCCTGGTAAGCAGGACGAAGGACTCCCCCTTCGGAGGGTCGCGGGGAGGGGAGGCGGGCTCCCGGCCGGGGTCGGTCCAGGCCGGGGTCGGCGGTCCACCGGCCTCCGAGGTAGAGTTGTGGTAAGGGGAAAGGGGGCGACAAGAAAGGCACCCTGAAGGGGTGCTACAAGGAAAAGTATGAAGAGAGCTGTCGTGCAAAAGGATGAGAAAGATACAGAGGAGTTTGGAGGGATGGAATAAGTCGGTTAGAGGCGGGCGCAGTCACGCTCCGAAGAACACTAGCTCCGATCCTTTAAACCAGAAAGGTACCTCTAACCGACTCTAACCTACAGGGAGGGATGGGACAAAGACAGTTGAGGCTGGCCGCCGCTACAACTCCGGTATCCCGACGGCGCTCGAGAGCGCCGCTGGAACGGCGCTCTCCAGCGCCGCTTTCGTCTCAGCGCGCTGGGACGAAAGGGAGTGGGAGGGAAGCTACGCCGGCTAATCCGGCGAGCAACCACTAGTGGTAGTAGTCGGCTAGTTCGGCTAACAACCAGCTAGTGGCCCGGGTGTCTGACATCACCCGGGGGGTCGGAGCTTCCCGTAGATGTCCTGGGAAGAACACCTACGAGACAGCTGGAGAGGGCGGGTGAGGAAACTTGAGATGGCGGGCAGCTTCTCTGCTCGATCTCCGGTACAATACCAGGTCTTAACGAGCTTTCTCACCCACCACCTCGACATCTTAAGGTAATATGTTCAAGCCCCTTTTTGTATCGGTATAGTCGATTGTTGGAACCAAAAGTGACCCGAATGAATTAGCGCGTGAAATAATTTAAATGTCTTTCAATGTCAGGCTTGCATCTCGATCGTTTATGTTCTATTCACAATCTTGGTTCGTCGAAGGCTTGATAAGACAAGCCTATTGAAACATCTATCTTTATAATTGAATGAAGTACGAGAATCGTCCAAAAGCCAAAGATTCCGCTGGATATAATGACTTTTAAGAACTACAGGAGAAGTTTGTTTTGTTCACATTTTGACGTCTAACTGAGTGAATTCGGACACATTACTCCAGAGTATCCAGAGACCCATCAGGTACTTGATGGGCACATGTTCAAATTGCATGTTGCTGTTGATCATTTTGCAACTTTATATCTTTAATGCGAACGCTACAGTGTGGCCTGATGCAACCATTGGTGATAAGAAATTGTGAAAATGAGCGTGCTTGCCAAAAGCTGACAAACCTCCCGTGGTTTGTCCACGGGAGGTTCCCTATAAACCTTCCATATCGCTTCCCTAACAGGTCATATGTAGTTCATGCTACATCAATATATCAAGTGAAAACAGCACTGGCTGTCTGTTTCAGAGGAGACATTGCGTATCTTGATGAACTGTCTCTAGCTGCCGATTGCCAATCGGCATCTGGAGGCAGCTCATTTCTCCAACAGTCCCGTCACGGTTGAAGGCGGTTGGACGGTGGCAGAGACCACACCTGTGACAGGTTTCTCCTCCGTACCTCATGGGCTGTTCCAACAATATTTGTCGGTGGATAAAGGAGGCCCAGAGCGCGACGTGGATAACAACGGGCAAAGAAATAGCTTTCTACCTGAACTTGCTTTCGGCGTACATTTTTGGAGATCCCGGTGTTTCCTTTATGCCCGGGCAGTTGAACAGGAATGCCATGCCAGGCCATCCTGTATGCCAGGAATATGTCCAAGTCCAGGATTGTTGTCTGCGAGTGACGTAGCGAATATGCAAACGACGATGATATTTGATGCAAAGGCATGCCTGTTTCTATGGTACATTTTGGAATACATTTGGCAAATAAACAGAATGTTGTGGTGCTCACAGTTCCTCTTGAATAACTTCACTAGCCATCGCAAAGACATCATCCTGTGAGGCAGCGATAAGCGGCAAGTGTGGCAGATAAAGCCGACATTGAGTGCGCGGCACTCTAGAGCTGTACAGTGTACATTAAATGTATGTCATGTGACACTCGGGAAAGAGTGTCACAGGTTCATCTGTCCTGTTTTAGTTTCGATACCAAAATAAAACGTGTATTTAAACCTGAAATAAGTTTCATATGAGAACATAAGATAAGATTCATAAGACAGTCTTTCTTCACCAACAGGGCAGTAGAACACTGGAACCAGCTGCCAGAAACCATTGTCAGTAGCAGCACACTGAACATCTTTGAAAACAGCATAGACAATCATTATAAGAATGGAGGGCTTCCTTTGCGGTATTCCAGGGAGGGCTGATCGACGGATTTGGTGGGCAATTGGTTCAGTGTCCAGAGTGTAACCAAGAAGTGGCTCATAGTTGCACTGATCTTTTATGTCTTTATGTTTTGATGAGAGCAGCGAGGGACATTTATGCCAATAACCACCCACAGTGGGACATACATTGCTCAAATGAAACCTGAAACTAGTGTTATTTGAGTAATAGCATAGAATGTTGAAACCAATACTATTATCAGGTGAACTAGCTTCAGCAAGAACAAAATCTGCTTGTTGATACTTTGAAGTGGTTTTACACGAGTACATTTGCGACCCACAAAGAGCCAGAGTACTTGGGACTGGTCTCAATTGAGCATTGCTGTTTAAATTGAGACCAATTGTTAATCTCAGTCTTACTGGTATCACTTGAGACCAAACGATATTCTCCTCCCTTAGTCTTGAAAGTGGTTTCACATGAGTACATTTGTAAGTCTCAACGAACTGGCATTCTCTTCTGAGAACGGTGTTCTCAGCATATCGCTGAGAGAGTGGTCGTTTTCTGTGGTCTGATTTGAATAAGGAAAATGAGAACATCTGCTATTATCAGAGAAGATATACGCTTGTCACATTTGTATCAGTGCAGGTGCATTTTGCATGCTAACTACACAAATCAATTTATCAATTAATATTAATACAAGGCAGTAACACAAGTGAAGCACCCCTTTGTGCATGCACGTACTCATGTGAAATGTCAAATGTAACTTAACCCTCCGGTCTCTCCTGTCAGATCCTCACACCTCATCTCGGCGGTGAGGGTAGGGTGGGGGTAGATTGTTAACGACCCCCTTCTAATTTCCAACAAAGCATTGCATGAACGCGAACTAGACATCATTGGAAAACCCTGGACGGGAACCTCAAAATGTCCTCAAGTCTTATTTTAAAATAATTTTGAGATTCAAAATTTCGGGTTTTTTCGAGGAAAAGGCCAAACACATTTCATACCCCAATATATGCTCAAAACACATGTTTAAAACGCACGTAATTTGAGAGCTAATTACATAGCGGATATCACACAAGAGTCGCATTATTCCATCATGGGTCAAAATTAACAGTGACCTTAGGTCATTGATCTGACCTGAAACTCAAATCCAGGGCGAACGTGTAGTAGCACTGCCTACTTTTATTCATGTGGTAGGCTTTATTTCAATATATTTCCACGTGTATTAATGTTTCATAAATATCTTAAATTCGTTACATGACAATGACCAAGGGTAACCTTGACCATTTCACTGGGGTCATTTGGGAGGTGAAGCCACAGAAAATATAGCAGATAATCGCACAACTGCTTTCCAAGCGAAGTACGCGCATATCAAAGGCATGTTTTACAGCCATCTGCCATTTCATTTGAAGGATAGACTTATAGGCTACATTAATACATATAGCGGTAAGAAATCGGAGACATTTCACCTCCGTCCCTTTTGGCTCAAAGGTGCCTACTCAGAACAACATTTGTGCAGGGATATTGAGAAGCTTGGTTTCCTCTCATCAGTAAGTCCGTTGTTGGGCACCTATCTATGTCTGGCTCGCATGTGTTTATGGCATATTTTGGTGGGGTACGGTGCATGGCAGGGATAAAGTTTCGACGTAATCAGTGGGGGAAGGTACGCCAATGAATAACAAGCACTGGCAAGGTACAGGTAAAACCTTTCCGCAATAATTATGACCGAAACGGGCCAGGGATTTACTCTTTCAGATATGTAAAAATCAATACCAGGGGTGGAATTTTTTGTAATATGATTGCGGGAGGGCCTTCGAGCAGCTTACACTCAATTTCATCTATTGGGCGACAGCGGCCCATAGGTTTCAGGGTGTAAGTGATTAGGGCGGGGCAGGGATCGCAAGGCCCGAATATATATATATATATATATATATATATATATATATATATATATATATATATATATATATATATAAAATATATATATATATATATATATATATATATATATATATATATATATATATATATATATATATATATATGTATATATATATATATATATATATATGTATATATATATATATATCTATATATCTATACAGCAATTTCCACCCTGTATTAGTACCAAGCAAAATCGGCTCCGCCACGTAAAAAACTGCAGGGGATATTTGTGGTCTTAGGTGCATTTATTCCATGCCATCGGCATAGTCTTGGACTTCACAAATATTTAGGGATCTGCCTGCCTCAGCACCAATGGTGGCGAATATCATGCCAGACACATTTTATATAATAATACTTAAGAAAAAGAAAATTAGTAGGAATTCATGCTAGGGTGTCTTTATGGACCAGGATGCCATTGCTAAGCAGATCGTGTTGTATGAAACCCAGCCCCATCACCCGATCCGTGAATTCCATTTCAGCCACCTAATTTTCGCGGAGAGTTTAACGTGCCGTCAATGCACCGACACAGCCGCCCCAGTAACTAGTCT